>VXBO01004047.1:703849-776324 GCA_013400135.1 Rhinoptilus africanus
GGAGTTTGATCTGTTTGTGTATCACAGCCTATAAACTTACATCATAAAGCAAAATAAATTTCACATGGATTACGTTCTAGATCAGGTCCATATTTTCTAAGTTAATAGTAAATCACTGTACAACCTTTTAAAACTGGGCTCTTGTTAACAGAGAGAAAATTCATACAAGAAGTTTCTCGAGTCTCTTTTTCAAAATTATATACATACTCCAACATTGAGTTTCATATGCAGATAAGAATGACAAAAACAAACAGGCAGCTAACAAAATGGAAATCTTCTAGACTCGTTTTGGTTAAAGTAGTGCACAGATTCATACACTGAACACAGGATATTTTCTATGTCTTATTTATGCATCAACAACTAATGACTGTGACGACTGAAGTTTGGATGCCTGCAATTGCAGAAGCTGACATTTTATAGGCTGTAATTTGTAATCATCCACTGAATATTAAGGCACAATTTAAATTATAGACGTTACTTACTTGTGCTGGTGGAGACTGCAAAGGATTATTCTCAAGCAGTAATACTTGTAACTGCACCATCTTTCTAAAACAAATTGGAATCACAAGCACTTTATTGCAGGAAAAGTCGAACTTTACCAAAGGAAGCTGTACTAGTTCTAAAAGTAATAGAAAAAAGAGAGAAGGTGTTATATCTGTATTTATTTTTGCCATAAAATAATAAAATATTTCTGAATAAAACTTCTGTTGCATTCAGGAAAAATACAAACCGAGGCAGGAATACAATCAACATTTATTCCATTCTATACTGGGAAATGAACAGAGTGTTATTTTTATACAAGTGACAATGAATTTTCTCTGAAACTCAGCTAATAGTTCCCATACTGCAGTCACAGGAAAGCATTTGTGCAAAAGATGTCTAGAATCATAAATATAACTGATTTTAAAAAGCTCACACTTACTTAGCAAGTACCACCAAATGTCATATTCTGCAAGCTCAAATGGAACAAATTCAAACACAAGGTAATTACTAGTCTTTAATCATACTTACTTACATGATAAAAAAAATACTGTCAACATGTTGATAAAAAGAGCTACCATAAAGGTGTTTTACCTTGGGGTAAAACTTCGAGGTAATTTCTTCTGACATTCAGCTCTTTTAAAGACTTCAGCTGGCCTATCTGCTGTGGCAATACTGTGATTTCATTACAGCTGACATCCTACAGCAAAAGTAACAGACACAATTAACTTTCATCTCCCAAATATTAAATAGCCCAGATGTGAAATCGTAGCTAATATGCTATTAGCGTTGTAACATTTTATTTGCCTGAAAACATGCAACCATTCATGTTCTGCCTATGCAGTGCAAAACTAGATACATGAGAAAATGTTTACATGTTACTTAAAATCCAGAGCAAATACTCATTCGGAGAACAAGTTAAATTTGAAAGTTAATTTAATTTCTACGGAACACCCAAAACCATTTGCTTAAGATGTTCTACCTTTTTGTTCTTAACTTTTGTTCATACAAAGAACTCAGTATCTTGACCATATAAGCAAACACATTTGGGTGAAGTGTAAAACTGCTACTGTGTGGACCTGATTTTTTTTAAAAGGTTCCTGTTCTTCTAGAGGGAATATGTAAGTAGGAGTGTAAAAAAGAAAAACAAATCACAAAACAAATAACAAAAAAACCCACAAAACCCACAAACAAAAACCCAACCAAAACACCAAAAAAACCCCATCAAAACCAAACACACATCAAATAAAGGCAGGTCTTGCTTAGTATTTTACAGATATTCAGCATATTGCTGTAAAAGGTACTCCTTAAGAGCAAGTTCTAAGCAAGTCTGATGCTGCTGGCTAAATTCAACTGGTGTTATAGTTGTCATGAAATCGGAGCCCATCCTCATTTCAGCATTCCTAAAACAGCAGAACTGCCGTTAAACTGAGCTGAAAGCATAGGGTCTGCCTATACTAAGCATAATTTCAAGCAACAAGTTTATATACAGTAGTATTACTGTGATAAATATTTAACATTTTCGCTAACATGAAACTGCTATGAATGGGTACTAAAGATCAACTTCTTGGTCTAAAACAGTCAAAAACGAGATATTTTTCAGATGGTAGCTATCAGTTTTGCTGCCAAACAGTCTATACTCAATGTGAAATCAAAAGGACATCGAAACCTCTGCTTACATCCCAGGCAACCTGTAAATTTGAGTAACGTTCTGATTATTCTTCCATTTCTGCATTATAAAAAGGAAACGGTATTTTCTAGTATGAAAGCTAAGTGTGGTAATGCCAAATTTTCCTGAGTAATGAATGGAATACTTTTAGGGCATTCACTCCTACCCTCTTGATTGTTTCAAAATTCATCTATACAGTATCTGGGAGCTCTTAGACTACAAAATTTCTAAACTCAGTCAGAATTCCAAGCCATCTCTTTAAAGAACATTAACTCTCTGTCTTCAAGTCTAAAAACTAGTTAAGAAAAAATGACAGTAAAAGCAAAATGTGATCTGGCAATGTGGCTCACTGTTTCAGACAAGTTTCTTCGCGTAATCTCACTGCTGCCAAAGCTTCCTTCCCTTGTCAAAACAGAGTCAGGAAACCATTTTAGCTTTTAGATGAGGAAATTAAAAATCCTAGTTAATGAGTGCAACTTTTGCCCAAGCTGCCACAAAGTATTGTTAATTGCACTGTTCCCAGTTCATTTATTTTTAAAGCTTTACTGTCCTATTTTTAATTTACAGCCTTTAAACAACTTCATAATTAGACACTCATTTTTTAGAGCACGGAATTTAAATTTAAAGTCACCTTGTGGCAGAGAAACTCTAGACCAAGCGTACTTACGCACACACATCAGAACAAGTCAGAGAGAATTTTAAAGGCAAATAGGGAAAAAATTAAAAAAGCCTGGCAGCGTGTAGCCTCAAAAACAAAGTCCACTTACAACTTTTCAAAACATCCTCAATAATACAGATCTGTTATGACAGCATGTCAGCATTCACAAGATCTCCAGAGACAGTAGCATCCTTTATCCTCCTAAACACTGCAACCCAACTTTTTTTTATTACTTTGTTTGAGTAGCTGTGGAAAACAAAGACCTACAACACTATTTCTAGTTAA
Organism: Rhinoptilus africanus; assembly: GCA_013400135.1. Taxonomy (NCBI): domain Eukaryota; kingdom Metazoa; phylum Chordata; class Aves; order Charadriiformes; family Glareolidae; genus Rhinoptilus; species Rhinoptilus africanus. Next base: position 706,942 of record VXBO01004047.1, read on the forward strand.
TACTTACGCTTCTTGACTATTATTAGACTTCATGAGGGTGTATGTGACAAAGACAGTGTTTGTCTTTCCCATTACTTTAGTAGTGATGGAAGAAATACTACCAAAGTCAAATGCCTACGGTTTTCAGGCTAATAACTTTTTAAAGGAACTAGATAACCAGCAGTTTGGAACTACACTTCATGGATATCTGCAGACAACTGATGTGAAGTTCAAACACCTACACAAGTTCCAGGGGCTAGCATTTGCTGAAGGGTCAGACTGTTTCCATTAATTTTATTTTGTCCTGCCATGACAACACAGACACAATTTCTCAAGATTAGCGAAATGTAAGGCACATTTAAATTTAACATTAATTTCTGTACCATGAAGCTCAATGGCATGAAAACAAATAAAAAACTTCAACATTTTTATTTTGTTTATGGTAAAGTTTAAATGGTCTTAAACTAATAAAATTCAGGGTAATAAATGCAAATATGGTGTTCTAGCTCCACATTAACATGTTTATTGACACACAGAAGTTTATCCAAACCATCCAAATTAAGGTAAACTTCCTCTTTACATCCATTTTAAAACTTGCGAATCCTGACTGAGCTGCTGTTCGTAAAGGGGCCTGGATTCTGTCAGAGCTTGTGACATACAAGCCGCACTGAATGCTAAAAAAGTTACACCATGCACTTGGATCCTTAGGTAGGCAGGAGCTCCCGCTTGGTCAGGCAGTTGGCCCAGATTAGATGAAAGAGGTGAAGGACCTAAATCCCTGCTCAAAGATTTAAGGACTTCCAACGTGAGACTGGAGCATCCCAGAGATGGAGAAAGCTATTCTCTGCAGAAGGCAAAAGTGCAATATTGCCTGATAGGATGCAGAACAGAATTTTACTGAATATCTGATAGTTTTGGGTGCAATTAATGAATCATCTCTGCCCAGTTACTTTTCTTTGGTGGAAGACGGCCCAGTTCTGGGCTCCCCGGTTCAAGAAAGACACGGAACTACTGGAGAGTCCAGCAGAAAGCTACAAATATCAAGGCACTGGAGCACCTCTCCAATGAGGAAAGGCTGAGACACCTGGGTCTGTCTAGCCTGAAGAAAACGCTCAGAGGGGATCTCATTAACACTTATAAAGATCTAAAGGGCGGGTGTCAGGAGGATGGGGCCAGACTCTTTTCAGTGGTCCTCAGAGACAGGACAAGGGGCAACAGGCACAAGCTGGAACACAGGAAATTCCATCTCAACATGAGGAAAAACTTCTTTACTTTGAGGGTGGCAGAGCACTGGAACAGGCTGCCCTGAGAGGTTGTAGAGTCTCCTTCTCCAGAGATATTCAAACCCCACCTGGATGTGCTCCTGACCAACCTGCTCTAGGTGAACCTGCTTTGGCAGGGGGGTTGGACTAGATGATGTCCAACAGTCACTTCCATCCCCTACCATTCTGTGATTCTGTGAAAGTAAGGTTCAGATCACAACAGTTTTGCGCTTGTCCTCCTGGCTGACAGTAGAGGTATGACCGAGCTATGCGGCTGCAAATATAAAAGTAAGTTTCCCAATGACATTTTGCAAATAATTTTAATATATCCTGCAGGGAGAATAATTTGTATGTTATTTTGATACCTGTAAGACAGCTGTCAGATCTATATAACCCAGAACCCTAAAATTTAAAAGAATGCCTGAAAATTTACTGCATGTAATATCTAAGCCACTCTATATCACAGGTATGAAATTTGTATAAATATATACATGTGAAAGAAAAAGAATTGCCTACCCCATTTTGGAGGAGAGAGAGGGGGGAAAAAAGTAGTTAGTTGGAAAGATCTGACCTAATTTGCAGGAAGCTATGCTTGTATTATTCAAGAGTGACTACAGAGGTAAAATTTGTTTCAAAAAGCTAGATAATAATAACAAAAAAAAAAATCCATTTCCTACATACACACAGATTTTACTGCATGCAGATTGTGAAAAGCTGTAAAACAATTTGAAAACCTGAGGGTGCTTGGCAAAGTCCTAGTAAGACAAGAACTAAATGCAGTCAAGGTGGCATCTGTCAGTTCTCTGGACTGGACCGACTCCCCAGGCCAGCTCAGCACCAGGACCGTCACTTCTCAGGACAGATTCCCTGGGCTCAGCACCAGCACTGTGTATGTCCTAAAACAACAGTACGCCCTGCCAGAGGGCTGGGTGATGGTGTCGCTTGAAAGCCATATGGTGTTCAGGCCGCTCTCACACAGCTGAATGTTTTGTGCAACAACTGCAGCATGACTCAACCTTTATTTTTTTCTTTTTTTTTTTTTCTTTTTTACTTGTTTTAGAACAATGATCACCTTGTTATCTAAACTGTATTACATTATGTATGTCAATACAGATAATGCCTCTCAATCCTAACACTATTTGCTTCTCCCAATACATCACAGTTTAGTCATTTCCAGTTAAATAACGCAACTCATTTCACTGGAAACGTACCAAACATGGTGGCATCAAACAGTGACACGCATCAGGGCATCCAAACAGAAGTATGCCCAATTTAACAAAAACTTGTTATTCACTTACCCTCCTCTTTCTAATCACAAAGAACTAGCATCAGACCTTCTTCAGCTTTCATAATGCTTCTAGGCTACCAAAGTGACATGTTGCTATAGCCTCTCATTTGAACCATTTTTAGAGCAGGAACCGTTGTGTTCTTCGTGACAAAGAGTAACCCTGAAATTATACTGTAACTGGAAACCAGTATGAAAATCTAGTATTCCAGAAGTTAAACATATGATTTGTTTTAAAAAAAACAAACAAACCCTATGTCCTTTGACTATAACCTACTTTGATATTCAAGCTTTTCGGTTTTAACTTTTCAGTATTCTAAAATAAGGATAAGGGCTACTGTCTAGTAAAGTACAAACTCTTAGTAAGAAATTAAACACTTCCAGCATCAGCAATGCTAGCTCACCTTACTGTGAGGGTTCAAACTTGAAATTGAGGGAAAGTCAGATACGAAAGCACTTCAGCAGCTCTTTACCAAAAATATTATCACAGACTTCATTTAATACAAATAAACTCGGTGGTTCTGACCAGAGAGAATCAGGCCAAGTCTTTCAATGATTTCACATGAGTCCCCGACCACTAAGCTAGGCTACATTTAAACTAGAAGCAATCAAGAGCTAACAGGTTCCAATTTTTGTTTATTCAGTCATCCTATCTGCTAAATTAGGACGTGTTTAATACTGTTCAATTTCCATTCTATGTAAAACTGGAACCATAATCTTTTATTGAATTTATTTTAAGCATGACAGAAACAATGCTATAGCCTAACATTTCTTTTTTTTTTTTTTTTTTAAGATTAACTAAATCAAAACCTTTTCAGTAATCTAGTTAAACCAATCACATACACAAAAAACCACAATCCTATTTGATCAGATAAATTAAGAATGCTCAAACAAAACAAAGCAAACCCGGTAGTCTTTAGCTCATGTATAACCCAGAAAGGAAAAGGTAACTACCCCCAGTCCTCACCAACAAGATGAGTTGTAATAAATAACAGAAGCCTGACACCACAGGATGCTGTACAAAAAGAATACTAGAAGGAAAAGAAGCCCCACATTGCCACTTTGCTCCACAAATAAAGAACCAGTAGCAGGACTGGGGCCTAAAGCAAGGTGAGCTCAATTTCTGTAACATAGTTTAGTAGAGAAACTACTGTTACAAAAATAACAATGTGATAAGCAGGTACTTTCAGATACCAAAAAGATGTGCAAGATAAATGCAGTCTATGGAGACATCAGCAGTTTGAAAAAAGTCAAAATATCATTGTTTTACTATGTATAAGTTAACAGTGCCAGAATGTAGTTTATTTGTCGATTTGTATCTTAACAGGTCAAGGTGAACAGAAATAACCAGAAGACATAATACATATGCCAGAGAATTCAGTCACAGCCTACAATACACAAAAGAGGAAGATAAAGGGAGGGAAATGGAAGCATTCTCTTACATACATTTTCCACATACAAACTTTTAAAAAACATGTGCAATTAAATTCATTTTAAGTTAAGGTACCAAACAATTTTTGCCTTTTCAGATTCCCATTTATTAGACAACATATTATAGATGACCTACTGCTTGCAGAAACAGTAGTCATGTGGATAGCTTTGAAAACAAAAGGAATATAATAATTTTGTAAATCTGTTTAGATGGGTGTTCCAGGAAAAGGAAGGTTGCATGACAAAAATAGTGAAATAAAATGAAAACAGACTGAAAAGACCACTATCACTAGTGGAGTGCAATGTGGTAAGCAGATAGTAATAACAGAGTGAAAGACAGAAGCAGCTGAAGGTGCTACAGCGGAGGATAAAGCTTTGTAGAGCCTGAAGCCAGAACTAGCGACTTAAGACAGCAAAACTGGGAGCCAGTGCAGGTGGTGAGTAAAACTGGGAAAGATGATGAGCTTTGAAGCTGACCATGGGCAGTGATGTTGTTTAGAAAATGTCTGAAGAACATAAAGGAAACTATTATTGTGTTACCACCCACCACAGTTGAGAAGTTCAAAAGTTAAATTTTTTAACCTGCATTATAGTATTAGGCATTTGTTCAAATATATTTGCAAAGTGAATTTTACTGTTTCTAGTTAAATACAAAGTCAAAATAAAAAATAAAAAATATCAGTAACATACCAGTTCCATTAACTGTTTTAGCTGACCTATTTCTTCTGGAAGAGAACCTAGCTTATTGTTACTTGCAATTAAGACTTTTAGAGGAAGACCACACAGGCAAGCTGGCAACGAAGAAAGCTGATTTCGACTGCAACAAACCAAAAAATAAAAAAACAAAACCATTAAAACCACCAGTGACGTTCTACTGTATGCTCACACGAAGTTTGAGAGTTGTAAAATTCCTTCATTTTAATGGATCAGATTTTATGCAGATAAAATTTAAATTTTCCAATGGCAACCATTAAGGAAACACTTGCCCATCAAAAATATCTGCATTAATGACTACACAGTATTGAGGAATATTACCATTCTGGAAAAAATGCATTATATCAGTTTAATAATATTGTAACAAGTCTGGTTGTCACCTAGAACAGCTGTTTCCCTTCCTAATGAATACAAGAAAGTCTATTGAGACAGTATTTTGCACGTATTTAAACATTCCTATGGTTTTATACGGCAGTATAGTAGATGTCTTTTGTTCCAACCGAAAGACAAATAAATGAATGTCAGGTAAAATGGTTATTTTCCCAGTTACTTTAAAGCACACACAGTTGAAGATTGCTTGGTACTTGTTGTTATACGAGTCTGTAATACTAATCCAGGTAAATACAGAAAAAAAAAAATCTGTGACTATCAGCAGTTCATTTCTTTTCAAGACTCATATTGAGCTATTTTATCTCTGCATCTTACTTTTTCCTAAAATTGATAAAACAATTTAAGTGACATGTGCCATTTTACTCTTCATACCATATTTCTGGGAAAAAAAAAAGCCAAAAGTAAAAAAAAAAAAAGTGAGAACAATTTCATGAAGAGGAGTTGCAAGGAAAGGCAAAATTTGGTAAAAAACTTTTGCAAGACTTAGGTTCTCATTCTAGTAGCAATTACTCAAGAAGCTAGAACTTAAAGACGACAAATGCCGTGACCCTTTGTGATCTCCGGATGATTAAAAACATTAATTTGTTGTGATCTGTGCATCAATTCCCAGAAGAAACTTTAAGCTCAGAGTAACATATTAACTACTGTCTTTCCTAAAAAATTTGAAGGTTTTCTTAAAATATAACTTCTTTTTTATGGATATTAACCTGTAGGAAAAACATGAAAAGCTAACTTAAAAGTGGCATCCCCTTAAGATAAATATGTTAGTAAACTTCTGCACAACTGTTAAGGCTCCAGAGAACAAATATGCATGACTGAACTCTGGAAACAGATGGCAAAAATTGTCCTGTGCGGTTTCAGTAAGAGTTGCAACACTGAATTGAAACAAAAGGAAATAAAAATCAAAATTCCACAAGTCTCAAAACTTTTATTCTTCAACTGACAATCCAGTGGTCTGCTACAAAACTGAATATAAAGATGTCTATTCATGCTCCACAGTCTCAAAATGTTTCACGAGGTAAACTGCCTTCATCTCTCTGTTACCCAGCCTGGGAGACAGACAGGTATCAAGTAACAAACCCAAGGATATTGAAAATGAGAAATCCAACTACTAACCAGCAGTAGCTGAAAAAAAGATTCAATGCTTATTGTGGAGTCACAATTCTCAATTCTAGTGTCTTTACAGAAGACCAAGACATAACTTATTCTAAAAGGTAAGTAGAAAGAAATTTTTAAATTCTAAAGAACTCAGATTGAGGAAGCCTAGAATCTAAAAAAGTTACACTACGCAGCAGTTCAGACACACACCAAAAAAATTAAGTAAAAATCATTTTTAAGTTCTATAGAACTCAGAAGCAACCCACTAAGAGACAAGCAACAGCACATAACCAGGGCAAGCAAGTAATAAATCTTCATTAGCGTAAAAGGAATTTCTTTAAATAAAACATCAACAGTATCCAACAAGGCCCAAAGGTTATGTATATCTCTTGGCATCACTTTCTAGTTCTATTTAGCATATGGGCTCTGCTAGTAACCTACAGAAAAACATTACTCTTAAATCTATCGTATTTTTCTTGCCAAGAAGCAACATGGTTAGCTAGCCAAGGATATCTTTCCTTCTTCAACAGACTGCTTACTATGTTCAACTAACATGGGGGATGGGCACATCCAAGTGAAGAGGAGATTTTAAACTGAAGGAAATGACCTTAATTAGTAAAAGTTAAAAAATTTCCTTTTGTTTTGATTGTCCAATTTATGTAATATGTGATATTAACTCTGTAACTATTCTGGGTTTGTTATGATTCACAAATTCCATCACTACATTGAGTTCTAACTCACTAGATGACCACACTGAATTCTAATTGAGTTCATTTTAATTCCTAAATTTACTAAGATGTTTTATGTAAACTTAATTTCATCCAGTCTTAATTTCTTTACTTATCTCTAACAAACACTATTTCAAAATTTCAAGTCCTACTACTCCTCACATGCATGCAGACATTCAGGGCACATTACTCTGTTTCAATTTTTAGAGCCCAAATCAGTGTTCCACAGTGGCCAAATGCGGTACGCTAACAGTACAGGGAGGCTTCAGAAACATCTGCAGCATGTATAAACACTCACAATCAATCCTTCATATCTAGAATTTAAAAGCCCAAGAGCCACTTTGCCACCGGCCTAAACTTTATTCTCACAAAAACCAGATCATTGTATCTTCACTATTACAGTTTTTACATATTCAACTGCAAATAAACCTCCACACCTCGTCCCAACCAGAAAAGTGCTGACATTCTCCCTCTGAAAAGCAAACATGCTTTCATCTGCATTTAACCAGTAGCAATTCTCTATAGTGATTAGTATTCACACACATTTTTAATGGAAAAAAGACAGAAGTGCCTAATTCTTTGCCTCTTCATCCTAAAAAAGGCAGTAACTGTACTTCTGCATAGTAAGAGGTAGTAGTGAAAGAGTATCATGCTTTTCCTCTCCAATCGTCATGAAAAAAATAAAAATATTAATCCTCTTTGTCCCTCCAGCTTTTTAACTACAAAAAGTATGTAAAATTTCACAAAGTTTATGATCACAAGAGAATTAAAAGAATCCAACTGTACTGATATGATTAGCACTTTGAATTTGCCAGAAAAATAAGGCAAAGAAATGGATTAATATTACTTGGTCCTTCTTTAAATAATTAGTTTTACATTTTGGCCTTTACAATGCCTTCATACAGAGCTGTATCTAGTTTTTGCATTACAGCTTCTAATAAAATGAAAAATGTAGTCAGTTCCGGAAACACATAAAGAGCAGAAAAAAAAAAACTTTACACATTTGCAAATAAACAAAAAATGTGGCAAAGTTAAACTTACCTCAAATTTAAGTAAGTTAGCATTTGCAAGTTTACTATGGCATCTGGTACAATTTTAATACAATTGTGGTAAAGATTTAGTGTTTCCAGTGACACAAAATGGCACAATTCCGTAGGAACTTCAGTTAATCTATTCTTGGACAAATCTGAGAAGAGAAAAAGACAAGGTACATTTTTTTGAACAATCAGAAATATAAGCTTTGAACAGCTATGCTTCTTTTATTAAAATAAATTAATGTAATCCTGCAATGAGACAGCAAAGCAAGCCAATGTTTTTATTATGCAAAATAGAACTAGTGCTAACCTTCACAATCTTGAAATGGAACAGACTGTGTATAAAAGAGCAAACATTCAATTAAAATTTACTCAGTCTAATAAAAAGTAATTATTTGCAGGACTCAATATGCTGAAGAAATACTTGCAAACAGAAACAAGTATCGATTCCAAACCTCATATAATGCACCCAAAGATCTAGCCGATACACAACTAGACATCTGCAAATAATGATGATGTTTAGAGAAAACAAACAACAAGGATTACATCTTTAATTTCTTTAAATTTAAAAAAAAAAAAAGTTCTTTGGGTAACTCTTCAAACTGACCTGTATTTCCTAGATCTCATCAATTGTAAAAGAAAGTTTCCTACAAAAATGGTGAAGTGCTTCAGGAATGAATTTATTCTACGGTATAAGTACATACAAGACAACAATGATGGATTCCAACCCGCTAAGTGAGTGCTTGTACCAGCAGAACAAAAGCTTTTGATTTTTGACCAGTTATTCATCCTTTCTTTCCCATTTTAAGCACACAGACACAAGAGAAAATCAGTAGGAAGAACTGTTACTGAGCTTTGTTCCTTAACTATCACTGTATGAACAATGAGGTATCATAATACTGATGTGAGCTCAAGTCATAAAACAACAATGCATGCCAGCATCCAACTGAATTAATTGGGTTCAAAGAAACGCTTAGACACTGTTGCAGAACAAACATCTCTTATCATCAGAAACCATGTAAATGCCACCTACCCATACCAGATGGGTAACCTGGCCTGAAGAACGGTCTGATGGGAAGGATACAAGGAAAAAAATGGAACTTAACGATCCCCTCACTTCTTCCCTGATGATATTTTAAGCCTCCTCCCTGATCCTACAAAGCATATTTCGAAGCTTACTTTCTCAAACTATGTAAAGGGAAAAGCGGGTAAAGTATAGGAGAAACAATTCCAGCCTGCTGATGACCTGACTCCTCTCGTTAGGGCCATAAAGCCATTTTTTGCTTTTGTGAACAAACAGGCAGAAGCCTGAGGATCTTTCTAAATTCCCTTGCAGTTCCAGACTCACCAGTTTGCTGCGCAGAGGCACAGCTTGAGTTCAAAACTATCGTCAGTAGGAAGGTTTTATCATTTTTGTTTCTGTTCCTGCCTCCTGCGACGCGAGCTGAAACTCAGTACGCTATTCCCCTCATCAGATTCCACTTTGCTTCACTTCACTGCTTCTGACAAAAAGTTGGTTTCATTATTCCACCCTCTACCGAGACAGCAGCAATGGCCTAAGAGTGCAGTAACTGAGAGCAGCCCCGCTGACCCAAATGGCCGTATGGTTGAATTGAGCGCCTCAACCAAAATTATTCACTTTTAAGTTACTATACAACTACAATGCTTGAACTGCTCTGCTATCTCTCACCAGTCTTTGATGGCAGTTAGCCCAGCGTTACCTCGGCTTCTCCTTTCCTTCACTTCTGCCATCACATGAAAACACTCCCTATTGGAGTGCATATTATTACTGTTTCAAAGGGGAAGAAAGCTCTTCAGCGTTCCTCTGTTTTAGTGGTGTAACCCTCTACTGTTTTCTGTTTGTCGTGAGAGTGCTAGTTTACACTAGCTCCCTCTCCCACTGCCTTCCTGGCTATGGTCATTATCAGAGGATTGCCATGCTGCAACTTTTTGAATCATGCAGGGGATTTTCATATGTTACAACTGGATTTCAAAGAAAATCTTCCCTTTTTTTTTTTTTAATCACACTTTTCTGCAGTGACAATGCCCTATATATATTGCTCGTTTCCTCCTTTAAAGGGGAAGGAGCAGTAAGATCCAAAAGAGTGAACCGAACTTCAGGCCTAGGCTGAAGAGCAACCTGCATGGCACTGGGTGGTCATGGAGAGTGACCTCTCATCCGTCATCCAATCCTTCTCAAGTAAAACACAGGTCAAAACTTGTGAACATAAAAATGTTACTTCTTCTCATGCTACTAAAACTGCAGCCTACCCCTCTAAACCTCATCTTCATGGCTGTTGTCATTTATCATCGAATAAAAGGGACTGTTGCCACATTTGACTTACCCTCAAAAAATTCTAATACCTCAAAAAAGTGGAACAGCTGCTAGATTGATCTTGCTCCTATAATAGGTATTACCATGATGCTAAAATGTGTTTTCTTTTTATTTCTTTATTACTATCCTTTGTTCTCAAGGGCTTTAACTGTTAATCTGAAGAAGGCCAAAACAAAAACCTCACAGATAACGGACAAATTCCTTCCTGTCATCCTCAGGACCAGGGGTGATAGGACACGCTATGTACACAACAAAGGAATTCAAGAATTAACTTGCAACAAAGGAAGTCCATTATTTGTTATTGTCTAGTTATCACAGGTTAAGATTAAGATGATATCAACACTTATATTTATTGTTGCTTCCTAAATAATAAAAACCCAGTTCTAGTCACAGCATAAGGAAGAGGAATAAAAACTGTAAATTTAATTTAATACCAGTGACACAACAGAAAAAGCAGAAGTATGCCACTATAATTACTGATAAGAGGTTTCGTTAATACTAAATCTGAATGTCTTTGAGAAGCAGAGTACTGGAATGGAATCTGACATACAGAATGCTTATCACTTTTTTAACTAATGGCAGTAATTTTTGCTGAAACCCAGAATTCCCTGATCAAATGGAAGCAAAAGAGGAAAAGAGACTGATTTTATTCAATCCTAGAATGAATGTGAGCCTCTGAACATGATGCAGCTGTGAAGAAAGCCTGGCAGCTTTCAGATGTCTCTGAAAATTCCATGCAGAAAGTCGCATGTCTTCAGAAATGAAAAGGAAAACAGGCTGCGCAACAGTTTTATGCTGTACCTTAAAAGCATATGTAAACATGTGCAGAAACCTCTGAAATTTACCTAATTATTTTGCTATTACTTTATACAAGCGGACTTTTGCCCTCAAATTACTGGATCTTGTAATTTGTATATATTTCAGGTTTACCCTGATATTTAATTCTATAACAAAATACAAAGGTTAAGCCTTAACGAAACTGCAGAACCTTTTGAATATATGAGAAAAACAGTCCGCGTGTTATCTTGTTTCTGTCATAATTCATCAACTTTCTGAAAAATATTTTGCAAGGGCTTTCTTGGGTTCATTGTTTAGGGAAAAAGAAGAATGCAGAAACTAAATTATTAAACAACATTTGAAAATATTTTTAAAATACGGAAACACTTAGTTGGCAGACCTTCACTTTCTTACTGCTTCCCCAAATCACTAAGCTACACAACCCCCTTGCTTCATTAATTTCAAGAATAATGCTTCAGGGTAATTAAAAATAATGAAGTTACTGTACAGCCTAGCTTTCACTACAGAAATGAAAATGAACAGAGGGATGTAATTTGCCGGTGTTGAAAGGAATTTTGATTAATTTGCTTATACTATCTAACACAAAAGAGATCTAACAAATTAATGAATTAATGGCAGAAGTACATTTCATGGTTGCCAAGACAATACGGTTTCACCGGAGGTCACTATTTCCTGTAACTTCCATTATGAAGGAGGTGACACAAAAATAAACAAATATGGGGAGGGAGGCTATGCGCTGGAGTGAGCTTTTTGTTTTAAATGAAATACACTATTCATTCATTATTTGCGACATCAAGACGTTTTCAAACTACATCTGGCTCCACTTCATCTTTTCCTGCCAAGAACAAGTTTTGGAGTTGTTAAAACTCCAAAATAAAGTAACAGAACACAAAAAAATAAGCAAGCCAGTTTAGAAAAATATTAGATGGTATACTGATCTTTAAACAAGTCAGCACAATTCTGGCACAATGACACTGCTCTTGCATGAGAAATGTTATTATGTTGGAAGCAAGGCAGGAACTCCACAAAATAAGCACTTCCTGAGCTGGGAGCAAACAATATAAAGCAAGAAGTTCAGCCTCGTAAATAAGCATTTAACAGAACACTCCAAGCCTTGTTTGGTGACTGGCACCGTTATTAATAATCATTATTAACACATAATAATAACCATTATTAATACATCAATAAATAAAAATTGCAGACTATTCACGGGAGAGTTAAACAATTTAAGCCCTTAAGTCAGAACAGCATTTCATTAAATAAATACGCACATGCATTCCCACAGCACAAATCTTAGCCAAAAATTTTAATGAAAGCAGTATTATCAAAAAGCAGTGATTTGACATTTTCATATTATAGAAAAATTCACTATAAATTTATACTTCTAACAAACAAACCTACAACAGACAAAAGTTGTAATTATGCAAGTAAGCATCTGTCCACCACTGAGCAGGAAATTTCTGAGATAGAGAGAGAAAGATCTGAAACAGAAGAATATCTGTATTTGATACAGAGATTTGAAATCAAGAAATTGCAAGGTAAAATAGTCACCCAAACAACCCAAATTCCAGCCCACAAAGTTCCTATTTTTGTACTCTTCAGCACTTAATGAATAAAACACAGGAATTATTTTGAAGAACGTATTTGCATTTGTATTAAGACACCATTCAAGGTATTCAAATGAGATGTCTGAATTGGATTTAACATAATTCAAGCACATCATTCTAAGAGCCTAAAAGAAATAGTAAGTTCAACCCTGATTTAATGGGAAAATTATGCAAATAACAACGCTGGGAAATACAGAAAGAAATCTGTATATGATATCACACAACTGTATGGAGCTTCACCTTTTACACCGTAAGTTACCTGTATTTTTTTTGAGCTTTTAGGAAGCCTGTATTTCCATATTAGCTACCTATATCTTCATTGATAATTTGAAGCCACAAATCGATGTCACCATATCTCAGGCAACTTTTGAAATATCTGCTTAACTGCACTTGAGACCTTCAGCAACACTGCATGCCGCCCATACTTGCCTTGGCAAAGACAGCAAGTGATTATCACCGTAAGAATCAAATAGTCAATAATCTCTAATGAAGCAATTGCTTCATTCTAGCTTTTCCCCTTAAATGGCAGGAAAATGCATCATCCCATAGACTAATGCTATATACTGGTCACAAAACCATGGTAACGTAACTATAAAATGCTATCCAGTTCTAAGACACACCCTAAAACTTGTCATTATCCAACCTTGTCTCAACTACTCGCCATCTCTCTCTGCCAGTAAGGATCAATGAATAATGTCCTGGGAGTACAGACAGCTTCTACTGTAGTCGGCAACTTCTACAGAGAGTGACACTACATGAACAAAAAAAGAGGCAGCAAAGACCTCCACCGACTCCAGCCTCTAATGCATTCTGGTTTTCGACGGCAATTATGCCACAAAGAATGCATGGCATTTCTTCACTAAGAAACATTCCTATTTAAGTTACTTAACAGAGAGAAGAACAAGTAACAGAAGAATGCCCAACACAGTAAGAACAATTCTGCTTCCATGTAAGAAAAAAAAAATATGTAATAGTATATGGACTCGAGGTTTTCCATTTTGAAATTACAACTTGTAACAGACTGAGAAAAAAGCACCAATTCCTCAAAAAGCCATCGTTACTGATGCAATAACATATAACAGTAACATTTAGACACTGATTAACACCACTGAGTCTAGATGTATGACCGCTGACTCAAAACATGTAGAAAGTGCACATATACCAGGTAACTGGACGTAAAAATGTAGAGACATTGCAAAAAATATATTTCAAACAGATTAGGAAGTGACTCTGCTGTTTCACACACACTTCCTAAGCACTACTTTTTGGAGCACTGTCAGCACATTTTTCTTTTCCACCTGTCTCCCATTGTTAATTTAAGAACTGACATTGAAAATTTCCACCTCAAAGCCACAGATAAATTAAGATCACACTATAGGTGCAGCAAATTCCAGCTAATAGTAGCAATACACAACACAGCACTGTTTTCAGTGTCACTGATGGTCAGGATGAACTCAATTTATTACTCGTCAAAGTAACAACTGTAGTAGTACTCATGCATATTCACCACAGTTAGCAGAGGAGATCTAAAACAATTCGTGACTGAAGGAAACCAAGACTCAGGGAAAGCATCTCCTACAGTCTGGTAGAGGTGTCACCACTAGAGGGGGGCCTGAGCTCACAGACTTGGCCAACACCCTGTAACAGGGTTTCTCAACTGATTCCTTCTTTGAGAGTCCATACGCAGGGTATGACAAGGACAGCAATAGGAAGGCACACCTTACACACCTCTCCCTGTCACTCCTATGAAGCTACTGCCCACTACAGTTTTCAAAATATGACAAATAAGGCTACTCATTTGCAATCATTACTGCAGGAAAAAAAAATATAAATGGATTTCTACTGAAGTCAAGCCCTTACAAAAAAAAGTTACTCTGAAATAGTCACATTCAAGTGGTTTTCCCCAACCTTCCCTCAGGTGATGCAAGAATCTGAGGTATCCTTGAGCTCTCTATAGGTATAGCAGCATATGTCCTATTTTAGACACAAGTGGCATTAAAAGTTAGACTATACATTTGCCAAAGACCCTGCTAATGAACTTACTCCTCAACAACCCCCATCTACCATTCTGCTCTATTTCATCCACCACTCCGTTATGAAATACACAGCTTGCTTTTCCACAGTGCCTTGAAACCCCCTAGTAAAGCACATCCAAGTGTAAGAAACAGGCATCCTACATTTCTTCTCAGGTAGGGCGCTAACTAGCCTAAAGCAATCAAACAGTATAAACTATCTCTCCCAGACATCAGAACTTTGGCCAAACATCACTTCAAGGTCTTCCGTTTCATCTGTGTAAAACAAGGGTGGGGGAAGGAGGCAGCATTAGCTCCATGGCATGCTCCAATTCCAAAGAGACAAAGGAAATTTCTCTGCAAGAAACATGCTCAAACCAGTATCACAAGCCTAGAAGAATAAAGAGAAGGTTAATACAGTAATTTGACTCATTATTGCATCTGCCCTTAGGTGGCAAAATAAAACATTTACATTTGTCCTTTATCTTCTATTTCTTCCTCTTTAGGACAACTGTTCGGGGTTAAGATTGGCAGAAAAAATTGTTCCTCAGGGGGCTCTCTTTATATACTGAAGATGAGCCTGGTATGGAAGAACATGAGACTCCCTAAAAACATACTCTAAAACAACTGGATTCTTCCTGCAGATCTCCATGTAGGTACAAACAGCTTTAGGACTGTGGTGGGTTGATCTTGGCTGGATACCAGGTACCCACCCGGCTCCTTGGCAGAACAGGGGGAGAAAACCCAATGAAAAAGCTCATGGGTCAAGGTAAGGACAAGGGATCACTCAACAACTACTGTCACAGGCAATACAGACTCAACTTGGGGAAATTAATTTATTGCCAATTAATAATAGAGTAGGATAGTGAGAAATAATAACAAAACTAAAACCACCTTCCCTTCATCCCGCTTTTCCCAGGCTCAACCTCACTCATGACTCTCCTACTTCCTCTTCCGGCCCCTGCCTCCCTCAGTGGCACTGGGGGATGCGGAATGGGAGTTGTGGTCACTCTATAAACATTTCATCTCTGTCACTCCTTCCTCCTCACACTCTTCCCCTGCTCCAACATGGGTCACTCCCACGGGTTACAGTCCTTCATGAACTTCTCCAACATGGGCCCACGACACCAGACAGCAAACACTCTTCATCAACAGAATGACCTTTAATAATATGTGGTATGAAAACCAGTTCATGGGCCGTGAAGCATTCCTCCTTCTCCCACGCCTTCCGTAAAAGAGGAGGATACAAGTCATTAATTTTCACTCCTTAATAAACAACCAACCCTAAGAAGGATCAGTGGATTGTATCATTCCAGCACTGTACTAGTCAGCCTCAGCAGGATTTAAATATTTCAGGTGTTTTCTCAAACACAGCAGCAGTAAGAAGAAATGTTTGCCCAACTCTAAAAACTTTAAAAAGTCGTCTTCATCATTTTCAGCCCTTTATAGTAGGTTGACGGAGAGCACTGGGGGAACAAAAACTGAAGTGTTCACATCATACACTATCTGTACTGTATCAAACTATATTTCAGTCATCTGCCTGAACTGTTCATACTGGTGCGTGAAAGTAAATTTGATAGTGAACACCCACCCATAGGAAAGGAAGACCTTTCCTGGCTCCTTTGGAGAAATGAAAACTAAAAGTACCCCTTGATACTGAAAAGTCCTCAAGATAAGCTTAGTCACCACAGACACAATTTAATTATTAGAAGGGAATGCTGTGAGATCAGGTAAACTGTGCGCTATAAGGGGATTTCCAGGTATTCTAGAGGCTTCTCACAGGACTAAGACTTGGATGGATTATGAAATTCTTTTTTGAAAGAAGAATAGTGACCACAGCTCTCACCAAATTCAAAACAAGAGTTCAAAAGTGTAAAATGTCTACACATATATACAAACACACAGGCACACAACCTTTTTTCAGTCAAGCAACTTACTTCCACCTACTGGACGACAGGGAAAGATGTGAAACAAAAACATGAATTACATTCTATCCCAAAAATGGTGGTGGATCCCTGTACAGACATATTCTAGTGTCTTCTATTGTGAATCTCTTGTTTCAGCCAGAGATCTCCCTTCTTGAAGCTGTCTACTTTTGAAACCAACACCTTCCACTTCCACAAGAGAATTCCACAGGACGCACTCCAAACCAGCAGGATGTAATCTACTGGTCTAAAACCTTTTGCAGCCCACAAACAATACTACTGGAAGGAACAAGCTGAATGTGATGCCAGGTTTTGGTTTCCACTTTGTTCTCTATTTTAATGGCTATTATTATTATTTTTCCTCAGGCTGTCAAGAGAGGACACTATTTACGTTGTGCATTATATGCCTCCGTGACCTGTTCGAAGAGGAGTTACCTCACATTTACCATCTGGTAGAAGTAGCACATAAATCCATTTCTGTAAAGTATCTCACTTGCCTGCAACTCTGAAGATGATTGTTTTTCACACCTGACAGACTAAAATACTAGATTCGTTTAGTTTAAATTCATTTTTATACATGAACTGTCTCACATTCTGTAAGAAAACTTGCTATGAACTGTGAAATGAACAAAAGTTATTTGATCTTTGGGTCTATCAAAGGCATGTGGCAAAGACATGAAAAAGCTACCTGATGCTAATTTACAGTGACATGGAAAGCAGGGTATTGCTCATCTAACCACTTCCCTTTCTGCCTGCCCATCTCACACGGATGCCAGGGTTAATCTACCTTATCTACATTATTCATGTACTTCTGCCGCAATGGTTCTTGAAGTCAGCACAACATAATTGTAACAGTTTATCAACACAAATCTGCTTTGTACCATAAAAGCTGGCTTACGCTATTGAGCACATCCTTAAACAATGAACTAATTATATGGCTATTACACAGGAAAAATATTAAAAGAATTATTTGAAGTTATATTGGAAATTATTAAATTTGAAAGAAATGGCTAAGAAATACTTCAGACTTCTAAACAAAACAAGAACCTATGAGAACATTACCAGAGACTGAGGTACCAAGAAAGAAAATGCTGGAGTAAGCAAAGAATTTAATTGCAATAAATAACCAAAAATCAGACTGATGTTCCTAGATAAAGGGGGGGGGGGAAGGGGAAGCAAGAAAAAAGAAAGAAAAAATAGAAAGATTTCCTTGAACTGAAAGCAAAACAAGCAGAGTTCATACTGTCTCTACCCTTAAAAAAACCAAACAAACTAAAATCCACCTATCTGGAACCACTAGAACTATAGACCTGTAAAATTTGCATCAAGATCTCTTTCCTATGTAACGATTCCCATGGCTTTTTTTTAAGTCTAAGACTGTTTCTCAACCTTCTTATTTCTCTTTCCTTCAGAATCAAGGAACCTTGCCGCCTTTGTGGGAAGCAGAACCAAAACCAGCTATCTCATCCAGCACGCTGCTGTCGGTCAGGGGAGGAGCTGGGGTTGATGGAGATAACACATGCAACTTTTTTTTTTTTTCCCTCCAACTTGTTTTAACAAGTCATAGTTTAAATCAGGATTTTAATCTAACATGAGACATCAGATACACAGACTGAAAAAAGACTGTGGGAAGGAAGTAGAACACACACCCCCTCTACTTATAAGCAATACAGCGCCTGTGACTGGGGAGACGGAAACGACCTTACGTTTACCATAATGCTTTCTGGGGAACACAAGTGGGAATAAACCAGCAGGCATTGGTGGCATGTGAGGGTCAGTCTGCAACCACAGGTAAACGTCAGTGCTGTTGGTATGTAAAAAGTGCACCGCAATGTGCATTTTGAAGGGACAAAATAATGTTTCCTTCTAGTCTATTTCTTTCATACTGGTCTGGTTGTTGTGGTTTTTTCAGGGCAGGGGGAGGATCACTTCAGAATCTTCTGAAACACACAAAATGACTAATCACAGAACAGTTTGGGTTGGAAGGGACCTTAAAGATCATCTAGTTCCAACCCCCTGCCATGGGCAGGGACACCTCCCACTAGACCAGGCTGCTCAAAGCCCCATCCAGCCTGGCCTTGAACACTGCCAGGGATGGGACAGCCACAGCTTCTCTGGGCAACCTCTTACAGTGTCTCACCACCCTCACAGTAAAGGGTGGTCTCCCGGAGCCCCTCTTAGGTACTGGAAGGCTGCTATAAGGTCTCCCCGGAGCCTTCTCTTCTCCAGGCTGAGTAACCAGAACTCTCTCAGCCTGTCCTCACAGGAGAGGTGCTCCAGACCTCTGATTGTGGCCCTCCTCTGGACCCGTTCCAACAGGTCCATGTCCTTCTTCTGCTGAGGACTCCAAAGCGGGACACAGTACTCCAGGTAGGGTCTCACAAGAGCAGAGTAGAGGGGCAGAATTACCTCCCTCAATGTATGCTCACCTAAATAGCCTGCTGAGCCTGGCCTACTATTTCTGCTTCTGGTGCACATTCATTTCTACTTCCCTATTTATTTTCTTTCCAAAACACCATTCAGAAGATCTAATTTCCATTTACATGCCAAGTATTACGGTGATAATTTTCCTATAAGAATCACTTTGGACTGAGTTCTCTTTCTGAAGGAATTCTGGTCTGCTTTTATGTGCATCTCACCCTGCATCTTGGATAGCGTGCTCTCAATGTAGTAACAATGGTAACAATGGGTTATCACAGACATAGAACAGGTTGCATATAAAGTAGGAGAAGGACAGGAAAGCATTAATTCACTATGCCCTCCCAATGGACAATTAAAACAAAATGTAAAAAAATACCTACTCTGAGGTCTAATCCTGAAGAGGCTACAACAGCTAGTTTATTCAGGCCCAAGTGGGTGACCTACAGGTACATAATAAGAAGTCGTCTAACGAGAAGACGGACAGGATTATTTCCCTTTAGTTATCATAGCTAGATGGGTAGAAGGAAAGTGCAAACCAGATCTATTAGATCTTAGACTTAAAAAGTCCAGTAAGTGCAGTGTACAATATTGTTATATTTCAAAAAAATAATTTACTCAATCTGCTTATATCCTGCTGATAAAATTCAACAATGCTTTAACAAAATAGTTGGGTTAAATTACCATGGTGAAGAGGAAAAAAAGTCTCTGCTGCACAAGCTGTGAACCTACTCAAATCAGTGACAAAAACCGCTTAACAGACATGCTGCTGCAATCCAAGTCAGGTTTTCTGAAAAGAGGAATCAAGGACTAGAACTTGGGGATTTGGGCAGTACACCTCAACCGTGCAGCAGACACTCCAAAAGATTTTATGAAGCACTGAACTTCTTGGCTTGGTTTGTTTATCCAGCATATACTTTTCAAAATCTTTACCATGAGATGAACTGTTCATTTTCAACAGTTTTCCACCAGTGGGGAGGCTGAACCTGGTTGTCCTGGATGCTGAACCTGATAACCTTACACTACCACTGCTATTATAGAATCATAAAATCGCTGAGGTTGGAAGGGACCTTTAAGATCATCAAGTCCAACCATTAACCTACCCTGACAAAAACCCCTTCTAAACCCCTGACAAAAACCCCTTCATTACTCAGTGGCTAAACTTCCACTGATATTGTGAACTTCAAGTCAACAATTTGAAGTCAATTCAATTTTGAAGTCATTAATGCACTGCAAAACTCACTGATTCAATAACTGATGCTTTTAACAGTACACACCAAACATTATGACTCAATAACTGATATTTTTTGACTGTACCCACAACAAGTTCATTAACATATAGGTAAAGTTATCCATTGCTGATTTAGCCAATTTTATCACCTTTCAGGCACTATTCAAACTACTACTAGCAGGACTGTGACTCTCACCGAATGCATTCTCATGACTCAGTATTTGAGCGTCAAATAGCAGTAAGGTTATTGGATTTAAACATTGTGGTTTTAATCAAAAAATTGCACAGCATTCTGCCCAGATTACAATTTCTTTTCTGCATAAGAAAAGCAACAGTCAGGGATTCTTAACTAAGTCACTCTCAATTCATCCTCTTTTCACTCAAAACAAAAAAAAATACGCCCAAGAGTGTGCAAGAACCTCTAAAATTTTCATTTGGACTTCTTCCAAAACTGGGTACTCTTTGGGACTCATCCATATACTTCTCACCTCTCCCCCCTTCTCTCTCCCCTGCCTTTTCAAAAAGTTGTATAGGAAATTCATTCTTTTGAGAAGAACTCTAAAGAGATATGCTAACAAACATACAATTATAATTACATTTTACTTAAAAAAAAAAGAAAAGAGCTCTGATTATCCAGAAATGACAAAACATTTCAACCAGCAATTCTCTGATGGCATTACCACATATCCCCATGTGTTTCCTATGCTTACTTAAGGAAAGTCTCATCTCTGAAGTTTGTTTATTCAAGATTGACACAGATAGCAGAAAATCAACTCTAAGATAAAAAGCTTCTAACGTGGCTTGTGCCGAGCCCTCTGCCAGCACAACTCCAGATATACTGAAGGTGTTAGTCAAAAGACTACATTATCACAAAGTTACATACACTGTGCAGGATGCTACACAACCGGTGTGCTATAAATCATCACTTGATCTGTTTTCCATATAACACAGTATTTGATTTCACAGAGAGCTAATTTTAACTCTTGACTGAGAACAGAAATAACTATTATATACCATGCTCTTCTAACAAACGAAAAGGTTAAAAGGTGGGTAAAACTTTGCTGAAAGGTTGGTTTATGCATTTATATCAAGCATCTAAAGAATTTAAAATGCAAGCAATCTTAAGAGATCCTCTATCTAGCTATATATCATCTTGAAGTCCTTTGCCACAAACATTTGTAGATAACAAACTCTCCTATAGCTCTCTCCAATGCCTTACAGGCAAGAGGCTTTTTTCTTACTCTGCAGCCCACTTTCTATATAACCATCCACAGACATATGTACAGCTAAGGACCAAGATCGCGCTTTTAGTAGTTCCTCCTCCCATCTTTTTTCCTGTGACCTATTCGAGAGAACAGTATCTTCTCCCTGTCATTCTTCTGCAAGGCTAATAAACAAACTAGATTCTTCTAGTTTCTTCTTGTGACAGTTTTCCTGACCATCCAAGTAGACCTTTTCTGCACCTGTTCCAGTCTCAAGTCATCTTCCTTGAACACAAAGTGAGATATAATCCTCCATAGGAGGATCACATTACACCATTGCCATGTATAGCATTATTAAGAATTCCTAGTCCTTATTGAAATACATCTTCTAATACAGCCTCAGGACAAAATCAGGTGTTTAAGATTTGTCATACTGGCGGCTTGTGACCATCTTCACAAGTGTCATACTCAGGTTTTCTTCTTTTACTAATTAAAAGTGCTGAACTCATGACTCGCATCAGACACTTCACTTATTGACACTTTAAACTTCCAGCTTCCTGTCTTCTGGACCATTCTTCACAGAGGAATGAATGTTTCCGACACTAAATACATCCTGACTGTTGTCATAAGTCTGTGTTCCCACCATAAAGAAATAAAAGTGCTTAAGAAACAACATTGGGTGAAAAAAACCTGACACTAGAAAATACTTTGTTTCTATAACCATTTCCTTTCTCAGAAATTAATTTCAACTGAAGTAGATAACTTAAGAAGAAATTAGAAAAACAACCGTAACCACCAAAAACATTTCAAGTTTTTGCTTACAAACAGAACTGTAAGCAACAGCAATTTCTATTATAGGTTCGTAACACTAAAACGTCACACAAGCTTAAGTGTATCTGGCATTATAACTCTCAATTGTAATTCCAAAGATAACAGCTATGATGCTTTAGTAAATTAAGCCAATAGCCAGACCACCTTTACCAACAGATTATTTGGAAACCTATGCTTATGGTCATTGACCAAGTTTTCCCAGGTCTGCTTTTGCCAAGTATCTAAAGAGAATCTTGCCCACACCCTTCCTTCCCACTAATACACCAGCCATATCTTTATCACAAACATAAAAAGCATTTCTGCACATTTTCCACTAGCAAAGCCCTTCTTAAAGGTTAAATAAACCTCTAAAAAAAAGAGGTTGTTTAGGCTTATTTTAAGGTTTATTTTAGACGTTAAAAAACCTGTGAAGGAAGAGTTTAATTTAAACAAATCTCTTTTACACCATAAAACTCTTGAACCAAGTACGGACATGTTAAACTTGCTTTAATAAAATACGTGGGTGTTACATTTGTGGGACAGTATTCTGATGTGAAATTACATCAGTCATCTGTCAACAACTCCCAGTCAACGTCAACAGCTCACAGAGGTACAGGCTGGCATTTCTGTTTTGTGTTGTGTCTTTCCCAGTGCAACAGAATCCATGCATACAATCTCAGCAACTTCCACCAGTGAAGACTCATTTGTTATCCCACTGTTCATTTTTCACTAAGGGACCAAGAAAAAAAAAAACACAACTGCAAGGAGGCACGGTAAGTTACAAGTCTGAACATTGTAGCCAAGCTTCAAGAACATTATTTATTAACAATATATAGAGACTGGATTTATACGAAAATATTTTTCAAAGAAGGGAACAAATACAAGCATGCACAGAGGAAGAAGGGAAGGGAAATCTGTCTTTCCTTAAGACATGATGAGCAGAGCCACTTAAGAGACCAGGCATAGAAACCAGGCAACATGGGTAAGCTAGAGATCCACTGAACACACCGGCTGTCAAAGAGGACATCAGTAGGAGAAGAAAAAGGTTGACACAGACCTGACCAGCACCCCCTTCATCATCCAACTGCAAGACTTGTGGTGTTTCTTCTAATCATTTTAATTATTATACTTCTTTTAGACATTACCATAGTCTAAATGCACCCAAACTGCTTTAGTTTTCTTTAAAAGAGAGTAAATTTCAATTCAGATAAAATATGACTGTTATAAAAACAGTTCTTCACTGACCACAAGAAAAAAATAGGGGGGAGGAAATCTCAATACTTTTATATGCTATGCTTATCAGCAAACATGGGTTAAAAAAACTTCTCAAAAGCACCAGTGTCACTAAGTCTTTAGATTAAATATTCTAAATATTATTATTACACATGTAATATTATATGTAAGTAAGTGATCGCGTGAAAAAAAATCTCCTTAAACACAGAAATAATTACTTGAAGTCTCTGTTTATAGATTTCATTTCTTTTGGCATATGAACACAAAGCAACTGATAAAAAGCATATCACTGAGTTGCCTCAAGCTGCTTCTAGTTGTAGACAAGGGAATTTATTGCCAGCAGGAGCAGTCTACATTTTTTAAATTGTTTCTGCATTCTTTGTATACAGATTGCGGAATTATTTGCATGTGGTAGACTCATGTCATTTCCAGCTGCTCTTTGGTCCTTACTGTTTTGCACCAACATGTAACAACTTTCAGTACAGCTTACTGAAAACTTGGCCACTGAGCAACAGTATCTTCCGAAACCACAACTAAATAAGCACTCTTCTCATCATTAAAAGGTATAACAAATAAGAAATACAGCTTTTCTTTGACAGCCAACAAAGCAAACTGCTCAGTAGCTTTCATTCACTGCTCTTCAGCAGCTGTCACAGCCCAATTCTGACAGGCTGAAAGTCTCTTGTAAACAAATTACACAGTACTGCCAACTGTCCTTCATATATTTTAAGCAAGTCATATACTGATTTTAAAAACTTGTAACTGATAAATGAGCTCCAGTGCCTAAAATTTCTATGCATAAGACTGATTACAAAGGCAGCTGGTGAAAAGTCTGTGAGATCCCTTCAAAATTTATTTCCAGACATTCATATAAACTTTTTAGGTGTTTCTATACACTTTCTGGTCTTTAGTACTTCCAAGAAAATCCATCTGAACACGGAACTATATCCTTTGCTTTCACATGGGTTTCCAACACTGATTTTGCAACATGACTAATCTTGCACGGAATTGTGAAAATGGTGTTCAAGTAACTTATATACTGATTTTAAATCATAATTTTTTTCAGGGTCTTAAGTTTAGTGAACTATAAAGTTTCCTGACTCCACTGTAATGCTCAATGAACTGTAAATTTCACCAAAAAGTTAACCAAATCACTATCTGGGTAACATGAACATGAAAAGGATCACACAAATTGACAGGTAACCTACATAGTACTCAAGAGTTCAATCAAAAACTTGTGAACCATGGTGAAAAATACTCCTGATTTTAGACTAGGTTTCTAAATTATTATCCTTTTTGCATGATATGGATAAGGTGGTGGTTATCCTCTTTGCAGGAAATGGACGAGGTAAAAACCATTTTTATTAGCAATCTAGAACACTTTTCACAAGTCAGAAGTGCTGTGACTTCATGCTGTCTTTCAGAATTAAAAAAGGTTTCTTCTCCAATTCAGTCCACAGCATCTGCTCATCCAAATTTCGACACAAACCCTCTTCAGTTTGCTTTGGCGAGATTCCTTGGCTGCATCCTCTTGACCAAGGTTATGTGACCCCAATACTATCCCCGCCATAGCAACTTCCGAAATATGCCAAACCAGAAACTTTTGTTCCCTAGGTTTCCCTACCAGCCACTCAAATTGTTATTAATGCAATGAATTAATTCGACTTGAAATTTTTCACAATAAGAACAATCATAGAATCATAGGGTTGGAAGGGACCTCTGGAGATCATCTAGTCCAACCCCCCTGCCAGAGCAGGGCCACCTTAGAGCAGGTTGCACAGGAACGCGTCCAGGCGGGTTTTGAATGTCTCCAGAGACGGAGACTCCACCACCTCCCTGGGCAGCCTGTTCCAGTGCTCTGCAACCCTCAAGTTAAAGAAGTTCCTCCTCATGTTTAGGTGGAACTTCCTATGTTCAAGTTTGTGCCCATTATCTCTTGTCCTATGACTGGGCACCACCGAAAAGAGCCTGGCCCCATCCTCCTGACACCCACCCTTCAAGTATTTATAAGTGTTGATAAGGTCCCCCCAATCAGCCATTGGAATAATCTCCCCAGGGAAGTGGTGGGTTCCCCAGTGCTGGGCACTTTTAAGATTCAGCTGTCAGGGTGCTGGGCCATCTTGACTGTGCTTTTGCCAAGAAAGGCTGAACCAGATGAGGTCCTTTCCAACCTGGTATTCTATGTTTCTATGAATTCCCATACAGCTTTTGGCCTACTTTCTACTGAGAAAGAATTAGCCATCTTACCAGTAAAGAAAACAGTATTTTAAAATTTTGCTTTATTGAATTCAGGAGTTAGAAGAATTATTTATTTTTTAATTTCTTAGCGGGAGTTTTAGACATGTGCATTAACTAAAAGAAAGCCAAATGACTAAAGCAGTTTGAAAAGGCCAAGGAATTCTAGATTAACTTATCCTCTTCAAGCCCAATGTGTAGGGCTCACAGGATTTACTTCTCATACTTACTTTGTAATTTGCCCTGGAGCTCTGATATCCCCCTGTCTTGCAGGGACACACATGCCAGGGCAAGAGGTCAAAGAACTTTCATTCCACTCTTGGTCTAAGCAAAATCTGCATTTTGACGTATAGGTGACTGCAGATCACACTGCTCTGTTTCCCATTTCATACCAGCACTGTACTGACTGATTCCTCTCCGAGACAGTTTTCTAACTCACCAGTGATTATGCAAACATTTTCAATAGAGCAACATGGCCCATTAATATTTTCCTAGAACATCGCAAACTAATCCAAGTCTTAAGACCAGAGAAGTTGCCTAAAATTAAAAAAATAAATAAAATTATTTCAGCCTCCTTTCTTCTACCTTTTATCAGTAAAAATAAAATTTCACAAATGTGCTATTTTATGGCTACCGGAACACTGAATCATATTCAGATGAAAGTGACTGCCCACATGAAGACAATGTACAAAGTTTGGGAGGAGTTTAAATGCCTTCGCTTTAGCTCACAATCAGTAGGTGATATACAAGACTGAAAACAAGACGGCTGTGATACAGAGTTTCCAACTATAAAACTTCTGAACTTCAAAGTGGTGAGTTTATGAGGGAAAAATGTTAACTGTGTTATTATTAGTAATATTGTAAATACATTTATTCACAGACAATTGCTTTTGCCAAGAAAGGTTGAGCCAGATGATCCTTGAGGTCTCTTCCAAGCTGGTATTCTATGACTCTATGAATTGCACTGCCTCAGCTGTTGCTTTGAATGCTTAAACATATACTCTATGGCAAACACTTAGGGCAAATCAACAACTCAAGAGGAGCAAAGAAGACAGAAGATCATGACACTGCTTAAATTCAGTACAGGCAAAGTAGTAACAAAACAAGACAGCTGGAACTTCATAATATGCAACAGAAGTTTAGCTTTACTCTTCTATCATTGTTAATACAGTACTGCAAGATCATTTAATGAAGTTTACTGTGTATATCCAAAATATACTGCTTTTTACTCTACACAGAACGAGCAACTTCATAACTAAAAATTGTAATGTACTATTTATTCCCTATAGAAAACAAACTTTGATGTCCCTATCCTTGCTGCCAGGAGGTGTGAAGCAGTTTAGACCTAGTACCTATTACAAATGAACCCAGCAGAATGAATTCAAACTGTATTGGGATCAAATGTGCCCAACCACCCAAACTGCTTTAACTGGGAGTCCCCAAAAGAATGTTTGGGTTACAGAAATCGGATCAAATCATTCTGCAGAGGTTTAAGAATCTAAATTAAGGAATAAAACAAACTTTTAAAAGTTATGAGAAGAAACTCCACAAAATATTGCTTCTTTGTATCATTCCAGCTCAATCTAATCTTACATTTGCACCTACATTGTTTCCAGCAATGGTTTTACCAACTATATTAAAAAGAGTTTTGATTTATCCACCATGACTTTAGTTCCAAAACAGTGAAAAGTTAAGACTGCCTCAACATTCCCCTTATCTGAAATCGTTCAAATTGGTAAGAGGATTTTGTTTGTGCATGCACGAAAGTCAACAGAAGAGCAGATCACTAGGCCTTGGGCTTTACTCATCTGGAACAACAAGATGAAAAAAAGGTGTTAGTTTAATGAGAAGAAGGTATGATAAAGTTATCAGGGTCAGATCAGAAAGCTTTTAGAAGCTTTTATCTTTCTAAACGAGCTCAGCTTTTAAGGTTTATTTTGCAAGCTGTAAAGTAATTCTACCATGATCAAAGGGAGAACTTAAGAACAGCTGTTCAACCGTACATATATATATATATATTCTTGGTAAGTCAATAATGCTGTTTGCATTCTTTAAGTCAAATAGTGGCCTGATAGATCATGACCTAGTTAAGCATTACAACTCCACAGCTGATAAAACTACACTTCTTGTGGGTGTAAAGACAAAGGCCATTTAAAGTGTTGTCAAACAACATTGTGACACTGAGTAACCAGTGCTACACAGAAAAATAAATGAAGCATAAAAATGATGCATATGGTGGGTGGGAAACTAATGTAACATATCAAATAATGGGGTTTAAGGCATGGGAATATAAAACTTTCACCCAATAATACAGGATGTAATAGGGGAATATAAAGTTCCCAGAAAAACGGAAGGTATTATTAGAACATTTGCTCTGTTTGCAGTATGCTTAACGCTTTGTTGTACTGTTAGAAGAGGCATTCAGTGAGCAAAGTTGGATCACACTTTTTCTGAACTGTGTGTCACTTTGCAGGATAGAGATTTTGAGTTATAATTGGTTTATGAAAGAGCAGCACACTGCTCAGTATCAATTGTAAAAGTAATTGAAACACTGCAAGGAAGGAAGCATAAACAAACTAAATAGCAAACAGCAATTCCACCATGTTTATCCATGAAACGTTCTATTTTGAAGAGTGCAGGTGGTTCTAGTGGCTCCTTTACCAAAAGAATATGTCCAGAACTAAAAACACTAAAGAAGAGTTAAAAATAATAATAAAAGCTTTGGAACAATTTCCATAAAAAGCAAGACTGGGTTGTTAAGGATTCTTCAGGTTGGAGATAAGCTAGTGGAAGAGATATGAGAGTCAAAGCCTCGACTGGAATCAATATAGTAAGTAGCAAATGATAATTCAGCTGTCCCCATAACACATTGAAAACAAACCCCCCAAAAAATGACCATGGAACTCCTTACAAGAGTATTTTTGCCATTTCCCCGTGCCACTTGCACAGCAATCGTGCTGCACAGCACTTTTTAATTCAACGTCAAATGTAGTTTAAGGTTAAAGTAGACATTTAATATGCCTCGATACACTTCAAGACTTTTAACACAGTAAGTTTTGTATGAGTGACAGCTTGATATTTTAAGATGACAGATAAATGAAAAGAAATAGAACTTCTAATGGAAAATGGTTGCAGTCACTCTATGAATGTAATGAGAGCTTTTAGCTTGAATGGAATATATATTCAGTCTCCTAAAAATAGATTGGAAAGAGAGCTTCTTCATATTCCAGCAATATGTTCATTTAATAAGACAATAAACAGTATTGCTTTACAGGTACATCAGTATAAAAAAACCTACATCCACATATAGAAGAATTGTTAACTTTATATAAGTAACTAATGTGCTACACAAAGAACAGATTAATCTCCTCTCTGAAAAGTTCTTAAATCTATAGGTAGAAAACGACACACATCAGATGTGTAACATGCAGAAGGTCACAGGCTCAGTTCTCTAGCAGACCTTTCTAAATTCTACATGAATGATGATTTCCAATAATAAATCATCATCATCTACTGATCCTCAGAGCCTCACTAAGTTACGCAATATTGGATTTACAAGCAGACAACTAGAACCATACCAGGAGAAGGAAATGGCCCCACCTGCCTTTCCTCACAAAGCTGGCACAGCCTAGTTAGAAATATTTTTTTTCACCAGATAACAAAGAGCAGGCAACAAAAAGTGCTAAATAAGACACCTTTCTGACAGGACTTCTGTTCAAAACATCCAACAATATACGAAGTCATACGCTAAAATTCCCAGCTTTGTGGAATTTCAGCATAGGACTGCAGTTGAGACATTGCTTGAACCTCTGGCTGAGTATCTGAGGTGCTTTCTCCAAAATTCTCCTTAAATTATATATGCTAAACCAAAACACTTTTAATTCAATTAATCCAGAAATTTCACCTATGAAGAGGA
Source organism: Rhinoptilus africanus (assembly GCA_013400135.1). NCBI lineage: Eukaryota > Metazoa > Chordata > Aves > Charadriiformes > Glareolidae > Rhinoptilus > Rhinoptilus africanus. The sequence goes on from VXBO01004047.1 coordinate 736,585, forward strand.
TGAATCTGCATGTAACACCTCGGGGGGCACTGTTTTTCAAGCACAAACGCTGACAGGGAATTTAGCAGATGAAATCTGAGCTCCTACGAAGAAGGAAAGCTGCATTGATTTCATTATGTCTGAGATTTGACTATTGATGACTATATTTCACTGCAACCACTTTAGTAGATATATTCAGCATTCTGCAAACATGAGAGCTCTCAAGTGTAACTATTGCCATTTGCTTCCTCCTTTGGCTTGAATGCTATGATAATTTAGTCACATGATGCTCTTCTGTCTGAGGGAATCATGACCTAGATGGAAGAAATTGCTTTGACAGAAGACTACTTCCTTCGTAATTTTGGGCATAGTCGATCAATCCCTTGGAGCAATTTTTTCAGCAACAAGTGACAAAAATATAAACTTCTCAATCGCCCTATGAAGGCTGATGAATTTTTGTAAAGCTTTTCAAGAAAAAAGGGTTGGTAAAAATTTAAAGCATTAAAGCCAGGAACCGTTTTCAGCAAGGTCACTTACTGACAAGCTCTGAAATAATTTAAATGCAATTGTTGCCAAATCTATTTTATGTAAAATGTTACTTACTGTGTATCTATATTTATTTTTATACATAATGACTTCATTGCAGACTGACAGAAGAAAACGCTTTAACAGAGTAAAACTAAGTCTACCTGGCATGCAACTTGAACAATCTGGAAAAAATAATGCCAAACCAGATGTCAATTGTCTTTTTATTCACAAAACACATGGTGTTGCCTAAGAGATGTAAAAAGAAAGTATATCACATATAAAGACTGTATTAATAAAATGTTCTATAGAAATAAGTAAATCACCAGTTTAGGTGAAATACAGCCTTTTCAAAACCACTTACAAACGTGGCATAGTATTAAACAAAGACAGGATTTCGCATCTATTGCATCCATGTGTTGCATAAAATCAGTGATTAATTGGATTGGAAAGGACCTGTGGAGTCACCTGGTCCAATCTCCAACTAAAAGCAAGACCAGCTGTATCATATTGTACAGGGGAATTACAAAGGGACTTTTGAAACAAAGGAAGAGTCAGCCTGAAAGGAAGGACAAACATTCATGCTTCAATTATAATGGAGGAGAGGAACCTCATAATGGCAATCGAGTGATGACCAAAGCCTGACCAGACAATGAAGAAATCACCCCACCGGCATCGCAGCCTCCTCCATGCCTTGGGGAGCAGCCTCCCCACCGGGTGACAGGGGCAGATGCACTCCCACCAGCATTTCGGGGTGCAGCAAGCGGGAGGGGGACCCACGGCTCAGGTGGGCTATATGACATGGTGGGGGGGACTTTACCTCTGGCATGCAGCCTGTAGGGAGTGGCCCTGGTATAAAGCTGGAACATTCACAACTCCAGGAAGAGGTGCGTGCGACTGCCCAAGGAGCTTATGTGTCAGTAACTGTGTGGGGGAAGAAGGGAATTAGAACTTTCCATGATTTAGTTATGAAAAGTCTTTAGATATTTGTAGGCTTGTACTCATGTTTTTAATTCTCTGACACACTGGTTTTTCTGCTGTATTGCTAGTATTGATCCTAGGTACATAGTCCCCCATTTGCTACTTAATTACATCATGTTAATCAATGAATAAATTTCTTCTTGTGGTTTAAAACTACATAATCTGAGCAGTTTTTCCCTGCAACAGTCAACAATATATCAATCTTTACATTCATTTCTTATGTTCCTTAGCAGTTGTGCATACATAATACAGAACAAACAGGATTTTGGAGGGGGGGGGATAAAAAGCATTTTCTTGGAGAAGATTCAGTATTCAGCTGCATCCAGTTAACTCAAAACATACACTTTTTAGATAAGTAGAGCCTTATAGAGGCGCCAGTACCTGTATGAACTTTCCAGATTCCTTTACCTCTGATCAAATTCAAAGTGGGCCTCTCCATCGTTTAAGTCTTTTAAAATTTTATGCTAGCCTGCTTCATATGCTCTGACTTTATATCCAGCATAATTAGAAATCCCACATATATGCATGTTAATTAAAAACAGATCTAAGAGAAAGGAAAAAATAGACTGAAAATGACTAGACAATAGCCATGTATTTTTTGCTTCACGCTGCAGAATAACAGCTCATAGAAACAAATGAAGAAATAGGCAAGGTTAAAAACACTTGCATTTTAACAAGTTAGTTCCACACTGGATTTACAATTGCAGGTTTTCAGGTTTGTTTGGCACTGCTGAGTAAGGTAAAAAATTTTTACCTCTAGGGAAACTAAACATAAGGTCAGTCTCAGAGATATCGGTCTTGCCTCAGCAAGCCTACCTCAGCAAAACAGAAACACCTTGCCCTCACTATTTTGCCAGCGCTGCCCACGCACAGTCAACATGGTTAAAAAAATGCACACCTATGCCACTCCCACTACTATTTTTCTCTTCAATTGTGAAAACAAAGCCTCAGTTCTGGCCAGATGGCCTCAGGTCCCCTGACTCAAAAAGTCTCTTCCCTGAAGAGCTACTTCATTATACACGTAATATCAGAAGAGAATTAAGCATGACAAAATTTCAATTATGTAGAAAAACGATATATGATCCCTAACATCACCTTTACCCAATTAGCACCTTCATAAATGGAAACTTGGCAATGCGAGCAAGGCAGACTGTTGCACAATTCACACCTCCCAGATCACACAAGGCTTTGTTTCTCAGAGTCACCTACCTCAGAAGTGTCTGGCAGGAACAGACAGTTCAGGATTATACCAAAGTTATATGCAAAAAAAAAAAAAAAAAAATCATGGCTCACATACAGGAAGAAATCCGTCATCTGAAGAAAGAGATAGTAGGTGACCACGTTATTATGAAAGTTGTCAATATTCTCTGCACTTCAGACTGTGTGATCCACCTTAAAAACAAAGCTAAAGCAGCAGAAGAATAAATAAGCCCAGGTTTACTATTGGCTTGGTATCTTCTGGTTTAAGTACAGTGCTCAACCCCGCCTCATATCCCTATCACAGCAGTGTCTTCAATACAGACATTTTTTTCTAAACTCAGAGTCAAAAGCCATACCCCCATTAACAAGAAGCTCTCTAAACATTTCCCCGGTGCCAAAATTTTAAATGCATGAGACTTGAAAAACAGCCCAACTCCCTTCTGAAATCCTTCTTAGTGCTTCTAATGTTACAATCCTACGAGCCCAGCTGTTTCAAAGCCCTTTCAGAAAAGGCTATACTTGAATTTCTAACATGAAGACTGAAGGGCAGGGGAATGAAATCATTCAAGGCAGAAGTTTAGCATTAGATTGGTTAAACTACAGAAACAAAAAAGTGAGCAGCCACTGTAAGCTACTAACAGTTTACAAATTTGGATTTTGAAGTAATTACTGGAGCAAGTAATTAGTTGAGAGAAAACACAGACAGTACTTCATACTGCACAAAGCACGTAGCATTTAATTTGACAACATATAACCACTTCACAAATCTGCGAGAAGCACACAAAATCTAGGTAATAATCAATTAAAATATATAAGCAGTATTTTACGTTTTACAGTTGGGGTATGACTCGCACACTTAAAAATCTTCCAACTCTTCCCAACTAGTGCAAGTGGCTCCCCGCAAACTTCGTCTGAACTTAAACCAAATGGCCTCAGTGCCAGCACTAGTTAAAAAATCCCAAACAAACCTCATTTCTTCATGCTCAAGTATAGCTGTACAGCAAATGTACTTAAGGCTTTGGAATTCTAGGATTTGTGCAAGGTAAAAAAAGTCGATGAAAGTCATGATTTAGTTCTTTCGTATTTTGATCTCACTGCAAGTATAAGATTCTCATTTCCTGAGGAATGTAATTAAGTTGTGGAATTCTTGGACCACAGCAGAGTGACTTGAGTTAACAGGGCCATAAACAAAACTGAATAAATGATTTTAAAAAAAAGCTATAGTACTGCAAAGATTCACAAGCATTTTTGAAACTATGTTAAAAATAGCTGCATGCCAAATATTAAAGAGGAATCTAATTCAGTAGTGATTTCCATTTTCAGCCCTGGATGTTAAAGACAAACTGCTCTTGCCAGTTGCAGAAGATACAGTATCCAGTGGTTTCCATAGGGAAAAAATAAACAGTGAAAAGCAGAAACAAAACCCCTAAGATTTACTGGACAAGGAGCTCTTAACAATCTTTATACATTGCAAAACAGTCCTGCAGACTGAGACATCTATTACTGTCATCAACACACTTCTTTGAAATGAATTCCTTAAAAATCTAAGATGATCTGTAGCTATTCTTAAAACTATTTTGTTGCAATTCCTTAGAAATTCCCTGTTTGATCTCCTCATTAGAGGGAAAGGTCACAGAGAACCTGTGGTATGCCATAGAAACGTACTAGTTACACAGCACAAAATGATCAAGCCAGTAGTTTCTAGGGTGCCCTGTGGGCTGCGGATGATATTTTTTTATATATATTTCTAATGAAAAAGACAATGGCTTTGTTGAAAAACTAACAGCTTTGGTTTTGATCAAATTAAAATATACTTTTAAAATTCTGGGGCGGACAAAAATAGAATTAACTATATTCCAGCAAAATAAAATGTAGGGGTTTGTGCCAGTAAATTTTGACTCTGAAATTCCAACTGAGTCAACAGTCTTCTATTTTGCTAAGTAAAAAGGATAACACAATAACAATATGACTATTCTAAAAACATGGGGAATATTACACAAAGGATCACTGTGGCAGGAAAACTGGAGTCACTCGTTCATCAGAATTTTAAGTATTTTCTGAATACAAGTGAACAAGCTACAATACACCCACAAAATTTATTTTTAAGAGGTCAATAGGCTTGCTTGTTCTATTACTGATTGTCTTTGCTAACTATTCAATAAAGAAAATATGTTGAAGACATTAAATGTATAATGTAGAGAATAAAATGCAATGTATGCAACACACACACAGGAAATGCCAATGGGAAACAAATTGCCTAATTCTTGGTATTTTGCAACTGTCTCTGCAAACATAATATTAAGTCCCTAAGACAGATAAGTAAAACCACCAATCACGCTCCCTCAGTTGCACTAACAGGCTCGCCTCTCCATGCTGCTCATACTTACTACAGCCATAATTCAGCGGCATGAAGATATTCAGTTACCTCATAGCACAAGCAACATGCTTAACTCGGAGGAGACACAAATTTCACATGCCATGTTCAATTTCTACGGACTCCTGACTTTTCTTCCGTCTGATAAAACATCACAGTTTACACTTTAGAAACAGGCTTCTTTTTATCCTGTTTTACAATTACAGAAAACTTTGGAAGATCTGACAGACCCTTGAGGTAATGCTGGTATCGCAGGGTTGAGGACTTCCAAAAAAATCCAAATAAAAACGAATAGCACATTAAAAAATAACCTATTATTTTCAAACATGTTTGTTCATGAACACACAAGCATAGTTTCCCCATTTACCTGTAGTATACAATGGCAGCTTTCCTTTCTCCATCTCAAATAGGGCATTAATTGGAGAAAAGTTTTGGAAAACATCCAGCCTTTAAGTCACAAGTGGCACAACATAATGAATAAAACCAGTGTCTTTCTTCAAAGCAGCAGCACACATTGTGCTTCTGATGTGCCTACGTTATTTTATTTTTGTTGGCTGTAATTCCAACAAACAATCGAAAATGAAGATTACCTAATATCTGGAAAAGGATGACTAAATATAGCACCTGAGTCGTAAACATCTACTGTTCTGAAACCACCAGAGAACACATGTAAAAGCATTATGAAAAAGTAGGCTCATTGCAAAATACTATAATTAATTTACTTTAGGCAAATGCATTTAAGTTGGATTCTCCAATCATTTTCAAGCTAAGGGTGAGGAATATTTTCTGCATTTTCTTGCTTACCCTAAATCCACAAATGCCCCACAATGGCAGCTCAGAAAGACTGTGATGCCACAGGGAGAAGCTAAGAACAAACACACGTGCAGCACAACAATATGCGCAACAGAACTAACGGTGGTCTTTGAACCGGATCCAGAAAAGACCCTTCCAGAGCTCTTGCAAAAGATTATGGTATTAAGTTGAGAAACAATTTGTGGATCAGACTGGGAACTAAAATCCTTCCCTCTAAAAAGAGTCCAGGGTCAAAAGAAATAATATAAAACAGCTAGTCACCACACTTTTTCTCACAGACTGCAGATTTAGTGGTCTCTGGTCTGTTTTCTCCTTCAAAACTATCTACTCAAAGCATCCATACAAAACTATATTTAGATTTTTTGATAAGAAATGTTACTGTTAGATGTGTAACATTGCCATACAGTAAATAATGGTTTAAACATTAACATGTATTCATAAGCAGCTATTAAAAAAACATAGTTCTGTCATGATTAACAATAAATTTGATTATTAATAAAATAGTTTTTTAATACTTTAATAACAGCCTCTTCATTCAAAGCATACCATATTCAAGATAGTTTAGGTAGATGTAATTATCACAAACCAAGGGCTGGATTTATATTCCCATGTGATTTCCCCTTCTATCAACGTGCCATTCTTTTTAGCAAAAATAGTTTAAATAAAACTGCAAAGTCACCATTTCAACCCTTCTAAAAGCTTGTCCTTTGACATTATTAAAAAGTCAGGAACTACTACAGACTTGAATACTACATGACCTTTACTGTTCTTTGCTGAACAGAAGATCCAGCAAACCATAAAACATTTATGCACTTGTCAAAAAAGCACGCATACATACAGTAAAAATTAAAAGAGGATCTCCTAAATATTTTTCTCATTTTCCTAAAAACAATTTCTATTTTAAACTTATCAAAAAGAGGAAAAAATCAGTATGTTCCTTTAACTGACATGGATTTTCCTCACCTGGCTGAACTGAAAACTTAATATTGTCTTTGGATAAACCAGCAGCACATTATTGTCATGGAATGAAGTCTAAGAAGTACTTTACACCTAGCAAATGCTACAAAAAGGGTGGCCAGTCCTAGTCAGAAATGAGATCAAACTTTGGGCTTACATACCTGCCAGAAGATGAGAAATTCCGGTGGGAAAACCCGAAGGCGAGGCTGAAACTCATGAACTACATACTAATGATGTGGAGTTCACGAGGTACAGTGTGACTGTATGAATTACAGGAAGGCTAAATTGCAGTCTCAGGTAAAAGCATGCTCCGCTGAGCACATCCTTTAGAAACACAAAAGGAACAACTGGAATTGTCCATTGCCGTGAGTGCCAACAACTAACACAGCTGTGTGAGAACCTGGTCAAAAGTCACATTCACTTTTGTTAATATTTTTGTTTAAATATGGCAACATGTGTCAGCTTGACTTAAATTTTCATTTTTCCTCATTGTCTTTTTGGGCCCTCTTTTTTTCAGCCAGCCGGCCGGATAGCAGTCACTTCCAGAGTAACTGAACCACCACAGTTTGTCTTCCATCATCCATTTCCTAACATAAGGATTACATTTTGGGTGCCTACAAAAAACTGCTGCATCCACTACTTCATTGCTGATCCTATGGCTTATATATTAATTTTTTGAATACCTAAGAATTTTGTGTCTTTTTCTACTAGTAAATTTTCAAACTCTTTATAAAGCAAGTTAAGAGAATCTGATGGAACTTAACATAACAATTTCAAATGGTCCAGTTATCACACAACAGAAATATTTTAACAACTACAGAAGTGGGTTTGGGGGGTTTTTTTGGTTTGTTTTTTTTTTTTTCACCTACAGTCACATCCAGAATCGCTCAAAGTCATTAGTAGCACCAGGTAATACATCCTTTTCTTCATCATGCTGGAATCAGGACAGCATGGAATACAAACTTAGGTAAATGACCATGCTTATTCCTGGTAAAATGGACCCAAACAATGAAGTTGCATCTCATACAGAACTGCAGGAACACTGATAATGCCAACCTACTTGATACCAACACCAAAATTTTTATTGCTTTTTTTTTTTTGCTTTTTTATTTTCACAAACACCTTAAAATTGCTTCAAGACTACAGAAGGATACTCCCATAGATATGAAATAAAACACAACCATCCATCAAGAGTGGTTCCAAACAAGTTCTTTGAAAATCTCTGCTTTGAGCTGCAAGCAGCAGATTATTGTGAAATACGCCATCGCTCTTAGGAGTTGCCTTAAATCATAGAAGAGGCTATCGGTCTTAGCAGCCAGGCAGTTCTACAACATTTACAAGTCATGTTTACTCTCTCTGTCAAATCCATAACAAACAATGTTTTATGTCTTAACTAGAGATGGTAAAACTCATGTGTCTCGCAATAGTACTTGGCAAAGTTGTATCACTTGGTTTATTAAGGGGCACCTAAAACCAGACGAAGCAACCTGGTGCCACACATACTATCCAGTCACTGTATACAACAAAAATGTTACTTAATGAATCTGGAGATAACAAATGAGTCGGTCTTTCTTCATTACTGCATGATAACCCAACACTCAGTCAACAAAGAGAAAGCAAACGGTAAAACGGAGCAGGAGAGCATTACATTTTAAGCTAGAGAAGGAGCAGATGACGAAGTTTTCTAAGAATTCAGAACCAGCTTTCTAAGAATACTGGTTTTCATAAAGCTGGTATAAAACAAACTCTCTGGGCATCTGAGATAAAAATCATGGCATAGAAGCTCTCTATTTGCAACCATTGTGCTTATTAACAAAACTAACCATGACTGTAAATTTACCAAGTAAGTTCTGTTGAAGTAATACCAGAACATAATAAGCAGTGATGCCTTCTGAAATTCGTACTACACTACTTCTGATCACATCTTGTGGTGTGGAGGCAAGCTACTGTCACACAAAGAGTTTCACCTGTTTTCAGAAATGTTTACAACCAAATAAATGTAAGAATACAAAATGATCACTGCTTCAGAGAAAACTGATTTTCAGAATTGCCCCTGAAGAATCCAACTACAAAACCATGAAAACCATAAAAAACCCCCTCGTATCCAATTACATCTTGTGGATTTTCTTTTCCTTGACACACGTGGTGCTTCATAAATCAGCTGTACAGCAGGTCAGTCCCTTTGGATGGCTGAGTTCATAAGCTGGCCTCCTTATAGTACAGGGAAACTGAATTGGGATTGCAAGGAAGACACACATATACAACAGAAGACTTATTTCCTGCAGTTTCATCAGAAAACAAGTTTAATGTTAACAACACTTCTGGAAACAGTCAGGAAATAAGGGCTAGGAATGGGAGTGATCCTAAAACACTCTTCTTACCAACTCATGTTTACACATTTACCAGAGTTTGTGTTAAAGCAGTTTTGCAACAGTTTCTCATGTGCTCTTGCCTAAAAATCACTGTTTCTCTCCCCCTTATTACCACTTTTTGTTTCTATTAAGTAATTTAATGGCGACCACAGAGAACTACTAAAAAAACACAAAATACTTAGCTGTTGTGTTAAAAGATACAGTGTACACTTAAATCAGTAACACTGTTATGGAGAGAAAGTTGTTAGGACTCTGCAGGCGCTAAAATCCAAAAGCGAAAGTACCCTAACTTTCAGAGGTGATAATCACCCAAAGGGCATATCAAATTCCAACAGAGTTCAGGGTGTTAACCATTTTTTGAATACCAGGCTTCCAACAGGGAAAATTGTGTTCTGGGCTGCTGGGTACAATCCTGATACAGAAAACTTGCCTTGAGGGCAGCTTCGAACACTGCAAAGGATCCCTCACAGGCAACTAACAACTGAAGCAGCAAAAAGCTGATTTCTTAGGGGTAGCCAAATATTGTATACCGAGGGACTCACAGATTCCCTCCTCTCCTGGCCTGGTTAATAAGACCTGCTGCTCCCCAACACCCTTCCAAGTCCCAAAGAAGCAAGGTGGAGCAGTAATTCCAAAGAGACGGAGACACATATTGTAGACATTGTAGATAATACAGCTCACCACAAACACATAGATGAATAGGAGACAGTACTGCATTGAACACCCACACAAACACAGGCAGCACATATAGGTCCATCCTGTTCCTAAGGATCGATGCTCAGAGATAGAAGAGCCTTCACTCGTGCCTCTATAATAACCACCTCCCAGAACCCTCTACCGTCTATCTCCCAGACCCTCGTCCTGCTTGCTGGATAGTCCAGCTTTAAGTCTGCTAGCAGATCACACACAGAAAGTCATTCACAGAAGAAAAAAAGAAAAAAAAAGGAAAAATAAAAAGGGAGTTCAATTGTATCCGATAAGCCATGGTGATCAGGCAACAGGACTTCACCAGGAAAATGTACTAACCAGCTGCCTGCTTAAATGTAACTGCTTTTTTTTTTATCCCTTCCTTCTCTCCTTTCTCCCACACCCATTCCTCCCCAACTTCACTTTGATCCTTCAGTCCCTAATTCCACCCCTTCAGCACTCTTCAATACATCCTAGGTGCCTTTATTCAATAGCTCCCCCTCCCCAAGAAAGCCTGGCATTCCAGAGAGTTTCTTCCAGTGAATCACTTCAGCAGGTTTTGCAACAGGGATAATGGCTTCCTCGGTTACCTTCACAGGTTTTAGGAGCAGCTGATTCAGACAGGTCAAGTTGGATCAGTTCTCCATCTTCTCACTGTTCCTCTGGTCGTTATCTGCTTATCTGAATAGCCCTTAGCCAGATATCCTTCCACAGAGGATCTCAAAAAGAAACAAGCTTTTGAGACAGCTTAGTTATTATTTCACTGACATTTTAGCATTTTTATTGTATTTAGTTCTAATTTTTATTTAAAGGCATTTAAGCATGATTAAAAAATACATTTTCAGTATACTGTAGTCATTTTTAAAAAAATCAAAAATAAGAGTCCAGAAGAAAAACTTAATGACAGCTTCGCATAGCTGCAAATCATACTAAACTATTAAAACAGTTGGTGGTAAAAGGCAATGCTACACTTTCCTACTATTATACAACCCATCTTTCCCCTACTCCTAGTTCCAGCCTTTCTTCCATGTTTCCCTATTCATTCCAGCACTACTTCTTGTATCTTGCTGACAGATTTTCCAGAGTCCTGAAATATCGGTGTATCTCCCTTTATCACTTGCTTTTACCATACTTCTACCAGGTAAAAATTACTGTTAGGTCTGTTTTATATGACAGGGATTGGAGACTGAAGAGTTATATTTCCCCGCATTTACTAAATGTAAACATTAAGATGCAGAAGATAGGCCTACATCAGCAAAGATCAGATTTCTAGTTTGTACTGGTGTAGGTCCATTAACAATATGAAGTGTGGACCATAAACTAGCGCCAATACAGATACTTTTGAAACATTTAATGATATACAAAGTTAGGGAATAAACAGCATCCTTGCTTAGCTTTCACTGTTAGTAGTTCCAACAGAGAATTTTCACTCCATTGTTAAGTAAGGCTAAAAAATGTTAGGGTAATTATATTTTATTCACTATTTTTTTCAGAATTAAAACCTGATTTGCATTGCTTTATGTATAAGCAAAGGTTTATAAGACATTCATTTAACTAGTCAAAATGCTTTTTTTCTCTGCTTTTCTGTTGTGCTCTTGAATAGCAATTTTATTCAACAATAAAAAATGCTCAGTTCTACTGAGAATTTAGGTATCCCACAGGACAAGCTCACATCCAAAAAATGGGTTTATTTTAGCCTTGGCTATCAACATCAGCCAGAAACTGTTTCTATATTGTGGTTAGCCTATTCATTATGGCTAGCCACAGGATACTATTCTGCTATGTTATTTGAAGGTTTTATTGTCTTTTTTAATGTACATCCTTATTTGCTGTTCCCTCTTTCCCCAGTGGTCCCATCTTCATTCGCATTCATTTCAGACAATTCCGCAAGGAAACCACAAGGGCTGGCAGTCAGGGACCTCAGCAGAACCCTTAAGACCCTGCCTTCTTTCCTACCTTCCTTTTGTTCAAAACCTTGCAGACTAAGCATCTCAACTATCAAGGCACAGAAGCAGCCCTGAGAAGCCACAACCAAAAAAAGAAGCAAGCAAGAAAAAGATTTTCAACCTGTTTACAGTTCTCAAACAAACAGTCCATCTAAAATATTTCCAAACATATTGTAAAAATATATTCTACTTCGAAATTAACACAGAGTAATTCCAAACTTGAATATAAACCAGATATTTAAATAAAGTATCTTTCTGGAGTCTAGGATATTCATATAAACAGAAAAAAATTACCCAGGCAGATAAAGCTGTTACATTAATGACACTGGTATCAAGACACTCCTCTCTTTCTACAGTCAAATGATATCACTTTCACTATAAATAAAAAGCCTCTAGTAAAACAAACTAACTAAGCCTTTGAGATTAATACCTGCTCTGCTCAATATGCTTCAATTATTATCACCAGCCACTAAAGGTCTTACACAGTTTTGAAATCGAGCATATTTATTGAAGCTTTGCCACCTCAAAAATAAAGATATTTTCAAAAATACCACGCTTCACTACTAAATTTATGGAACACTAATGAAAATCTCCCTGGTGAGAAGATGAATGGATTTTTAAAACCACTTCAAAACTTAACTGAGGAGGTGTCAGAGAGGCTTTAATATGCTTAGATCACATAAAGTCAAGCCAATAGTAAAATCACTTATTCATCTTGTTTAACCATGAGAAGATTCTGTAGAATATTACTCCAGCCAAATATCCTAACAAATATTCTGCATTTTATTCAGTGAAAAAATAAACTGAAATTTATGATCTGAAAACACATGTAAATGGTGTAAGATTTGCAACTATTAGTTGCTTTTACACACATGCAGAGAATTTGAGTGGACAAGACTCCATAACAGGAGAAAAACCCAAACGTGTAACACATAATCACACTGATAAAAATGCTTATGAGCTGTGAAAACAAAATATTCAGAATTACAAAAGAAAAATATGTTGCTCTTTTCTTAAAAAACCTACGTGCCACGTGGCGTAAGATAAAACTGCTTCCAGTATGTATAAATACACATATGTAAAAGATCACTTATACAATTCAAAAGCTAGTCACAACTCGGTACTCCATCTCAGAATCTTGGATAGCAAGTTTCTTAAGTTCCTTCCAACACAGAAGAATTGGACCAATCTGTTTAATTTGCCTACCTCCACTTCAAAAACATAATTATTTACCCCTATTTGAAAACCATCCTTGGTTAAATTAATCTGGTTACATTATGCCTACCAGGTTCCTCCTGCTTCTCTCACAAAAGCCATGGGTATTTCTCAATTTTCTTTGTTCCTTCAAGCTTGCTTACTGCAGTATAAACAATTCTGAGACAGTCACTGCTGAAATTATCCTCTTCTGATACACGGAAGAATAATAAACAGGTCACATGAGTTCTGAGGTTAATGAAAAGTTCTCTCAACTCTCAGATACAGCTAAGATACAACTGTAATCTTCAAACTGTCAACACACACCAAAGGCAGCTATATTTATTGGTTCTTAGCTAATAGTTAGGAACTTAGAGGAAGCAATAACATTCTAGCAGGGACAAACTCTATCACCAGTATTCCAGACAAAATTCACATAGCTTCATCACTTATACACAAATTATGTTCAGTTATTAGTAGGATAACAGACCACAAAGACAGTCACTGCAGCAAAAGATGTTCCAGACTTTTTAACACTGACACTACCAGGGACTTGAGGCATTTTTAGGAAGATTCAACAATTACTGCAGAGACAACCATTCTCAGAAGCAATCCTTGACAGGAATTGTCATTTTGTAAGAGAGAGACTTCTTTCATCAGATACAAAGAACAGGCAGTTTTGTGTCATGTTTCTCATCTGAGGACCGCAGTGAGCCCATATTACCACCGACAACCTTTAAATTGATAGAAATCTTTCACTTCTTCCAGAAATTACTTGCTTGCTTACTACCTTTCTCTGGCACATGCTTTCCACAAGCTTATCTCATTGGAAGTTCAGCTGCAATTCTGCAAGTAAGCCTTGCAAAACCCTGCAACTGTTATCAGCCTCATACATAAGAAGGGGAAACTGCAATTATGGACGAGTACAGGGAATTACTCCTACTCAGCTGGTGTAAACCAAACGTAAGGAGGAATGAAGGTGTATACAGTCAAGATACTCAGAGTTTTTCAGTCCTTCCAAAAAGAGCACAAATTTTCTGAACAAGAGTTTATTCTTTAAGTAGCAGCCTGACAATCTTCTGTCAAGCCTAACTTTTCTTAAAGAACTGGAAAGTTGACATTTTTACTATTTGCTCTTGTAACTTTCACAAAAATTTCATTCTTCTACACTTCTTCAATTCTATCTGGATAAACTTAATCCTCCTGTACCCAGGGTTCATCTCCTGCTTTTATATTCATCTGTGAAGATCATCCGAAATGGTCAAGACTGAGAAAGGAAACCTCCTGTACTTATAACAAACCTCTTCATTCTACAGTCTCCGTATCAGGCAGACTAACTCTTCTTTGGAAAACCTTTCAAGACCCAGAGTTTGGTTTCATTTCTGACTATTGCTTGGGGGTTTTTTTGTAGTCATAAAGGAAAGAGGATGTTCTTTCAGGAAATCCTCGGGTTTCATGTCAAGGATCTGTAAATAGAGTGTAATAGCAATTTCAAGCTTTTATGTAATTAATATTTTTCACTTTGGAAACTACTGCCTTAGAGAAACTGTCCCAAGTTAAATTCAGTACAAGATGTCTTCTGCCTCCAATTCCAACAGATCCAAAACACTTACAAACAGTCTCTCTGACATGGAAGGTTTAGCAACAAAAGTTCAGAGGGAAAGGTTTTCCATACCTTTGTTTCAGTAAAAATTTATAAGGAATACATGAGTGAACCTTTACACACACTTGGATGTTATGTTTCTGATAAGATATGCTTTGTACACCTTACACTACACCAAAGGTTTTTCTTTGAAGTTGCATAGTCTGCGTACTTCCTGATTTTACAAAGCCATGGAGATACCCTGGCTATTGCAGTGGTCCCTATTCCTGTGCCTCCAAAACATCAGGACTGCCTAAAGAGACTTTAAGCATATACAGTCATCATAGTTAGGGACACACATGTATTGACACTGTATTACCCTAATTTTCAGTAACCCTTGTCATACTTCATTAAATGATATTTAAAAAACAAGAGACTGAAAGTTACATAGTTAGAGGACAGGCCTGGAAAGGCAGAATTTTTCTCTGACAGATTCTGTTGCAAATACACAATCCGGTTTTAAAGCACTGTGGTGATGGTGAAAAGGATGTCACGTACTCAAGTGACATTGTTTTTCTCATGCTTTAAAACACAACAGTGAATTCATGCTCATGCTTCCTGCTTACTGAAATGAAAACAGTACTGTACTGCTGAAGACACAATGTCTTTTTTTTTAATAAAATGAATCACTTCAAAGTGAATGGATAACAGAAGTTAGCAAAATCAAAGTCTCTTCACACTGAGTAATTTCCCATGTCAAGACATTCCTGTACTCCTGAACTTTTATATTACAAGTGTGTTTGGTGTTTATGGAAGACACTGTTTTCACTCGACAATTCCTGAAGACGCCTTGGTTTTTTTAAGTAAACACTAATATAGAAAAGGATACATCAAATACTCTGTATCAGTAATAACAAATATTCCTCAATTTCTGTATTATAATACCTTAAAAAGCACCAGTATTGAAACATCAAAATCAGTATACCATAACAAAAAGATATTAGGGGAAAATATCAGGTCAGATTGTAAAACCTGAGAGAAGAGAAGCTACTGCAGCTCCATGTCCCCAGGTCCAACCAGTAGCCCAGTAAAAAAATGTACTCCCAGTAGGCAGACACACACAAAGCACGCATATGCATCACATGCATATATACAGAACTGACCACACAGGTAACAATGAAATACACATAGAACACTCACACAAACACAGGCAGCACCAACAGACTCAATATACACACTTACATACACCCACATGCATGAAGCAGATCCATCCAGCAGCAGGGTTCAGACACTCAGTCTCCCCAGCTGCAGGTATCTGGAGATAAGAGCCCCTGCGGCTGCACAGAGACACACACGGCTGGCCAGGACTCTCCCAGTCCCCCAACAGCTAACCCCACTCGTGGTTTCGCCCTTAGAGAGCCACATACATACACAGATCTCATCCCTAGAGACGCCCCCCCAGACCCTACAGTCTCTTCAGCAAGCTGGACATGACTTCCTTGACCCTTCCAACAGCCAGCTGCTCCCGTTGTCTTGCTCTTAGAGACACGCACATGGCTCCCTCACCACTTCATCTACTCACTACCTAGTCAGGGTTGATCTTTTCCAGCACTCGTACGCTTACACACCCCATACTCGCTCCAGGCACTGACACCACAAACACGCTGGCCTCTGAACACTAGTCACACCCCAGTGGACAGCACTCAGTCCCGTCTCTCCAGTAACTGGCACCACAGACCCCATAACCTGCAATCCCACTCCGGCTGCTGGCACTTAAGTCCATTCAGTCCAGTCTCTCCATTTGCTGGCACTACAGACAGATGGGGCCTCCATCTCACGGTCCAACTCCAGTTGCTGGCACTCAGGCCCCGCACACACACCCATGTGCACAGAATAGGGAGTCCCTCACCCAGGAAATGAGTTTAAAAGGAGTTTAATAAGATAATACAGACTGGACTGATAAGGTGCAAGGCCTGGTCAGACAAGCATACTGACCAGTAAATTACTTACAAGTGGCCTTCTTTATCCATTAAATACCCCTATCTTCCCATAAACATTCCTCCTCAAATCACTTAAATCACTCCCTTTCGCCATCTTTGTTTCACCTCCAAAGCATGCCATAATAAATCCTGCACAATCCCAAAAATGCTCTACCCCTGCAGCCCCAAATGTGCCCAATACACCAAGGCAAGAACTCTCTCAGAGTAAAAGGTGCTCCAGCCTTGACTCATTCTGATGGGTCTCACACCCGGATAAATGGGGATGAGGCTTCCTGGGAGAGCATCTTTTCCTCCAAGTCCTTAATCTGTGTTCTTTGCCTGCCTCTGTGCACCTCTGGACTTCTGGAGGCTGGCCTTTGATGAGCTGATGGACCTGTAGTAGACAGGGCAAGGTATTATTTGGGCTTCCCCCTCTTGCACTGTCTCTCTGTGCTCCTCTGTGGGGCTGCAGCTGAGCTTTAATTACAACACCTAAAAAAAGAAAGCACAGCTGCACTAAAACATGATGTTAATTAAAACATTCTTTCAACATATCAACTAACTCGTAACACAAATTTCCACATAGCATCAGACCAAATAGTCATCCCTCCAAAATTACAAGAATTAGAAGTATGTCTATCTTTTTAATGCAACAACTATACTCCAAATACTACCTTTAAAAAAGGTAGTGATAATGATATAGTTTAATTTTGCACAATGGTTTCATTAACCGATGTAAAGCTAATGCAAATTCGCTTTTTGCCTATGTCCAATTTATATATTAAAAAAAACAACAACAACAAAAAATCCACAAAAAATCTAAGTCTCTGATTTAGCTAATACAGCATTTTGGGAATCGTTAAGTAATCAAATGTTAATTTATCCTACCATGTCAACTTAACTTTGAAAACAATGTTGGCCTTATTTAAAGTCTTCTGAACTGCAAAAACCTGATTTTATTACCTCCTTATGAATTCATGTAAAACAAGGAGGTAAAGTCTCCCCAAACAATACTAGTTATTAAAACAAAATCTAGGCAATGGTCAAATGTAAGCCTCTTCAGTGCAGCTCTAAAAGCATTAGATCCAGTCATCTTTCAAAGTACAATATACGATCAGAATTACTCTAGGCATTTCGTTCCTCAAAGCAGCAAGAGTGATACTAATTTCCTGTTTCAGCATAATAGGAAGTGATTTTTTTTGCTTGCTTGACACAACACTTTGAACATGGCATCTTTTATAAGGCATCCTCCTGTTATTCTAAACAGACTGCCAAAAAAAAATAAGCATATTGTCAAAATATGATTGTCTGAGTGTGTCTACAGTAGCATTTTAGTTCAGATCAGGAATCCAAAAGATCAAGCCTCCATATCATCATCACTTACCAGGCTAGAAATACATCGCAGAGAGCACATCAACTTTTAGATGCAACTAAACTTGAAAATACACTCCTAAAAGGTCAGTTGATCTAAAAGATCAGAACAAGTGAAAAATAAAACCCTTTTAAATTTGTAACAATAAGGTGACTCAGGCCCCACCACCACCTATTTTGCTTTCAAGATCCACTCTTACAAACTGTGCTAATTGCTAATGTATACATAGACAAATCTATTCGACTGATATAGTCCTATCCAACTGAAAAATCACTAACTGTATTACTGACTCAGCTTTCACTAGCAATTTCAATTACACCTGCCTCAAGGTTTAATGCTTAAAAAAAACCAAACAAAACACAAAAAAAACTCATTAAAAACTACCTCTGTTAGACGTGAAATTTAACATCTAGCAAAATTGCTTCAGCTCTGAAGCAGTTCTCTATAGGATGCATAGATTTAAACCTTGAATAAGGGATTAACGCATTTTGCTTCATGTAACATAATGACACTAATCCACTGACATCGAAGAGGAAGAGTTAGTGGCTGGAAACTGATTTTTAAGGAATGCAATTATGATACAAAAACAGCCTAGAGAAGGCATACATTTTTTTTTCATCAGCGTTTATAAGTATTAAAAACACTCAAGTGTATTAAATCCACTTAAAATACTGTCATTTAGTATTCCCCATCACACAGAGGAACAGAAGCAATCAAGTATCTGAAAAAGACATTTCCTTTGCCTAAGTAAGGCAAAACATTATGACAATATAAAAAAGGAATCAGAAGATAGATAACAAGACAGTCATAAATATCTTGGCACATATGTTTAAGATGGGCAACTCTCAGGCTGCAAGCAATCTGGGAAACAATGATACACATAACGTTAAAACTTCCATGGAAAAATCTACAGAAATCAAAAGCGAAGAGAAAAGGAAAATACATTTTTTTCTTGCTAAACTGCAGACAGACAGACTCGGAAAAACAATTGCACAAGGATACAAACAAAATAAAAAAAGATTAGAATTCTGAGGTACTCATACTCTGCTGGTATTTACTTTTTCTGTAAAAACAGAATAGGATTTTAAACGAGTAGTCAGCTGCATACTTTACATAAGATTACTATGTAACATAGATAACTATAGAAGAAAATAGCTAATGCTACGGTATTACCTCTAGACATAAAAGTGTGACCATGCAGAATTACTGTAAAAGTAACATACTTCCATTTATGTACTGTGAGTAGCAACCAAGTTCATAATGAAATATAGACACAACTTCTTTGAAAAAATTCTGTGTAAATGGCAAACTTTATTCTTAAAACTGATCTTGAAAAGCTCACATGACTACACTAGAAAGACCTCCAATTTTCAAATTACAGACATAAAAACATGCCTTTCTTGCCTCCCAGCTACAAGAAATTAAAAATCCAAGTATTAAGTCCATATGCCTGAAGTATGTATATGTGCGCACACAATTTTCTCACACGTCTATGAACACACATTTGCACATTTGCAAATGAGAGAATACAATGTGCAACGACCGAGGCAGTTCTTTATTCAACTACATCCTTGTTTTGAGAAACTGCATTACACAAAACTCTGGTAAGCGGTAATTTCAATAGCCAGTATAATTTGCAATATTTTGCCTGCATATAATTATGAGACTAAAAACAAACGTGTTTTCATGTGACTAGTTACCCCAGGGAACAGCCTGTTAAGGAAATACATTCTCATGGCTTAACTGTAGCTTTATCTGGCAAATAAGCACGCTACCTCCCCTACAAAGGCTTGGAGAGGCCTATACTTGAGTACCATGTATATACACACACAAATCAAGAATAAAAAGTAACAGTGATCTATAAATTACATTTTCCTCAAAGTCTTACAAGTAAATATGAAGCATATACATTACTCAGATAGTCTCACCAAAACAGGGAAGACTGATTTGGTAACCTTCAGAAATTTTGACTCAACTAGACCTCACAAAGTATGCTTTCGCTATAATAAAAAAAAAAAAAAAAACACAAAAAACAAAAAACCAAGTACAAACAGGCCAATTAATTTATTCTCGAATGAAAATTAGCATTCTGGAAAATATGATTACACGACTCTTGCCATTTGCTAAAAGTCATTGGTCAGAGAAATATCTGGGTTACAGTATCCCACATAAGCCTATTTGTATTTATTTTCTTCACTTGCATTAGTTCATCCTTGATTTTCATATTTATCTCATTCACGTGAAGCAAGGTACAAGGTAGGCACTTACACATTACTTGGCTTTCTCCATACCAAAAAGGTACACATAAGTAACAAAAGATTTTTCCATACAGCCATAAATTAATAGGTTCAGTTACAAGGAATAAGGTATTTAAGTATACAATGCAATGTCCTTCTGTTAGAAGCTGAAAGTTACTGTTTGGTAGTAAAAACTGTTTTTTCAGGTTTTCACTGCCAAGTAACACAGGCCATTTAGATCAAAATTGACAACAACAAGGTAATCATACAAATTTTCTTTATTAAATAACCGTTCTGAATTATATATCCACTTCCTTGCACGACTGAAAAAGAAAGCAAAGTACTTAAAGACCCCCTTTTCAAGGGGTTACACTTCAGAATTTTTTTTTTTACAAAAAGAGAAGGTGGGCTCAATTTTCTTTCCCCTTTAGTTTTCCTCCATGTCAGAGAGAGGCCTTTAAGACTCAACTCTTCTATGCCTTAATTAGTTTCATCACTGTAAAACTGGAGATTAAAGCAAGAGAGGAGGAGCACATTTCTAACAGGTGTCTTTAGATTCAGCCTTGCCATCTAACTCTCCTTTCACATACACTAGCAATGCATTCATTGTGACGTTCAAAGTTAACTACTAAAACACTGTGCAAAACAACAGATTCATGCTACAAATTTTGCTTCACATTAGTAAAGGGCAGTAAAGATGGCTCACTACGGCTCTATCTGCAGGTCAGTGTTTACATAGTAGTTTTATG
This sequence comes from Rhinoptilus africanus, assembly GCA_013400135.1. Lineage (NCBI taxonomy): Eukaryota > Metazoa > Chordata > Aves > Charadriiformes > Glareolidae > Rhinoptilus > Rhinoptilus africanus. Next base: position 757,532 of record VXBO01004047.1, read on the forward strand.
AAACACCAAGAGCCAAAGCTTCTTTTTTATATTAAAAAAAAAAAGCTATCTGAAAAACTACCTATTACTGCAGTGGAAATCCAGTGGAAAGTCCCTGAAAACATTTCAGATGATGCAGTCAAATGGTATTATTTAAACACTGACTTCCTCCAGGTAACTTACTGCCAGGTATGCTGACTGGCAAACATTTTAAATGAAAATTAAGGAACACAGAGCAAACCCCCAAGGAAAATACATGCTACTAAACTGTATAAATGCAGTATAGTAGGATATAATGTTCTCACTGTACTTCCTTTTTCTTTAAAACTTACAGCTTACTATATTTATGAGGACAATACAAGAGACAGTTAAAGGGCATTTGATAATACCCATGTTCAAAACCATTCAATGCAGCTAAGACAGTAAAACCATAACTCTGCTACTATTTAGCCAGTGGCCTAGTAACTCCTTGTTTCTAATCCTTTAGCCATAAAGGCTAAGAGAAAGCACAAGTACTCTCAGGGCTCATATTATTGAAACGTTATTTAGAAATCTGTCACGTCCCAACATACCTGTTGCCTGTTCTGTTCCTCATCAAATGCTCCAGTTATAACATGAAGTTTCTCACTAGTTCAAATCTATCACTCAGTTAAGTCTATAACCTTTGACGGGTAAATATTATGGGAATAAATAAAAAAAATTAGAGAGACTTAAATGTTGCATTAATATTTTATGAGGTAGAAAAAATATGGGTAAACACTTTTCAGAATGGAAAATTCACTTTATGAAAGACAGTTTTGTGAGAATTACATCCCAAGATGTTACTTGATTAAACAGGTTACTGGTCTTCAAGTTAATAACATTGTAAAAAAAAAAAAAAAAAAAGAAACAAAATCCCACATAACAATAGTGATACCAAATAGAACAGTCCTCAACATATTTCATTACCTGAACCATTTTACACTAACATAAGACCGAATCATAAAAGTAGTCTGGTATCATCTTGCCACAGACAAGTTCTCCTGCAGATTTGAATATGATTAAATTCAGAAAACAGGTTTAAACTGTCTTGCTTTTAACAGCTGTTTCCAGTAATTTGCTAAAGAAACTAAAGAGAAGAAACCTAAAGAAAATAAGTATTTGTCCTCCATTTGTCTTCTAATTGGGGGGAGAACTTTCACGTATTAAAAACCATATATGTAATGAAGTTATACAATAACGACACTGGATACAACAAATATATGTTGCAGTTAATATAAATATCAGAAGACAATTTTCTAACATTCAGATACTGGAACAGAAGAACAAATTCTTCCAATATTTTATTATTTACATTACTGCTGGTACGGCACTACAGTTTCCCCAAGGTAGTCTGGAAGTAAGAACTAAAACCAAGGCATAACATGTAAGACCAAGCTAGTGAGCAGGAATAACTATCTTTCAACGGCTATAATTGCAAAGTCACATTGTATACAGACATCTATACTACTGCTCTCACAGTGACACAGACACGCTGAAACTCATTTGGAACTAGCCAAACTCAGATGGTGACGGCAGGCTAAATACAGCACCAGTGACAGGAGAGTTTGCCATGAATATAGGCCGAATAAGCCTGTGCTGAGGTTTATGCAGAATAAAGATTACAATAAGCTACCTTCCGTTGCTATAACTACAGTACATCCCTCATTAAAAGGAAGTTTTAGGCAGTGTATCCTATTACATTTTTGTACCAAAGCAAACTTCTGCATGCATTACGATACATATTTTTGCTCCAGACGTCACCAAGAGCGAAGTCCCATTAAGTATCATTTGTTGTAGAAACTCAGAGAATCCTACATATATCAGTCAGAAGGGATTTTGCCAAAGTTATGCCTACCTTTCACACTACCTGCATTTGCACACATCGAACTGGCAGGAAAAAAAAAAGACAACTTATTTTGCTTTGCTTGTGCGCACAGCTTTTGCTTTACTTCAACTGTCTTTAACTCAACTCAGGAGTTTTCACACTTTCACCCTTCTGATTCTCTTCTCCATTCCACTGGGGCGGAATGAGTGAGCAACTGTTTTGGGTTTAGCTGCCTTTCAGAGCTAAACCAGAACAAATAAGTAAAATTTATAGCCACACCACTTAAACAGTTCAGTAATTTTAAACACAGGCATTCCACAGCTGCCATCAGAACTTAAAAGGAAAAAAAAAAACCAACAACAAAAACTAATCTCAACTCAAACAAAACTGTGTTTCCTAGTACTCTTACTAAGCATTTCAGTCTTGAGTGCTACAAGTTCCTCATGAACATCTTTCAAATGGAGAACCACCAACGTACCCAGAATAGGGTTTCAAATGATAACCAAGAACACCATATTCTCTTTTAAAGTGTTGTAAAAGCACTTCCAAAATGCTTTAATGTACATCCTTCCTTCAGTATTCCCTAGACAGACTAACAAAGAAAGTCTGCATCTGGTAACAGATACAAAGTCTGTCAGTATTGATGTCAATACACAACTGGAGCAAATCTCTACAAGTAGGTTCATGGGTAAGTATGTCAGCCGACAAAAGATATCCAAGTAGTAAATTTTGCACAGATGCAAAGCAAGGTTGTAAACAGAATTTAATCACCTCAGGTATTCTTCTCCCAGGAAAATGTTGGGAATTCACAACAGGAGGACTACCTCACACCTGTCCCACACAAACAGCGGTCTGGCAAAGCTCAGCCACCCCGTTCAAAATCTCATCTTGAAGCTACAGAAAGAGGGCTTTGAAAGATATAAAATAGAAAAGCTGTGATTTAAAGAGGAAAAAAGATGCTGAAAAGGAAGCCTTCAGATGACTACACTCCGCTTGCAAAATGCTATCTTGGGAATTCAAGATAATTGGGAATGCCTCAGCTAAACAAAACATGCTTCAGCTGGCAAGAACAGGTAAAATGGGTTCATACTTGACCCTGCTTTGTACGGGTGGCTGGGCCAGATGACCTCCAGGAGTCTCTTCCAAACCATGTTATCCTATGATCCCATAAAATTTAGCTACAAAGTTAAAATAAGCTTGCAGGCTTTTATTTAATTAAGAGAGAGTTTTAACTGATACTTGTCTTTTGATTTACAAGTATCCTGTTTAAAGAAGCTGGTTTTGTGAAGTTGTAATTACATCTTAACCAAAAGTTTCAAAAGGGAAAAAGTTACCTCTAAAAATCAAATGCCAGTTGAAACAAAAATTATTACAAGCGAGAGCAAAACACAGATAAGAAATCCAAAAGAAGTGAACAACCCAGCTTTGCCATCCAAGAAAGCAACTGAAGGGGTATGTTTTAGAAGGATCACAAAGTGATCTGAAGTGTAACCCACACTTTAATCATTTAGAATACTGAAAATGGTATAGATAAAAATCCAAACCACCTACTGTACTGAGCAATGTTTCTTTGTTAATTCCAAGACAGCCTAAAGTAGCTTTTAATCAAAAGATTTAAGAGGGCTAAAATAAGTCAGTTAAGCATATTCTCGTATAAAAACTCAATATAAAATGACCATCAGCATCTTTCACTCATTTTTTAATTTCAGTATGTTCTTAAACTTGTCATTAAAACTTTGCCTAATTTGTGGACAGTTATTGATATCCCTTTCACATGTTGGAAAAAAATAAAAAAGCTGACATTAGCTCACCTTCTCTGTCCCTTTTTCAAGTCATCACTGCCCAAAACAGAGCTAAGACGACCAACAAGAGGGTCCTTAGGAGGGTAAAAGGCCAACATAAGATTGTTGCAAAACAAAGAGATACATATCTTGCAGTACAAGCATACAAAGTTCTTTCAAAATAAAATCCAAGCAGAGTCCAGCATAAATCTGGAGAAGGAAGGAAAGACAAAATATGTAAGAAAAGAAGAGGGGGGAAAAAGGAGAAAAGAGAATACTTGAGTTCTAGGCAGGGGCCACATGTTTGCATGGTTTCTCTGTGAAACACCCAATAACATTACGGTCCTGTGTGAATCTTTGGAGGACAGTTGCTGAGGTACTACCAGGACTAAAATTTGGAATAAAGACCTTCAAGTGTGGAAGGAGTAAGCAAGTCCTTTCTCCCTTTTCACCCACATTTTCCTTTTCTCCAGTTCACTCAACCTTTCTTTTCATCCATTAAAAGAAATACTTATTTTGTTAAAATACCTAAAAAATGTTTAGATGCAGCCATCACATTCTACTAAATACTGGCATCTGCATTTAACCCAAAGTTTGTGCTGTAATAAGCCAAGCCAGCTTTCAGCAATAGGCTTTTCTGACACAGAAGCTTGGATCCTTTTCTGTTTGTTCCCAAGCCTTCCTTAACTAATCCCTCAACTCTATTTTTACTGTCTTAGATATGGTTACCTGGACATCAATACCACCAATTCACCTTAAATAGTAAGACTACTTAGCATACAATTCCTTTTATGCCACTGACACTTCTAAAGCCGGTCTTCATGTACTGGCTGTAGCACCAGTACATAAAAAAATCTGATGTCATCTGCATTCCACCAAGGGTGGAGGCAGACAAACACTTTCTCAAAATGAGTTCCCAAGAAATCCACATTTCATAAAACCAAAACATCCTGTTTCTATAAACAGAATTGTCAAGCAATCCGTTCTAGAATGGATACTCAAGGAGGGATTCTTAATTGAAAAGAAACTTTTCCTGTATTTGATTTAAAACCTTCTTCAAGATTAGAAATAACCTTCATTTTTATGTTCTTAATTCACGTAGCAAAACACCAAAGGAGACACAAATGTAAAATTATTGCAAGGAAAAAAAATACTTGAATATCTTTAAAAACAGCATCAGGAGCCAAAACTTCTACACTACTGAAATAAATCATATTCTATAATCTCATATGAACATACCATCTACTATAAGAGCCTCTTTGATTTGTTCATACCAGAACAGCGGTCATTTTGATTTGGTTGTGGAGCATTAATCTGACATCTACTCAGAGAAACTAAATAACATCCTCAAGAAAGTCATTAAGCGTATCATATGAGAAAATTTTGAGATTAATTTCTTTACAACCCAATATTATTCAATATTTTCTAGACTTCCCTCTCTACAATTCAAAGCCATTGCTGATAAAATCTGCAAGTGGCTGATGTTAAAGGTGCTATAAATAACAGCAAGGCCAAGTTATAGACACAGAAGGGCCTGGAACACTTGGTAGATTAGACACAATCAAGCTTATATTTAACCCTGTCATACGAGAACTTGGTAGGTTAGGTTACTTAACCCTCTCATATGAGAACTTAATGATACATCATCAAAGAATACAATCACTGTCTTGGAAAGTGACAGTGTAAGCTTGGAGCGATGACTACCATGAGCTCTCACCAACTCTAAGGTGCAAATTACTGTCATCAAAGTTGGGTGCATTAAGAGCAACTGTTTATAAGCAAGATGAACACGCATTACCCCATTGACAGTATTTGCAAAGCACCTCACAAATTGCTGTGTCCAGTTGCTGAGTTAATAACTAAGTGAAAGACAATAAAAAGGTTGAATCACCCAAAAACCTATGAGGTTTCACAAATTTACAAGATTTGGGATCTGGAATCATATTTCACAGCAGAAGATCAAAAGTTTCTGACTCACAAGCCATTGTAACATCCACTTCAGCAATGTAAGATATTAGCAGCCTCAACTCTGCCCCTGCCAACTCTGGCGGCAGTTACCTTCCCTAGAACAGGGGCAGCAGGGGGAATCACGTGCCAGCTCCTCAACACCACAATCCAGAGCCAATCCCAACAGTTTAAATCCACCTTCATCACCATTTAGCCCTGTCACCCTCATTAGATGGGCAGTACCTATCAGCAGGAAGCTACATGGACAACTGCCGTAGCATCTTTAATTAGAGTAATAGGAACTACCCCCCGTCAATCAAAGCTCTTAGTTTATTAAAGACAAAGGTAAAAATTAATTTATAAACTGCAGAAGAGTGAATGTTTGATATAGTGGATCTAGCTGATCTAGTAGTTAAAGAAAAAGAACAAATGACCATAAGTTGAATCTAAAATACAAAATAGTGTGTGAAATTTCTTTCATTTTTTTCCAAAGGAAATATGTAATTCATCATTCTATTATCATTGGCATACTTTAAAATCGAGAGAGTACATACAAGCCATACATTTCTTATCTAGATACAAAGACTCAGGGAAATTTATGGCCAGTATTAGGCAGAGCGTCAAACTGTATTAACATAATAGTCTCTTCTGGTATTAGGACATATCAATTATTCCATGCTTCATCAAGCAGTTTGCTAGCCCCAGAATGAAAACAACAGCTTGAAATAAGGTAAGGTACATCTGGCAAAGAACAACAGAAGTGACTAAATATTCTTGAAGTATTACAGAAATTCTTCTAAAAGAAAGTAGCTTGGTTGATAAAGCAAAAAGCCTTAACAGCTTATTGCTCTCTAAAATTTTCTTTTTTGTAACACTGCTTCCCGTAGATTTAATTATGCTATTCCACAGGAAAGACATATAGCCATTATGCTCAAATAACCTTAATTTAATAACTCAATCATAATAATTAGCAATAAAGTAATATATTTCTCCCTATGTCCAGACTTCTTTCACACATCTTGATTGGCCTGTCCTCAGGCTATACCTATTTCATGCATCATGGAAGGATTGAGAAACATACGAAAAAGTAGAACCGTAATATGCGCGAAGTAGAGCAGGTGAAACATTTAATAGAATGCATTTAATATATTTAATACACAGACAATGACATAATGTAAATGTACTAAGACTGAGCACAAAAGATACCTGGGGTTTTTACAAGATTAATCAATTACAAGCAGAAGAGTACCTTCTAACTCCAAATACTTTTATTTTTCTATGAAAAGAACATTGAAAAAAAAATATGGTTTTGTTAGAGACAAAGAAGGAAAATTTTTAGACATAGTCTAATTCCTTCAAATACTGTTAACTGAGAAGGTGATTTATCCTTAGTAAGTACCATATCAAGAAAAAATTCTAAAAATAGCAAATATTCTATAAGACTATTTGGCTAGAGGTTGTAAGCAAGAAATGCAAACAGCTTGGAATACTCAGCTACCAAAACATGAAACAAGAGATTCTGTTTTAGAGGGACAGCTGTATTTAGGACAACTGGCAAGATTTCTGATTAGACCAGGTAAGCAAAATTCAACCTTTCTGCAGATCGAGCAGGTATCCTACAGAAGCTGATCTGGAACGATTCTTTTTCATAAATGGTTTAGAACAAAAGCATTTGTATTTTAGAAACAGTGATTTTGTAGGTAGACAGGTCTCAAATTTTAGCACTGATACAGAATTAATAGTCATTGAAGAGTCACTTGTAATTGGTCCATCTCAAATTTCTGTGATCACGAAGTTGATCAGAACTCAATGTATTTTGGCTGTATTTCCAGATGATTGTGTTAACAAAACCCTACACTGCAAATTTAGAACACAAAAAAGCAATACTGATTTCTCAGGAGATTCCAGAATGAGTGTTTTATGGATGTTTATGAGCTACATCTAGAGCAACACTGATTCTCATGTAGAATTTGTTCATGCTGATTTCACACACAAAAAAACCCCAATATAATTGTATTTTTATACAAATTCTAGTCAGAAAAGCTTTACTTGTATTATTCCCACTGGTTCCAATACTATTTTGGGGAAGAAGCTAACAGATTTGGGATGGATGTAGAGGGAAGCAATATCCAGCCACTTCACAAGTCTTGTCCTTTTCAGATGTTTTACTGGTGTAAGATTTTTCAGATTTAAATAGTGAGCCTCTCATTATTCTCCTGACTATTCCAAACTCCTGGTTATGTCATCATCCAAACCATTCAGAAATCAATCAGAAGCCCGTATTTATTATAAGCACACATTCACATATAGTAACTGGTGTACTTGTTTCACGGGGGGCGGTGTTAGGTTGATTGGTTGTGGTTTTTTTCCCCCACTTTTAGAGGTAAATCCTATACACTGGATAGAAGCACAAGGGAACTTCACAGACTCATTCTGTTCCCCACACACACAGTCTCAACTGCAATGCTCATGCTTCACTATTCCCATAGCAAAACCATGACTTATTTCTTCATTTTAGAGCCTTTCCTTGTAGAGGCTAAACCTTATACTCATTCTTACTCCCCTTTAACAAGAACTTGTAGAAAAGCCTCTTCTTTTTTTCAGGCTACCATTGCTTCATAGATAAACATAGCTTAATTTTTTCTGATAAACTGGACGTTGGAAGGCTTACATGGCCACATCTCCCACAGCTTAACATTTAAATGCATAACTAAAATGCTTCAGTGAGACTACCAATTACTGCCCTTATGTTACTACCGCACAGAACCGTTCAAGATTCCAGAAGCCATTTTTAGCCTTGGGCAGTAGGCCAAAAATAACCTTTTCAGTTCTCCAGGAAGCCAAATGTACAAAGATATGAAAACTGACAGAGGGAGCACAGGACTTCTTGCCAAAATACTGATGTTTTGGTAAAGTTAATACTGTTTCATATTACTTGATTCTTAATTGACTGCAAACATATAGTGATATTCTTTTAGAGACTGCATATTTCTGAATCGTACCACCATGCTTCTGTGCCAGATGCTACTATAAAGTGAGCTTTTCATTTCTGCATTGTGCTAATACATTTAAAATTGCTCCCAGGACTTAAGACCATAATGAAAGTGTCAAGGTTTATTTCTTTACTACTATCCCAATATGTGCCACAATAAAGCTTCAATTTAAATGCATCAATTCTCCATTCTTCTACATATCTTACACTGTCTTGATTGAGATGTAAAATAAAAGACAGAGAACCAAAGATGGATTCCTTTCACAGTTTTGTCCTTGATCTGTTCTGAAATCTGGATTAAGCCATTCAAAATTTCTGTTCCTCAGTTTTTCCAATCTGTGAAACCAGAGGTAACTTGCTTCCTTATAGAACAATCAGTAGTAACTCACTGAGAAAAGCAAGGTTTGCAAAAGTAACTTTTAACAGAAATATAGAAGAAGGTCTATGCTAGAATCAACTAAAAGTAGAAACCAGCTCCAAGTCATTACATTAACACTCAATATAATTACATAAAAGGCTTTTACATTAACTAAAATACAAGAAATTACAAAGACTACTTTCTCCACCCTTAAAAGTTCATGACTGGTTGTCTGAATGTCAAAGTTACACACAGCACACTTTAACATAGCAGTAATAGCTGCAATACCGTGATACAAAAGAATATACCGAGAGAGTGTCTGTCTTGCCTCTAAATTACCTTACAAAAATTTGAGCAAATTGAAGTTATTGGATGTTTTATAGTAGCTTATCTTTTCATTCAAATCATAAGATCCACACCACTTGCATCAAAGATTTTCTTTGAAGACCTTGCCGCTTATCACTTGTACTTTTCATGTTGAATTTGAATAAGCACATGGGAAAAAGGCAGTTCCAAAGATGGGGAAGAAATGTGCCAATTTTTTAAAGGAAAACAAGCAATTTCAGACTCAGCAGCCTTTTTCATCCCCCCAAAAGACCTCAGAAAAATAAGGGATTAAACCACACATTGTCAAACTAGCATGATCGTTTTGAAAGTTCAGATGATTAATGGAAACATCCATTATAATACAGCTATAATTCGGCAAAGCACTCTCTTAGTTTCTGCACATTTTGACTAAAAAAACTACATCGTTACTTATGAGAGACTATAAAAAATAATCAAGAACTACACACAATGACAAAGTATGTTGATGTTGTATACATCTAGGTACTGGTTCTGATAGGCCTTAAAATAAGACAAAGTATGGGAACATAAAACATTTCAGATGGACCCAACAAACAAATTCTTGGTCATACATCTTTCTTCAAAAACACTACTAAGCAGGGAAAAAAATGCCACCTCTGGTAAAACTTGCAAGTGACAAGACATGTGTGAGTGAGAGAAAAAACAAGTCACTAACACAAAGCAATGTGAACTGGCTGGTAAGTGAAACACAGGCAAAGAGTAGGCATTCAGCCAGTCTGGAATTCAAATCTTGGAACAGAGATCGCAGGCAAAACTTACCGAGTAGGGAAACAGCGTTGTATATAGTGGAAGGCAAAAAGACAGTTTTGTTGAACTGGGATGAACTCAAAATAAAATTTAAAAATAAACCCTAGCAACACAACATATAACAAACATGGGAAGCCTGGTTTAAGCTTCTCCCCTTAACCAATCACAGCTGCTGTTTAATGCTGATTTTTTTCATTTTTACTTTTTGCCTGTGTAATGTAGTGCTACATCACAGTAATGCCACTGCAAATAAAGTAACCAAAGATGCAGGCTTTAGATGTTAAAAAAAGCCTGACATGTCTGTATATATATGACAAATCAAAGTGAAATTGTCATTAGTTACTTTGCTACTTTTGAAACATACTACTTCATATTATAATCTACAGTATAAAGAAATTAAGGCACAAGCCACGTTTAAATATACTTCCAAGGATTTTTTTTGCTGAATTTAGTTTCTTTAATTCAAAAAAATTATTTACCTTATATCCTCCACCCACATATTAATGCCAGCTGTCCCAGCAGTGCTTCCTTCTACCAGAAATAAGTATTTATAGGGATGCATTAGTATAAAACACCTAACTAGCCTATATAGTTAAATCAAAAAACTAGAAATTAAATCTGTTACCAATCTTGCATTTTATAGCACTGCAGTTTTGGAAGGAAATAAAATTCTGTTAAAGCAGGTGTTTCACATCTACCTTGATATTGGTAACATCCACTTCAAAAAGGAAGAGTTATCAAGAAAAGTACAGAAACAATCATGGGGAGACACTGAACATTTATAGTCTTTACAACATTTGCAATTTATATATGGAAGCAGTCAGGGTATTTCAATAAATTAATCTACTGAGAAGCAGAAAAGGTAACAGACAAGTATCTTCTAACATATTTTTCTATTTGTTCCATACAAATAATTCCCTCCATTCTACGACGAGCATTTTGAAACAAAATAAAAGAAAACCATCTGTGTAGGTTCGCATCCTGCAGACTCAGTATTACACTACCACAACTCACACCAAGGAATAAAATCACACAGCTACAGAAAACCAACATAAAAACCTTATTCATTTAGTAGCATTGGTCACTGTTAACATGGCACTCAGATATTTTGCTCTAGTTCTGCTTCTCATAAAGATCAATTCAAGAATTCTCTTCTGATATTCAAAACCCCCAGCTACTTCCCGTAACTTCTCTAGAACAGCTACCTCACATTGGCATCATGAAATTATCAACTAGCTTTTAACTAAAGGCCTCAGAACCCCCACATGCTCAGCTGAACGTGAAATATTTCATGCAGCTTCAAAAGTGAGCGCAAACCTCAGGCTCCAAATTAAATGCAAAACTAACCCTCACTTGGCTATGCCAAGATCGTCGTCTCACTCACAAGTTTTGACTCACTTTTTTTTTCCTTTAAAAATATTTCTTCTACGGACTGGGATAGAAGGATGAAAGACTGTTATAGTTATTTCTATTTTTAAATAGTTAGGAGGTTTACAGATATTATGGTGTTCTGTACCATACAAGGAAAGAAAGGGATAAAAAGGCAAGCTGGCCAGCAAGACACCCTTAGGGGAAAGAGGCTGGGGAGAAGCGTTAGAATTTTATAACTGAACTCCTCCCACAAGGACACATCTACCCACAAATTTAGCAGAAAGTAATTATTCCTCCAGAAGCTTAACTCCTCAGTAGCCTTCCAAAGAACTACTCTGATCTGTGTATTATACCTTGCAAAATATGCTCAGCAGAGAGCAGTCAGGAGACGTAACACCCATTTCCACATTTGACAGCGATCTGCACACTGAATACAGCGACAGCGTTTCTCGCTCTTTCAGAAATCTAGTAGATGCTTACTAACAGAGTCAGCAAGAACAAGGCAGGCAGAATGAAGAGTCTCTGGTTTGGGGATGTTGCTCGTCCTTTCTAGAATGGTCATTCTGATGTGCAAAACATTAGTCCCTCCGTCTTGGTTGCTTTTGCAACTCTGTAAGCAGATGAAATGTCACTGGCTTTTCCTTCTGCAGGCAAATGGATGCTAAGCTTCCCAAACTTAAATCTAATAGTTAAAGTATGAATTTTAAACTAGTTTTGTAGGATAAAGCCTGTAAATGTCATATATAACTCAAATAATTTTCTCTATGTTTATCTAATTCTCTGTTCATAAAATTCTAATCATCATTATTAATGTAATTGCTCAAGAAATCCATTCTTCCTCAGTTGTACAGATATCAGAAAAGTATCCCCAGCCATTACACTCAACCAAGAATATATGGCTCACTGCTCACTTGCTTATAAACCTTTCCCTTCTTTCACTTCCACAATTTCATATATTTTTCACTCAGTACTTCATAAACTTTCACTCACTTTGTATGACACGCCTTTAAACAGTACCTTCTATCCATTTTCTTGTCCAAACCTATATTACATTGGCATTTGCTCCCGTCCTCTTCCAAGTCACAGCTCTACTGGGCAAATATTCATTCTACTTTGTCGTAGCCAATTCTCCCCTGATCACTTCCCCTCACAAAAGTATTTACAGTTCTCAAAACTCTACTATAGTACTGTATTAAGATTCACATTGTCTCTCCTGCTTTACAGATGTCTAAACCAAAATGTCTTTTGTGCAAAGGGCACAAAAGCAGCAGACCAGGGGAAGGAAGACAAGGAGGCTCACAAACCACGTATTTGGCTTCAACCTCCCACAAGGCCTGCAATCACATGCAAGTAGATTTTCAAAAACAAAGTTGTTCAGATAGAAGCATTTGAAAGGGAACCACCTGTAACACCTCTACTACTGTAGCAGCAATTTCAGAGTTCTGAATCAGTCTTTTCCAAGGCAGATGGGCCAAGGGCACACAAAGTGACAACATTTCTACAAAAGCAATCAGTTTTCATCCATTTACATGCACAGCATGGCCAAATGTGGCTTTGGCAATTCTAGGTAGAGCTGGCTTTTAAACAGACACCCTAAAGCGGAAGTTAACTGTAAGGGTAAAGGTTCGATAAACAGCTGAGCTTACTCCTGCTGAAATTGAGAGGTTTCACTCTCCCTCCTATCATATGATTTTTAGGCTGTCACCCCTTCTGCCTCTTAGCCCTTGCACTAGTTTTGAAGCTTCTCTACACAGCAAGCTAGCCAAAAAAGAAACAAACACACACACAAAAAAAAAACCACACTGGGGGCAGAGATGGGCACACACACTCACAAGCACAGTCAGTGCTAGGAAGCCATTAACCTGCTCAAGCCACATTCTGAATCGGTAACCAGGCAATTGAGTATTCCTAATTTGTTTCATGCAACAAAAGGCACTTTGAGTTAATTCCCTTTATTTCCTGCTGAGAAGAGCCCAACGGCACCTGCAAAGTCACTGACTGCATTTCAGCTATGGGGGTATAAATCTCCAGACAAAAGAGGTAACTTTCAAAAGCCCAACTGACACAACTCTATATAGCAAAAGAACTAATAGACTCTTTTGAACAGGAGTCAATAGCCCTGATGTTTATATGATCCACAAGCAAGGACATACTCGGACTTGGGGAAGAAGAAAAAATAAAAAGGACCAAAGGGCTTTAGAGGGTATTCTGCAGTTATAAGTTACTAAGCACACCTATGCTTCGAAAAAAAATCATTTAGTTTAATAAAGCTCTTTCACAAAGCATTGATTATCAAGAAAAAAAAAAAACTAGAATGTGTTAATACAGAGATGTCCAGAAACACCACATTATGAAGTTACCATCTGAAATTGCATTTATACTGTTGGATACATAATAATGAATACAAAATGGATTTATCTTCATTTTTTAGCCTTGATATAAGGACACATTATATAGTAATCTCAAAAAACAGTTACAACACAGAAGTTTTGGCTGCAGGGCAATATTCAATTCATTTCTGAGAATAAACAAACATACTTCCTCCTCTCTTCCTCTCCTAGCATACTTAGGAAGTTATTTGTGTAAGAGACAGAATAAGTAAGGTTAGAAATCTTCAAATAAACACAGGAAGGGACCAACTATTGAACATAAAGAAGAAACAGAGGGGGTGTTTTTTTCAGATTTGTAATTAAAGATGTTGGTTTTATTGATAGGAGTTTGGATAAAGTGAGCAAAATGAAAGGTCATCAAGAATCTTCATCCAAAAAAAACCAAAATGTGATCAAAATATGAATTCAAGATGATGAATTATAACCTATTCAAACTAGTAATTATCAGAGAGAATCTTAAAAGGAGAGGGACACATCAAATCTCCTTTCTTCCCTAGTGACCAAATAATAACCAAATTCTAAAGAAGAGTCCATCTGGCGGTCATTTTTGGTTCATGAAAGTGTGCAGTATCACAAACAAACTAATCTGTATCTGTGACATCCCTCCCAGTACAACTCGCATTTATGATAAATGGAACCAACTGCACATCTACTGCTGTAATAAGAAGAATTCCCAGAAGTAAAGGAAGAATTATATTAATAAAGGAGTTGAAGAATATCTGTTGAGAATGAATTATGGCAATCTAAGACAGACAGTTGCTCATTTAAAAAAAAATAGGAAACAAGAATTCTATATTTTTTATTAGCAAAGAGGAGTGAAAGGAACCTATTTCATCTGAATCAGTAACAGTCTCCAAAATAAGAAAAAAATCTTTCAGAAAGACAAACAGAAAGAACTTACAGCTGTTGGGTACAAACAACACATTCCTGGGCTTAACTGTGATGGAAGGCAACTTGTAAATTTGTCTGGGGGTATTTTTTTCCCCTTTACATCATCCCACAGGAAGGACTTCGATGTCAAAATTCAAGATAAAACACCCCAAAACCTAGAATTAAAACTCTGCAGGTTCTCAGATAGCTGTTCAGGTGCTACTGTGATTTTTTTGTGCTGTCTTGAAAACAAATCCATAGTTATACAGTCCAAAAAACTATTTCAAAGATGCTGCCAGGCTGGCAAATATGCCTTCAGCACAGCACTGTCAGAAGAGTACAGTCCATTAATAAACATCACAAAAAAACAGCCGGTAAGAGTTATTTTGTCTAGTGACCATTGTAAAGCACAAAAAATAAATACACATTCTTTCCAGAATTTCATACTGTCCAAACAAGCATTCAAATACTTCAATTTGTATTTATTTTCAAACAATCTAACACGTGATTTAAAAAAAAAGTATTTGCTTCTCTCCCACATCATTACAAAAAGTAGCAAGTAATCCTTCCTTGTGTGCCTAAGCCACACAACAGAAATGCATGGAACAGGTATTCACCAGAAAAAGTTCAGAGGATCTATCTTCAGAAATATAGCCAAAGCCTACAGAAAGAGGTTGAAGTGACACAGGCAGCCATGGCTACACATTTAAGTAACAGCTTTGGGGCTTTTTCTTCCTCTTTTATAAAACAACATGCTTCCAGCATTCCCAGTGGTTTTGAGGAATATAATTGCATACTATTACTTAAGAACTATGTGATTACTGTGCCACTGTCTTCTGCATAACCCAGCCTGTAATAAAAGTGATAAGAATAGCATTTATTATTTTTGAAATGGTTTTTGCAATGCATCCACACTGATGTGGTTTAAAACATCTGACTAAACTCAAGATACTTTACATAGAGGTTTTATTTTCTTCTAACAGTACTGCACACCACGCAAACTCCCTTCTGGGTATGAAGATACTGCCTGAAAGTTGATCTGACTGGATCACTCGGCTCTTGAGCAAAACTCTCAAAGACTGAGGAAGAAATGTCCTGTCATGTCTCTATAAGCAAGATGTATTTAATGCAAATAAAAGTCACAGAAGAAAAAGCATACCAAGAATCTGCACAAATAGAAAGTGACAAGTATAGTTAAGTCTCTACAGTTACTACGGAATGTAACTGCAGTAAGAACTAGAAAAGCCAAGTAATTCAGTCCCAGCTATTAAAGGCAATGAAGTTACATCCCTCTCATAAGTGTATCAATTGCTATACAGAATCCAACTTCAGCAAAAAAATTAATGCATGAACAGAGAATATAAAGTTTAACACTTCTGTCTTCCTCAGACCTACCTAAGGCACTCTGAATTTTTTCTACAAAACAAGCTTGGTAATATTTTGTATACCATTATTTTCTCAGTCCAGAAATACTGTCAGTATCTAATGTTAAAACACTATCAAGATGCAGCCGTCGTTTCAGTTTTCTGGAAATCCCCTGCTCCTCAGACCTCTAAACTCAATCCCCCAGACTAGTCTTCTCTAACTCAACGACCGACCTTATTTAAGACTGGCCCTCTTTAGCAAAACAGCTTCAACAGTGAAAGGCTACCCCTACTCCAAACACCAAAGTTTTAGGGCTTCCGAGACATGTCAGCACATCAAATCCAAAAGTCAAAGTCACTCATTCTGAGGACATATTCCAAGTGGCACAAGAAAGAACTGTTTTTATGCTATGTACATTTATGGAGAGGAAACAAGAGAGAAAATTCCACCAAGAGTTTGCCCCAAAAGCTTCAGAAATCTGTGGTCAAGCCAAGTGTCTCTTCTTTTTATATATTCTACTTACATAACATAAGTGAAAAGGAACACAGCTTTTTCAGAAATTTATCAACATACAACTTAACTCACAAGGCCAACTATTCCCATTAAACAGTTACAACATGCTGTTACAAACAAAAAAATAAAGTAACTATAGATTAACCCATGGTTCTCCTAAAAGGGGTCAATGAAAAAAGGGCTGTTGTTGTTACAAGATTAAGACATGGGTTGCTCTACACTGCTGTTCATACCAAACACAAAAAAAAAAAAAGAAAAGAAAACCGTATTCCACATTTAATTTCATATTGCATGTCTTCTATGTAAACTCCAACAAAACCACATTAATGCTTGAAGGCAAAGGCTACCTTTTCCTGAGCTCTCCTCCGAACAAGTAAGCATGTAACAAGCATGTACTTACCTATACATCCAACACACAGGTCATGCTTGCACAGAACATACTTACACAATATACAAATACTAACATGTAATCACTGCCAATCAAAGAATTTTTTTCCAGTACATAACTTTGTTTTCCAACACTTTGATCAATATTAGGTCAAACTAAACAAGCTAAATTCACATATTTCCAAACTACTTATATCACACATATCTTCAGACTACAGCTTTAAAAAAGAAAGAAGATAAAACATCTTGCTTGGGGAGACAAGCTGAAAGCCATTCTTCTAACTGCATGCACTTCCACTATCACATCTTATCCCTTTCACTATCACATCTGCTACTGAGTTAGTTAATGGTTAGCACGGCAATTCATGCTACCAATTCATGGTAGTTTCATTCATCAAGTTTCCTTCATATTTCTCTTATGTTGATACATGTGTTCATACGGACCACTGTGAAATCCACTCAGCAACAGCAAACAAGCGAGAGAGCTAAACATCAGTTACCACACATCTGAGACATTACTCTGTTTCTCATACCTGGGACAGATATAAGTATACAGTGGGCACATACATTTCCACATACAGGAAGGCATAAATAACCTCATGTGCAGGAGCAGTTGAGAATTTAGGTTCGTGTTATCACATGTTTGCATGCAGGTATAGCACCTGCTGTTCTGTGGGACAAAAACAAGTGAATACTTGTCTGCTCCTTTGCTGTTACAACACAGCTATCTTCAGCAGGCAAATGGGGACATAAAAGGGCATGTGGAGGCGGTATACTGGAGATCTTAGGAATACACTAATATATTCTTCTAGTGCAGGTTTCTACTGTTCTGTGTAGTGACACTGTGTAGAAAATAGATTAGGTTCCAAGCTCCAGCACAAATAGGGGCAGGAAAAGAGATATGACCCTTTGTGGGGGTCCGCCCCCTTAGGTGAGAAACAAGTGTGCCTTTTTTCTTGTTGGAAAGATGATGTGAGGGCAAGATAAACAAAGACTGGATGCACTTCCCCTCATCACTCCTGCCTGCAGAGTTGTTAGGCCTGTCCCCTCTGCAGATTTATGTAATGATGGTGTCCCCCACTGCAGAATATGTACAGTGCCTGTGAAGACAAGGATTTCTCTCCACACTTGCCTTGGAAGATAGCATTGCATCCAGAGCTGGAACTATGTCTACATGACTGTAAGGATACAAGGGTGAACGTCAACCCGTGTTGAACAAGTGGCATCTGTGAAAGGTAGCATGCTTCTCGGGTAGCTGCAGAGCAAAAGTGTTCCTATGGACATGTCTCCACCTCTGGCATGCAAACAGGTGACAAGTTCAGGGGCACATGAGTGTCTTGATGCGGTTACATACAGACTTGCGTCCCCTCCGTGCCAGGTGCATCCACCTACACGCAGTGGGACACCAGCAGCAGGTCTCCACCCTGGCACGCGCCTGCAGTCCTCCCACAACCCATTCAAAGGTGGGCTGGTTGCCACCTCAAACCTCAGCGGTCAGGGAAGGGTGGCACAGAGATACGCATTCCCCAGAGGGAGAAGAAGACAGGTGCGAGCAAGAATTCCACCCCCCACACAAATACACACACACACCCCCCCAGATGAGAGAGCCAGCTCTTGTCTCACCCAACGCAGAGGGGGGGAAGGACGGAATGGAGGGGAGTGTGCAGCCACCCAGCCATATGGGAGCAAATACTTACCTCACACACCGAGGCGGGGGGGAAGGAATAAAGAAAGCATAGGGTCCACGGAGAGCTGGGAGTGGGCTCGGTTGCCCTGTGGGGACCAGGGGAGGGCAAACGAAACAGAGTGGGGAGTGGGTGTCCTCACAGGGAGCTTGAGGGGCACTAGGATGCCTGAGGGGGCGGGGAGGGAGGTGGGGGG
>VXBO01004047.1:776329-799169 GCA_013400135.1 Rhinoptilus africanus
GGAAGGGCTGCGACTCGCCTCCCAGCGTCGCCATCTTTTCCCCTCGCCCGCCTGGCCGCTGGGGGTACCCGAGAGGGCCGCCGGACCTGCTTCCCTCTCTCCCTTCTTCCTCCTCCTCCTCCTCCTCCCGCTCGCTGTGGTGGCGGCACCGCCGTGAGGGGGAGGGGGAGCGGCAGCGCAGCCAGGAGGCGGAGGCCAAGGGCCCGGGCGAGGCGCGCCCACTGCGCATGCTCCGCCTCACCGCCGCCTCCTTACCCCCCCTCCCCACCGACACCGCCGGGCGGGGCACTGCGGCGCCCCCTAGCGGCGGCCCGCCGCGCGCCCCCCCCCCCCGCGCGGCGGNTGAGCAGCCTGGTCTAGTGGGAGGTGTCCCTGCCCAGGGCAGGGGCTTGGAACTAGAGGATCTTTCATGTCCCTTCCAACCCAAACCCTTCAGTGATTCTGTAACTGGGTTTTGTCACAACATTCCCCACCACCTTCCCTTTCTGAAGCTGGCCCGTGAGGGCTTCCCACCACCTGCTTCCGCCCCTTCTCCCGGTGTCCACCGCGGTTGTTCACCACTCTAACAGCACCAGCAGGCTCGGGGGCTGGATGCAGGGCAATTTGTGGTCAGGTGGCATGAAACCACCATGCACGGGTGCAGGCAAGGGTGCCTGTGCTCCGGGGGCAGGCCTCATTTGAAAATTAGAAGCTGCAGTGGCTGTTGGCACTGAACAAGGCCCTGGGGAGCATCTGCCCTGCAGAAGGCTTTTCTGTGACTTGCTTCTCCCGCAGTGGCTGGTTCACACATGTGCATGGGCCCCTGGGGACAGCCTGCCAAAGAGAGACCTTCGAAGGTGTGATTGGAGCGACAAACCAAGCACAGGAGCCGTGATCAGTTTTCAATGGAATAACCTTTCCGAGGGGGCGAGGGCATTGGTTTGGGTTTACTTCTGCCCTCCCCTCCCTTTCTGCAGATTTGCAAAGCTGAGCCCAGGAGTGGGAGAGGAGCGAGGCCTCATGTTTCCTCAGGGTTTACAGAGTTCAAAGCTGAAAAAGGACTTGTACGTCATCACCCATGACCTGTATTTTTCAGGCCGTTACATTTCACTCAGTTACCCTGTGTTGTGATCAATGGCTGACATTAAACCAAAGCCTTCCCGGCTCCAGGAAGTTCAACAACTCAGCACTATGGGGACAAGGAAAACAGAATTGCCGCAAGGAAATAACTCTCAGTTGCTGAAAAACAGGAGAGATCATAGAGAGTTTAGCAGTCACAACAAGAAACAGCTCTGGTTAAAAGGTAGAAAAGGTGTTAAGAAGTAGATCTTTTCACATAACAGTATCATAATATCCATTAGAAACTTGTTTATAATTAAGATATGCTCTCAATATCAGAACTTTTCTTTAAGGTTTTATAGGTATTGCATGACTGCAGAAGTGTTGCAGGCAGCACAGCAGCGTTTTTAAAGAGGGTGCCTTGCATTAAGGAAAGAGCTGTCAAGTTAGATGAGTAGGAAGGTGATTATTTTACATTTATACTGCACCTAAAATATAGACCCTGAGCTTAAACTCCAGTCCAAGCTCCTCTAACACCTATAATTGCCAGTTCTTCATGTTTAATGCAAATATCTTGGGTTTCAGCACGACAAATTCAGTGTCCTACCAGTTCAAGGAAATTTTGCATGTACCAGAGAGCAGTTCTTGACACCATTCCTTGGAAGAGTCCCTAGCCAAAGAGGAAATCAGCAGTTACCACAACAGCAGTTGTGCCCAAATATCCCATTACTTTTGACAAAGCTTGTTGGTGGCTTATTAAGGGTAGAATTTCCCACAAAATTCCACTAGTCACAGCAGGTTTTGAATTTGTTAAAAGGCTTAATTCCAGCTTGCGTGCAATCTTTGCATGGCTGCTGGAAAGCATAAAGAAACAGATGAATAGCTACATCTCAGCAATTTAAAGAAAATTGTTGATCAACAGTAGTTCAAGTTGAGTAAACTATGAATAAGGGCAACTGCTAGGCTTCCTCTATAATGGAATTTTTTTTAAATGCAAGTTTAATGAAGTAGGTACTATATTCTTTTAGGCTTAGAGGACTCTGAAATATTGTAGGTTGTATAACTCAGTAAATGACTTTGCACACGAAATTTGCTGTGTGTGAAATTACCTAACATCATGGAACTTTATTTTGAAACTAATAATATAGAACAGCATTCAGGCGGCATATCTTCAGAATTCATCTTCCAGCATCAGTTCTTCACAGTCAGGTAGCAGGCTTCTCTTTTGGTGAGTTTTGCTAAGTTTTCTCACCAGTGAGACACCATGTTCATTCCTTCCCACCTTCTGGTAAGACAAAATTATTTGTAGGGCTGATTTTGATAAAAACAAAAAATTAGGGTTTTTTTGCTCTTCGTTGTCTTCACACTGTACCACTAATCCTGGTATTTGATTCACAGCAACTTGCCCAAGGGAGGCTAGCAGCAATAACTTTCTCAGACACACTTGAAGAACAATTCATCCTCCTTTGCAGGAGGCACCCAAGGTGCCAAGGAGCCATCGGACTCCCCTGCTCTCTGGCAGGCACGGCGTGCTGCCCACCTCGGCTGCCCCGTTGGGCTCGCACAAATGGCCTGTGGCTAGCAGAGGCAGACGAGTCAGCACAGCGTTCCCCCTTACAACACCCAACATTGGGACAGGCAGGATATAGAGAGGCTGGGGCTGTACATGGTCTACAGGGGTTAAAGAGGTAGGTTCCTCCTTGTAGCAATGCAAGGCCGAACACCAATAATGAGGGAGATTATTCACGTTCTTTTCAATGAGACCTGTTTTACACTGCTTTTTGATCTGAGCGGCTGAGGTGCAATGCCGGCATGACCCGTGCTTATCAGATACTGCGTAGAAACTCCTGGAAGTAGCACTTTGAAGGCCGCTAACATTATCACGATTGTGAAGAAAAAAAATATATAGCATTGAAGCTGCATTGCCTTGACTTTCTCTCTTCTCTACCTGAGTGCTGTGCCAGATCTAACTCTGTTCCTATAGATACAAAGGATTAGAAACTGGAAACGCTATAGAAAAAGAAAAGAGCAATCACAGCAGCACCAGTTTCCTATCCATGCAGATGTATATAAAAGGTCACGCTCCATATATTGACTTTGGTTGGATCACAGAGTGGGCGCAGCCTGGCACAGCAGCTGAGCTCAGCTAGTGGCAAGCTGCCATTGCAAGCAGCCCTTCCATTCCTTGCCCCCAGCTATGTCATCTCCCCAGTTCCTATGTGATGGTATTGGCATTTGTCTGATTCTTCAGTGAGACTTAGAGCAGCTTAAAAATTAATTCCGTAAGGAAAAGAAAACAGTGGATGCTCTTCAGTGAGCAGAGAGGAGTGTAGCAGAGGAGAGAAGGAATGCAACTTATGAGTGTAGCAGAAGGCAAAGATTGCAGAGGTGACTGTTCTGCAAATTGGGTCACGCAGAATGTGTGACAAGAGAAATCCTATCAGAGATGTACAGAAAGTACCATAGCTGAGGGAGACCATGAGCCTTAGAACCTCAGAGTGAATTTCTATGACTCAAAATTGGCAGAAAAGAAGTAAATAACAAGGCCCATGTGGCTTGTGAAGATCAGAGTTGGGCAAGAGCCTCTGTGCAGGGAGCCGGTGCCTCACGAGGTAGCGCCTTGTGTGGAGTATGGGGTGCCTGTCCTGTACTAGACATGGGACTTTCACAGCATGGAGCAGGAGAGCCTCACTTTACTTCAACATACAGACATTCACCTCGTGCTCCATGTGCTCTAAGACAATGCTGAAGAGACAATGGCATGGAGTAGCCCATACACAGTCAGGGTACGCCAAGGTTTTTTTCCCGTGAATATCCCAGCTGGACAAGCTGCCTGGTGCAAAGACAGAACCCACACACAAACATTAAGTCAAATGCCAAAAAGAAAGTCGGCATCACTCAACTTGCCAGGATGCCTACATTTGGTGCTACACGAAACAGCAGTCACCACTCAGAAAGGCCACATTATACATCCTCGGTAGAATGACCATAGCGGCACCAGGACAAGGAAAATTATTAGATGAATATCAAGAGGCACAGATTAAAAGATGCTCTTTTCGATTAAAGCGTGGACTCCTGAACCGGCTCACAGCATGCCTAAGACAAGCAGTTCATAGCAGACGCAGCAGCAGAATGAGTAGCCTGCGCAGAGCAGACCATGCGCTGCAGCTTCCTTGCAGCAAAGCTTGTGACGAGAGTTTGAAGGGTGGGGAAGCTGTATCAGGAAGTAGCTCAGAAAAATCCGTCTATATAGCACCTGTCTCACAGAATACTCAGGAGGAAAAAAAAAAAAAAAGAAAGGAAAAAAGAAGAAAAGAAGAGAACAATTAATTGGAAGGTAGCTAAGCAGCATGGTTCACTGCTCGTAAGACACACAAGGTTCATCCTTGTGTATATCCGAACAAGTTCACTACATAAGGGGGCATAATTATTTAATTGTTGCAAAGAAGAACTTCTTGGTCCTGGTGACTGATCATGACAAGCATCAGGAGCTCAGGAAAGCATTGCCCTCGCTGTGTCCTGGGACTTAGCGGGTGGGCAGGCTCAAAACAAGCACTGAGTGATAGTTGGTGGGGGTCAACTGCCACAAAATCAACCCCAAATGGCATGACATACACTAGACGTGTTGGCAGGGTTCACTGTCATGGTAGCGAAGCTGCTGTATGCACACGGATGCAAGAGGACAAAAGCTGTGAGAGATAATGACCAAAACTCAGCTCTCAGCTAAGAGGTCATGAAAATAGACCTAAGGGTAAACTAAAACCAAAACAAAGCTTAGTATCCCTGAAACACTTGACCTGACTAAACATTTAAAGGTAACATAGTAACATGCCCATACCTGAAATATTAATTTAGTTCAAAGGCTATTAGTAGTTGTAAACTGGCAGAATTTCTTCCAAGTTTCTCAGATGACCTTGAAACATGCAATGTGATAGAGCAGTAACTATGTCCACACTTGCCTTGAATCTATTGCTGAAATACAGCTTCAGCAGAGATTCAGGGGATTGTAAATGGGGTGGGAGCCTTCCTCTTGAAACAGAGAGAGCCGATAGGTGTCTGCACCGCAGTCAGTAGAACAAAGACTGGGAACTAAGCTGGGAAAGGAATGTCTTGGAGGAGTTTGCCTTTATGAAAATTTGAAACAAAATCTGGTAGGGAAAGAAGCCATCAGAGTAAGAAATAACCTGTCTTCTAACAAAAATAGAGGAGACAATTGGTTATTGTCACTAGCAATGAGACAGCATTTGCAGAGAGATGCTGTTGGCAGTCCCACAATGCCTCCAGTGTATGCTGTTGAAATATTACGTTTATATGTCTGTTGCAAAAAAAAAAACCTACTATGCAAACCTGATTTCCTACTCACAGCAGACTATTAGGACAGATGCATGAAACTGAAACAGAAATAGAGAGTCCTTACTCTATTGCAAAATCCAGAAAATGCAGGAAGCCAAAGCAAGAAGAAGCCAAACAGTTGAACTCTGGTTTCTATATGGAGCACATAAGGCACAGATTTTTTAAGACCCATGCTCATGATTATGGGAAAGACAGCAGGTAAAATGCTTCATATCCCTGTTAAGAACAGCAAAACCACTGGATCCAAAGAGAACTAGTGCCTGGTAAGCTGCTGTGATACCTATGGAGAAAGTGAAGGCCTAAAAGCCAAAAGCAGCAGTGGAAATTAAAAGAACAGCTCTGCCTGAATGCAAACACAAATATTTTCCCTGCAAACCACCCAAACCACACCTCTGGTATGAACAAGTTCTTGAGACACCTGGGAACCCAGGAAGAGCTGTGAACCAGCACCAACCTGGTGGTTGCAAACCACTCACCTGACTTGAGTCAGGTAACTAATTTTAGTTGACCAGCGCTGCCTTTTCCCCACTCGGTCCAACCATGTTGCTGATACCAGTTGACTAGCGGCAGTAAGTGTGAAGGTAAAATTGCAAAGAGGGCTTTCAGATGCCAGCCCCTGGGAAAAATAAGCAGGCATGTGATTCATGAATGGGAATTGTATCCAAGAACATGATAACAGCCAGATATAATGCTTTGATAATGCACACGAATATGGATCCTTGCAACCACCAGCACCTCTTCACCGAGAAGGTATTTCACCTGTAAGGGATTTCCTTGCTTTCCAACAGGGTTCCAGGCCCACTGAAGCAATGATTAGTTGCAATTGTCAGCACCAGCACAATAAGGCTTTGACTAGAAAAGAATAACCTTCTCCTTGGATGTCCTAACAGCCCCCAAACATCAGCAAGGATGCCAATATACAACATTTTGTTGAAGAGCAAGTCACATGGACCCTCAGTTTTAATCACCTACTTTCAAACACTTTTCATGGAAATGAAGCTGTGTGTATTACCAATAGACTGGTTTTGGCCTGTGGGGGAATGTTGCCTTGGTACACAGACAAGGGAAGTGCTGGACTAGGAAGAGGATGCCCAGTATGCTCTGCATTACAGGAAATATGGGCTGTATGACTTACAAAGAAAATGCATGTCTAAGAGCAGCCTTTGATTCTTTTCTAGTTCATAGAGCTGCGGACAGTGTCTTGCAGGTACTGGGGTGCTCATAAAAACCTTAAATCCACATTTGCCCTTCGTCTGCTGTGCTGCAAGTACTATGGGACAGCTCTTGAAAAAGAGCAGCAGAGAATCAAGATCAAAGTTTACAATCTAAGCATCCTCACCTCTTCCATAAAGATCAAGGCATTCAGCTTTTCATATTAAACATTCCAACAACAATAATTTTGACATAACTACCGAGAAACATAGCACTTGCTGGTTTATTTGAGAAAAAACCAAAGACTCAGTGTGTTTCATCATAAGCCGTTAACACATCTACAATAACTATAATAACTCTGTACCAATTAAGCTTATAAGCAGTATTTTAGAGGCATTTTACTCCCAGTTAGCTACAGAATACACCACTCGGTTTAGAGCAGTCTTTTCTTCTTCCAGCACATAACAAAGCCTCCATCCCGTAAAAAGACACTTAACATGAGTTCCCAGCTTGTGAACTGGATCACTGGAGACCAGCACAGGGTAGGCTGGGATGCAGACAGTATGCTGAGGGGGACACCTGAGAAGATGAGATGAGAACTGCTCTTCCAGATGTAGCTTTGCAGGCTTGCAGCATCTGGGAGGTGAGCAGGATCTTCACACAGCAGGGTTCCTGCTTCCTTTCATGGAGGTTTGGGTCCTGCAAGATGGGGCTGTGAACCTTCCACCACTCCAAAACCTCATGTGCTAGGTACCACTAACCAGACACGACAGGAGCTGGGTGGGAGCCACCAGCAAGGACCAGTGCTCACCTGAACCCTCCTAGAAAGGTATCACTCTGCAGCCTCCCTCCAAACCCCATCACGCAGCTTGTTCTTTGTCCCTGTCCCTTTCCAAACCATACCCTCATATGAGACCAGCTGAGTCTTTGCCAGAGAAGATACTTGTAAGAACCAAAGTAACCAATTGTTGTTTAGAGCAAGTTCCTCTTTCTTTTATTAAAGCAAAAAATGCTGGAGATCCCCATCAAACAATGACCTCATCGCACTACACTGTGCAAGAAGACAGCTACTGACTGGAATCTCTTGCATTATAAATATCAAATCATATTTCATACACACTGGCTTGCATGTTTGGCAACTGAGTACACAGGGTGAAGTAAGAGGCGTAACATCAAGGAGCACAATGGAAATAATAGATTCCTCTTGGGAAGAAATAGTATGCAGTGTTGCTAGTAAAGCTGACTGCAGAAGACAGCTCAAAAATTGTTGACGTGGGGTAAGTCCAGGTTCTTGCAGTGCTGGGCAGGTAGCAATCTTCCCTTTATCTCCTCCTTTTCCTCCAGACAAACGCTGTCAGACTGGGCAATGCACACCCAGCAGGATAGCTTTCCTTCTCACTGGCAGGTGGAATTACAGCCTGCTCTTGGGCATGGCAAAATAAAGGTGATCTAGTAAGCAGCAGAGTTTCATGTCCTGAATGCAGTGGAGGCCAGGAAGGTGCCCAGGGATGGGTGGTGCACTGACCTATTTGTCACAAGAGTTTGGCTCCTGGGAGATGCCGGGAGATCCTCCCTTGCTGTAGAAGCTGATAGGAGTGGAGGGTGCTCACCTTTATGCAGAATCCATCCATAAGGACACATGCCCTTATATTCTCAATGTGCAAGCCATTTAAGGACACCTACCTGAATGTCCTTTTCTGTTCTCCCCCAGTTTTGTTTGAGCCATCTCCCTCACCTTGTGCCCTCAAATGTTTTCTTGGAATTAATGCCTCACACTCTATTTTTAACAGGAGGAGCTGAACACTGAAATGACAGAGCGAGGTGAAGTGTCTGTGCAGAGAAGGGGAAGGAAAAGCCATTTTCCACCCATCCCCCTCATCTGTGATCTGTGCATCTCTGTTAATATGTAAAACACAGAGCAGCCTGTACAGCCTACATTACATGTAGCAGTTAGAATAGGGATGAGTTTACCCTGCGTTGCCTACAGCACTGAAAACACTGCTATTACTGAAACACTCAAGCAGTAGCGCAGATTACTAGTCCTCAGTGGTTCTAATAAATGAAAGAGAAACAGCAGAAATCCCTAAGAAAAAGCTTTCAGGGATCTGGCTACCTTTCCCTGAATTAATTTGGGCATAGAGGTGGCAAGGCTATATATTCTTTATCTGTTTCATGGGAGCCTAGAGAGCTGTTTGGAAAGGATGAAAACAGCTAGCAAACAAAGTGAAATGCATGTTCTAAGTACTCTGAAGAAAATCAGAAGTAAGAAGGAAAGTGTTGGTCAGGGAAAACGTTCAAGCCCTTGCTTGACAGATAGGCAAGGGACAAAGATTATTTTCACAGGAAAAAAAAATGGAAATAGAAATTAGAGGTTGCAACCAGCACTCTACTGATTTTTTTCCCCGAAACATTCTGCATTCTCTGTGATTGCAAAGAAGCAATTGTTTTTGCCAGCATATTAAGCCGGGAAATTGTTAGGGCGATTGCAACCGTAATGCAAATACCTTCTGCTCTGACGAGGTTCCCCTCTCTGTAATTACAATCCACATCAACAAGGCATGTTTCATAAACATGTTTCAGAAGTTCTGTGCTGAAGTCGTAAATCATCTTTCTTTGTGTATCAACAGCACAGCTCAAGCTCACACAAACCAGTAGCAAGCTCCTCACATCTTCCATCTATGGCCACTTAGCTGTCCTTCAGACCAGCAAGTCCTCCTGCAGCAGCAGCATCTTCCGTGACAAGCCACGTGGCTCCACATCTCTCTCAGCAAGCACTGCCCATCAGTGTGCCCGATTTCAGGCACTGCAGTTTGTTAAAATTGGGGTGCAGGGAGAGGAAAAAAAGCACAGAAAAATTATAAAATGCCTTTCCCAAACTGTGCTGGAGGTGCTTATTTACATATGCTAGGCACTTATGCACACCAGCACTGCATCTTTCATTCACAGCATCTCTAAATTACCCAGTGCTTCACATACATACTGGCTTTGGTCAGGCCGTGGATATTTAACCAGGTAAGTGAAGAAGATTGGCTTCAAGACAAGCATATATTTAAAGGCTAATTACCAGGTGCACCTCACATTTGCAACATATCTGCAATAAAAACTCTGAAAATTGGCTAGCACTCATGTTTTTAATAGAATACCATCCGGTATTAAGTCAAAAGTCTTTATAAATCTAACTATATTACAGGACTTGTATCAGCCAACTATATAAATTCCTCAAGCGTGGAATCAGCCTTGCTTTACAATAACTCATTTTCATTAAGCTGTATTGATGGGTAATAATTATATTTGTAGATGTCAGTTCCTTTGAAGCCCCATGTCATTTTCCCATCATTTTGCCTACAACTGATGTCAGACTAACAAGCCTATAATTAGTGGCATGTCACACCCTCTGAATTCTGGCACGGACTCTGTATTTTCCCAGTCTTCTGGAATTTATTTCCAATTCCAAGGTGTTTTCAGAACATCTTCAATTGCTGATGTGTTGAAAGTTGTATATGACTCTGCTAGGGCGCAAATACATCTACCTTGAATAAAAAAAAAATAAAAAATTCTATTTCTGCCTGTTTGCATCACTGATATTAGTTTTGCCTGCTGTTTCTAGTGATGGGCCTAAAACATTGTCATTGCTCCTAATAATTGAATGCCTTCATGTTATCGTTGGCTGTCATTTGCAGATATTTTTTTCTGAAATCTTTACTTACCTGTTTTCAACACTTAATAATTTATTACTTATATGACTTGTTCTTTTTTGTTCCGTATAGAAATTATGTCTTTTCAATAGCTGATTTCCTTCTGCCACTGAATCGTGACTGACGTTTAGTCCCTGCTTTGACAAAGGGGGAAATTTCACGTTTTCCATCTAAATAAACTTCTCTGAAATAATTTGCCATATTTATTTTCATTTTTCTACCTATATTTTACCTCCCATGCACTTTTCTCATAATTTACCCCTGCTTCAGGAATTTAATTTTCAGGATAACCGATACACATTCCCTACTGGTGACCAGCATGCAGTGTTTGCCCATATTGAATGTAATCAGATCATGATCATTGGCCCTGAGGCAACTGAAGCTTTCCAGTGTAGCCATTAATTCTTTTTTTATGAACAGAGACTGTAACATAAAGCCTGAGCCAACAGCTAAATCAAAGTCACAGAGATTGTATTAACTCCAGAAGTTCCTTTTGAATATCTGATTTTGCAACAAAAAACCCCCACCTTCTTCTAAAATAATGCTTAATGTCCTCCAGGTAGGCGAACACATAAATTGTTTCTCTATTTTTCCTTTTTAAAAAACCCTGAAAATATCGATCCCCTGCCCCCTGATTTTGCCTTCACCAGGAAGGGTCAGCACCAGGGCTGGAGCTGACTGGCTCACCAAGTGGCAAAGCTCTGTAGGACAGAGCAGAGTGTTTGGCAGGTGGTTGTCTCCTCAGTGGCCCTGTTCTAGAGAGGACAGGTGAGAGTCAAAACTCTTCAGATTGTACAAAGTCTGTGGCCCCTCTCATGGATTTCCCCTGGGCTTTGCAGGGGATCACGTGTGAGTGGCCACACGTTTTCCTCCCTAGCCCATCTCAAATTTGACCTCTTCTGCTCCCAGCCCTCCCAGCCTCATCTCTTCCCATTCCTGGTTCCGTGTCCAGTCCCAGCCTCCTACATTTTCTCACACAGCCCAAATGTCCCCTCATTTCCCCATTTTCTCCTTTCTTTATCCTTGCCCAAAACTGCTCACTTATCCAAGCTCTAGCTCTGACCTTTCCTGTGTTCCAACCAAACAACTTCCCTCTCCTCACTACCACCAGACAGAAAAAGAGGGACACTGAGAGGCCAGGAAAAACAGGACCCAAGGCCATGGTAGCCCGGAGTTGCAATTACACAGTCCAGAAGGAATGGTGTCCAGCTCAGACAGACTCTCCAAGGTATTTAGCTCGCAGCTGCAGCAGAGATCTACAAAGCATGTACTAACTGCATTTTTTTTCCCTAAAAGGTCTATAACTTGGGCATATTTGGGTTCATTTTTTGGGAGATAAAAAATATACAAAAGTTTTCTGCGGCTAGTTTCATGTCCCTCCTACAAAGTGTGGGGGCCAACTAGAGTTTCCAAATGAGAGACAGAAATTAACATCACCAAAACAATACATATTTTCTAGCCACATTCTTGGAAGTGACTGAACTGTTTTATTTATGCACTTAAATTTCAGCTAAATGAGCAGATGCCCAGCAGAGAAGTTTTTATTCCCAGTTGTTACCATTTGGCAAAGTCACAAGCAACAGAGAACAGGAGCTCATCATGGAAAGCATTGGACAAGCAACAATAGACAGTGCCACTATTAGTACAAACCTTTTTATTTTTAGATTTCCTATAAAATCTTTATTAAGTATGCAAAGGATTTGTTTTACTTCTATTTTCTACAGCATTTACATGGACATTTCACTGAAAGCTCTGGGGAATCGATGAGTGCAATAAACTGAGGGATAAATATGTTGTGATAAAGTGCAAACCAATCGCTGAGATGAATACAAGCTGAGGAGTTTTGGGAGGCAGCTTTATAATAACAGATGGGGTGTTATGAAATGGGACTTACGCATTAAAAAATATTTAAAGAAAAGTTAAAATGCACCAGAAAGCTAAGGGAAGTAAAACCTCAATACCTTTTATTTGAGTTTATATATCACTCACCACTAAGGTAACTGAGAATCTATTTTTAATGCGTATAAGAAAATTAATAGCAGTGAGGCTACTATAAGGTTATGAACAAAAAGACTAAACAGGGAATAGGAAAGAGGAGAAACTTGCAGAAATTATCAACTTGGGACAAAGCATTGTACCCTAAGGTATATTAAAGTAATTACACAGATGGACAGAAATCCAGCAGTGAGAAGAAAATAAGGGATGGGAAGTTCACTTTCTGTGTTCCAGTAATCACCAAATAATAAGCGCATTAAGTTGCAGCAGATGTGCACCAATACAGTTCTTATACGTGCTCAAGTGCATCAGAGCTGGGCTCCTGCAGCCAACTGAGAATTGCACCGGTCATGGCCAAGTGCAGCCCTGGCCCCATTTTGTGTAAGCTGAGCACAAGTGGCTTTTTATTGATTTTTTTTTCAGTTGCAGATCTCCTCTTTCCCAAATCCTGAACAACAGCAGTGACAGAAAACTCACATGATGTCACCGATTTTTCTGTCTGTCTCTTTGGAAACATTTTTACTTCTTTTAAACCTTTTCTCCTCTTAGAAGCTGTTATTATTACAGAAGGGCAAAGGTACTTTTAGCAGACTCTTTCAGCATGAAAAACTGAAAGTGGGCTATCCATCAAGCTCTCTGTTGTATTTTTGTCTGAAAATGGATGGATAAACTCATGCAAGAGAAATCCACCAACAGTTAGGAAACATATATATATTTTTAAAGGTTATTATGCATGCAATACATAAAACCTTCTCTCGCAGGAAGTCTCTGATTTGGAAATAGCCAGAAGATAATTGACAAGAAATATAATTTATGTTTACCCTGTTCTTATGTTCTGTCCCAGGCATCTACTGCCAGACATCAGTGGGGATGGGACAGTGACCTAGGCGGTCTGAGGTCTAACCTAGCAAGACCAGTTTTATGTTCTGATAAGACCTGGAAATTAAGAATCTATCGCTAAACAGCAACCTTGCAGCAAAGGTCTCTCTGCTCACCAGATATCAGCAGCAAATGGTAAGCCTCCTGATTCAGCTTTGTTGTTGCATGTCCAAAGCACCTTGGTCTCCTAAGCAAGGAATCATAAAGGTTATGGGGATATTTGCCAGTGTGCACAGTAGTATTTCCATTATGTTTTACTGGGGATTGGAGGAAAGGTTGCTTCCACTGTTTGAGTTTGTTGTTGTTTTCTAACACCTTATCCAACAGGGTTCTCTGCTTCCTCCCATGGTCTGAACCCCACATTAATATAGATCTAGACTGGCTATTCAAAACTATCAGATTCTGTGCATGTTTTTGTGCCTCCCTTGTAAAATTACTTCCTAAATTAAATACAAATCCAGGGCTAGAGCTAAAGTATCTTCTCAGGCAGCTACAATCTCAAGAGTACTTACTATGTTACTCTTGTCCTTATTTCACTTCCTATATTTACCTTCCTTAGGAATTCAGCTACCTTTTCCCCTTTATCCCACACCATAATATTTGAGTTTTTGATAGCAACCCAGTAAGGATGGGAAGTCCCATTTTATACACAGGCATCTGGAAGAACAAAACCAAGATACTGTAGTAGGAGGCCTTAAGCATGAATTAGACAATAATTTCTGTATTTTGTTCCCTCTTTCCTGAAATTACTTGCCTGAAGACACAAAATAAGTGGCAGAACCCAGCCCTGGGATGTCCCACTCTAATGTTGTAGTGATCAGCTTCCCTTAAAGCATATGTGGGTGGTGGCGTCCTGATACCACATTTCCATGTAGATTGACAGCATTTGAGAGTGCTCAGCTTCAGGAATGTTTGGGAAGAAACCTCTTGGGAAAGGCTGCCAATTTGTTAAAACCAAAATGTTTTCCTCAGGAAAGAAAAAAAAAAGAGTGTGGCAAGAAGAAAATTTACTGTTCTGACTGCTTCAGAATAGCTGGACCAAAGTGGCTGAATAACTCATCTTGGGACAACAGTCGGAGCTCTACTTTGCTCGAGTCAGAAGCAAGAGATTGAGCCCTATCTCCCACATCACCAGTGTCAGATGATGCCTTGTGTTGGTGAGCATCTTATATTGATGTAGGTGTGCTAGAAAGAAAATTCTCTCCTTCGTGGAAGGAGAAAGCTGTTCCCTGCCCAACTGTACTGTGGCAACTCAGTAGGATCCGCAAAGCCCACTCAAGGATCAAAGTCATTTTGCTTGGTCTGGCTGCTGCCGTAGCTGGGTGATTGCAGGCACCTGAGCTATTCTTAGCACTTCAGCACTTCTATTCAAGGTCACTTCAGTGCATCTGCATTGCACTTATGGCTCTGAATGCAGTGTAGGCATATGCTCCAAAAGTGGGTCATAGCAAGATGATGAAAGCTAAAATCATACCGCAATTACGCTCAGGTTCTAATCTGTTGCACTAAGACTCTCTGTGCACTTTGACCCTTAAAATGAGAATCCTTAAGCACAAATAGGAGGTATTTAAGCATAATAGCAAAGACTGTGAAATGCTAGTTCAAAGAGATTTGTGCTTTATGTAGTCTCAGAGCAATTATTTTTAGGCAAAACTTTAGGAAACCATTCAATCTGCAGCTATGAGCAAAGGGCAGGTTTCTAGTTAGAAAAAATAAAATAAAATAATTGGGATCAAGTCTGTAGCAATACCCTGTTTTGCCAAACATTTCTATACGGATCAGCCCCCTTGCAGAGCTGCTGCTTCCCAGGACTGCAAGACAACACCTGGTATCAGGAGCTGTTCTTCCATAGAATCCTAGAAAGGTTTAGGTTGGAAATGACATTAAAGATCATCTAGTTCCAACCCTCTGCCCTGGGTAGGGACACCTCCCACTAGACCAGGTTGCTCAAAGCCCCATCCAGCCTGGCCTTCTACTATTTGGCCATCGCAGTGGCACAAGGACATGCTAGTCCACAACATCCCTCCCTGCAGTAACCACTCCTTTCTCATCATGTTTCCACCTCCGGAGGTCCCAAGGCAGGTGACATCCCACCCATCCCAGCAGCATGGACGTCCATGAGATGAACAGCTTCTGCAGAAGAGAGAGGTCGGAGAGCAGGACTTTTAACATAGCAGAACTGCAGGGCACAGTTTATAGCAGGCAGACGTCTAGAGATAGCAGTTTAGCTCTGAGTCATTACTGCCAAAACACATGGAAACAATGTTTAACATTTGTATTTCCATAATATTTAATTCCACTGTCTGGGCCTTTTATCAGTAATGTAGATTATGAATACAGATATATTGAGAACAATAGAAATGTGAGCCTGGGCACTGATAATCTCTTGTTAATTTTTAACAGAGACAACAACATAGCATTTAATTCCTCAATGAAAATGACTCAGAACTCGTTTGTTTCCAACGAGGCAGTTTAAAAGATGTAATAGAAATAGATGGTCCAATGTTCAGCATATTGCAAAAGCTGGATTATGTGCATGCCTGGTTATAGCTGAATGCATTGGAATTTGAAAATGATGGCAGAAATTTGGCAATTTAAAAGCAATTTAAAAGCAATCATCTTCTATCATCATTTGGATGCCTGGATCTATGTATTTTTAATTAGTGCTGTTATTGCAGAGTTATGAAGTGCGACTGGTTAGGCTCTTTACACATTGTTACTGATAAAAATTTCCTTAAAGTAATAGCTGTCAGGTGCTTCGAGAAAATGTTCTGGTTTGAGGTAAAACAGAACCAAATTTCTGTTCAATAATTTACTTTTTAGCTAAGCCTCTTCATGACAGAAAACCACACAATTTTTTTTTGCCTCCAGTGGGACTGTGGGCTAGAAACATTGTGGGCTAGAAACAAGGAAGAAATAGACAGGGAAAATAATGTTTATTCTATTGTTTGCCAGAATCAACAACACTGCTTCCAGCCCTGAACATCATTTCCATATTCTTGTCTGTACAAAAGATAACAGGGGTTCAATAACCTGCACTAATAAAGAATGTAATTCCTTTATTTTTTGTACAGCAGCCTGTAGGATGGGGAAAGGCCATTAAAGGGTTATTTTTATTATTGCTCAGCACATTCTTCAAGGTCCAAGGCAACCATAAACTTGCTTTTTGAGACGATCTCCATATTGCACAAAAAGATTAGCATGAAACTTAAGCTAAAGGCATTCCGGAAGAAGTAGTTTCAGTAGTTCAGGGATCTTCAAAACCTTAAGTGTAGCAAACATGCAAGGCACATAAAATACCTCCCCACTAGGATCAGATGCAAGCAGTAAAGAGCTTTAAGGAAGCAAATTATAAATTTAAAGAGAACTAAAGGTCTTAGTCATGAAGTAGAAATTTTGATGAGATTCCACTACAATACAATGCATCTGTGGAAAATGTGCCACACACCGCGTAAATCAAGCGCTGCCAGAAAGGAGCAAAGCAGCTTCAAGTCCTCCTGCCTCCGTACAGCTTGGAGTTGCATGCAGCCCTCTAACTCTTCATCTTCCTTACACCAGTACCGTGCACCAGCCTCACACGTCTCCAATGTGCAGTGACAGGTTGGTGTTTTATTGCCTTTTGAGTGTCGTAATGCAAGTGAGCTGTAGGGAAAGCAGGATGCTTTGCCCTCTGTGGAGCTGAGCCCGAGCCGTGGTGCACCCCCTGTCCTCTGGGGATTAGGATGCTCAGGGCAGCGCTCAAAGCAGGAGCTACGGGACTGAGAAATACTGCGTTCAGCTCTGGAGCCCCCAACGTAAGAAGGACACAGACCTGCCGGAGCTGGTCCATGGAAGGGCCACGAAGATGATCAGAGGGATAGAGCACCTCTCCTATGAGGACAGGCTAAGACAGTTGGGGTTGTTTGGCCTGGAGAAGAGAAGGCTCTGGGGAGACCTTATAGCAGCCTTCCAGTATCTGAAGAGGGCCTACAGGAAGGCTGGAGAGGGACTTTTTATAAGGACATGTAGTGAAAGGATGAGGGGTAATGGCTTCACACTGGAAGAAGGTAGATTTAGATTAGGCACTAGGAAGAAAATTTTCACTATGATGGTGGTGAGGCACTGGAACTGGTTTCCAAGAGAAGTTGTGGATGCCCCTTCCCTGGAAGTGCTCAAGGCCAGGCTGGATGAGGCTTTGAGCAGCCTGGTCTAGTGGGAGGTGTCCCTGCCCATGGCAGCGAGTTGAAACTAGATGATTTTTAAGGTCCTTTCCAACATAAACCATTCTATCATTCTAAGATGTTGTTGTGAGGAAGTGACTCAGGGTGGCTGGAGTTTTAATTATGTTTTCCCAAACCATTTCCCCAGATATTCCTCATGTACAGCCTCTCAAGGTTCATTTGATAGCTCATGAGGAGGGAGAGCAGCAAAGTTCAACCCTCAGGTAGACATACAGCAAGGCTGCAGACACAGGACGTGATTTGCTCCTGTATTTAATTCAAGGCACGGGAAGCATCACCAAGGGACAGGGGAATTCCAGTTTCTTTCCAGCCTTAAAAGCCTGTAATGGCTGCTTTTAGCTGCGGTGCTGAACTGAGCCATTACAGTGGCAGAGTGACTTGAAGAGCAGCTCCTTCCAGTGTCAGTGACAGCTCACTCAGTCCTATTTATCCTGCCTTCCCCCCGGAGTTATCTGTGCAGCCATGCAGTGAGCCACACAAGGAAATGGATTGAAGTTTATAGTAATCTTTTTTTTTTTTTTTTCATTTTCAAGGCTAGAGAGTCAGACTGGGTGTTTGGGCTGTAGGAGAAGATGACAGAAAAAATGGTTTAGGGAAGAACAAAGAACTAGCAAGCTGGGTGAGAAAGCTGCTGCTGGGCTTCACAGCTCCACACATGCCGACGCCGTGCGAGAGACCAACATTGCTCACTGGAATACCTTGTAGCACCCCTAACAGATTCATTTTATCAGCAGAGTTTGGGCTTTCTTTTTATCTGGATTTTTATAACACATTAAAATCTCCAAATGTGTAGTTAAAACTGCCTTAGCTTAGCATTGTATATACAGGACACAAAGAGAGGAACAGCCTGTTTTCCTTTACAACTAGTTTAATGTTTCTTGAACCAAAGACATTGATCTGTAGAAAACACTGCTGCATTTATAATTCATAAGCACAGGGAGTGCCAAGTCCCACTACGAGGACAGAGGTTAGATTGATTATGTGCCTTTGCTGTACGATTCCATACGGTACCGTGTTTTGTTTAGGCTGTTCTCTTGTAAGTTGATTCTTTACTCTGAATTTTCTTGGTTTGCTGCGTACACTTGTGCCATAAGGAAATTATTTCAGGTTCATTTTAATCCTTGGTAACCTATTTGCATTCCTGACCATCACCTCAAATGTGTCAAATCCTTATTTTCTTGTTTTGCTTCAGTTTTTCAAGCAGTTTTCAGGTTTTATGGTCAAATAAAAATGACTCTGCTTAGCGTAACTTCAGACGGCTGAATTTTGGCTACGGACTGCCTCTGACTGAATGCTGCCCTGTAAACGTTTGCTAGGATACAGGAGGGAGCATCACCTCCCCTGCAATAAGGATGCCCAGGCAGGCTGTGAAAGGCTTTCTGAGCCCTGTTCACCCTTCCTATTTAAAAAAAAAAACAAAACCAAACATGCAGAAAGTAACAAAAGAGAACCAATTGCTTTGTTTTACTGAAACATTTCTGAACTCTAGGAGGTTTACAATTACATGTGGGAGCTACTGCCAGCCGGCGGCTCTAGCTTTTCCCCAGGGCTTCGTGCCTGCGGCAGAAGCGACCCCACAAGAGCTCCCGCAGCGCTCAGTGGGGCTGGAGGGGGTGAGCGGTGATGGATGGGGGCAGGGCTACACTTCAGTCTTGGGGATCTCCCACCAGAAGGTTTCTTGCCAGGATCCAGGATGCTTCCAGCTCTGAGCAGGAAGACCACTTCCAGCAGCAAGCTGTCCCTCGTAGGCAATGCATTAGCTGGGAAAACAAAGAGGGTTCCTTGTAATGTCTTGGAACTGCCAAAAAGAGGGTACTTTTGCACTGTGTGTTTGGCAGACATCAATATAAATTTCTATATTATAATGTTATATCTCGATAATTTTCATATTTGCATAGCAATAAAATCTCAGAAGTGAGAAACTTGAGCTGTAGCTTGATCCAAAAAAAAGATTGAACTTTTCTCAAGCTGCCTTTGAACCTGATTTATTCTTTTTTTCATTAAGTCTTTTTTCAACCAGAACTGAAACCAGGACTAAAACCTCATATCTGGATATTGGTTCAAAGCAGTGGTTCAGTGAAGAATGATGTGGTATGACAGATAATTTTGCCTTTTCCTTGCCCTTTGCCCTGCCTCTCTAAAGCCAACCACAAGTTAATTCAACAAGCTGAGATGTACTGATCTGCTTATTAAATCATTATATACCCATGTCGAAACAACTTCAGTCACAGCTGAAGCTGAATCAAGGGTTCATACCTAAATTTTGCAGGCTGCTATGGGAACGTATTATCATCTGCTCAACAAAAACATAAAAAGTGACAATGTGCCATGGTATTATTATGCCTCTGTCAGATAGGAAGGACTATCTAGATGTAGGGTACTTAAAGGGCTCAGTTCTCCCTTTGCTTCCACTAACTGAACTCCACTGATCTCCATGAATTTATATTGCTATAGATGTAAATTAAACTGGTTCTGTAATCATTTTAGCAGAGGGGTCTATAGGTTACAACAGGTCATGTCCCAGCTGATCCACTGAAAGCCACCTTTCTGATAGCCTGCATTGCTCATCATTATTTCTTCACCCTCAAAAGCTCTGCTGTTAAAGCGCACAAGTTTAGAGGCCACTGAAAACATACTCCAGTCTGTGAGATACAGTGAAAAATAATATATAAAAAAATGCCAGATCATAAATGGTAAAGCTAATTATTGTCCAACCCCTTCTTTTAAATCCTGATGCTTTTGGCTGTTTTACATAGATACTGGCAAAAACATTCCTGAAGTTCACTCATCAAAAGCTCCTTTTTTTTCCTACTGTTGGCTGCATATGGGCCGAAGCTCAAGAATCTGGGTCTTTATTTACATTTGTT
This sequence comes from Rhinoptilus africanus, assembly GCA_013400135.1. Taxonomy (NCBI): domain Eukaryota; kingdom Metazoa; phylum Chordata; class Aves; order Charadriiformes; family Glareolidae; genus Rhinoptilus; species Rhinoptilus africanus. Next base: position 796,529 of record VXBO01004047.1, read on the forward strand.
ACGTGGCAAAACAGCACAGATCTTATCTTACCTAATCTTAGCTCAGTACAAATTAAGATTTGCTTGTTGAAAACCCCTAAATTTTGCAAGCTAGCACAAAAAAAACCCATTCTCATCTGCTTAGCAAACACACAGAAATTGCTGGAGAATAGGAGCACAATGCAAAGGTCAGGCTCCCTCATATCACATCATTATCTGTCCACCAAGTGAGGAGGACACCACCATCCAGAGGAGACATAGATGTCTTAATACTGGCCTTTATCACCCAAACCCAGTACAGCAATGCTGGAAACAACTGGTCAGTCCCCACTCATCCTGGGAGGATCCCAGCCTATAGAGGCTGTCCGCAATTTCAAAACTTCCTTGGCTGTTGCACCTGTGCATGAGCAGCAGCAGTGGAAGTTGGTCCTGCTGAACATGTGCCGAAGAACACCCACCATCCTGGAGCAGGGACTTCGCCCGAGACTCATGAGCAGCTGGGACTGGAAGCCCTCCTTGCACTGGTGCTGCTTGAGCTTGTGGGGTGGCCTTCCACTCTAAACATAATAGAGTTGCTGCTTTCATTAAAACCTGACCAAGAATTTCAGGTCCCTTATTGAACTGGACCCCAAGTGGCCATCCTCTTCATTGCATTTACTCCCCACTTTCCCTGCGTGGTGCATTCTCATGATGGATGAATGGCCCATGAGATTGTTCCCTAACATAATTTATCTTAAAAAATATCATAAGGAGGCCTTTCCTATTACAGCCGGACTCACTTCACCTGAAAGGGGACTGGGAGTGAACGCACAAGCAACCAAACCATTGGTCCAGTGATGGCAGGGACATGGCAGGGCCACAGCAACAGCCAGAAGTCTCTGTCTATGTCAAAAGCAAGGCAGAAGATTTTGATGGCTCTTTGTTGCAAGACCAGGGCCATACCTATCTCTGTGCCTGGGAGCGTGCGAGAGACTGGGGACAAATCAGTGTCACCTGATTTGACATCTTCATGGAGAGATGTCTATATCTGAAGTGGCACCTCTATAAGCAAAGGAGAAAATAAGGCTTCTAAGACACGGATGATCTCATTTTATATGCTGCCATCTGCTTCATCCCAATTATCTCTCTCTCTCTAGCTTTCACCATCCCTTTCGCTCTGCCTAGCAGGGTAGCCTGCTAGGTTCCCCTGCTTGCATATAGGAGTCAATATCGATCATGCTAAGAACATGAAATACATCCTGAAACAACCTCCTTATACCTGCTGCCTATTAGAAACGTCCAAGTATTTTATAGCTTCCAGGGCCACCTGTCACACCCCACCATTCTTGTCATCCTACATCCCTTCACCCTTTGCAGGCTTTTATCTTGCTGGATTTTGTCCTTTCTGCAGCTGCTGATGCGTAGTGAGAGCCAGCTGTGCTTTGAGCAGTTGCTGACAACCTGTTTTTCATCTTGTGAGGGTATCTTTTGTCACTCCCTTCCTAGATTATCCCTCCCCATCTTACATTTATATTGCCTATCTTGAGCAGTGTATTGGATGAAATTGCAAGAAAAGCTCTTGCCTTTGCCTGTTCAGCCCATCACATCTATTGAGGGTCACTTGTAAATGAGAAATGAGAAATGAGAGGGGTTTGGTGCTCTCTGAAGACCAAGGTACTGAGAGGCTGTTCCTAAAGTGGCCTGGAAAAATGCCTGCATGCACGTGTATGACAGGCTTGGCACATCTCACTCTTCCACCTGGTAATTAATTTTAAGAGCCCAGTAAGGAATTGACACAAAGCTTGAAAGGAGCCTGTTTTCCCAGTCACCTAATACACTTGCCCCAGTACCTGCTCTGCTTTTCCAACCCTTCCCATTCCACCTTCCCACTGCCCTGCACGGTGCACCCACCTCGTCCACCCCAGCCCTGCCGGTGGTTCCCACACAGCCAGCAACCCTGTGCGATGTTTTTGTCCCCACATGGACTCTAGGTTCCGTTGAGCTCACACTAGCCAGCTCATCCCCATGGATCCTGGGGCTCTGCACTATCCACCCCAGGGCTGGTGAAGAGGGCAACCACAGTGTCACAGCAAGCTGCCCCCCTTTCCAAGCTGAAGAAAGCATCTAAGAGGTGTTTTCAGTTCCTCTCCTTCTTCCCAAATGAGGTGATGAAGGGGAAAGGGAGTAGCAAGGATCACCTATGACCAGACAGGTAGGAAGTTTGCTTGGGCTTCTGGTGGGATGCTACTCTCCCTCCTCACAGCAGTGCTTGGAGGGCAGCAATCACCCCCCACCGCAGCCAGCCCAGGAGGAGAGCAGAGTGGTGGAAAGCTGTGGGAAGGGTCTTTCCTCCAACAGGGCCAAAAATGTATTGACACTAAGTGATCCTCAGAGCTATTTAAACACTTTATTTTCTCCTTCATTGAGCACTGGCACCATGTGATCTTGAATCAGGTAGAAAAGGTAACTTACATAGAAATGACTGTGAATCGATGGGGAGAGCTGTGGTCTTCACCGAGGCAATGGTGTGAGGCTTGTATGTACTTGAGCACCATAGATGTCCCATGGCAAGAAGTGGGGGATGTGGCCTTTCCCAGAGACCTTTCAGAGCCAGCTCTTTGGCCGTGCCCCATCCTGTACTGGCAGGGTCCTGACTTCAGTGGACTGAGTCCAGAGGAGGGCC
>VXBO01004049.1:6549-20251 GCA_013400135.1 Rhinoptilus africanus
ATGTTTTTACTTGACCCATCTATATGCATGGTTGAAAGTCTTATCAATTTTTGTTTTTGCTACTTCTTTTCTTTGCTGTAAGAAACAAAGATGTATTTTGATTGTCTTTAATGATTAGAGTTACTAAAAAAATAATGAATTTTTATCTCTTTCCCATAAAAATTGTTGTGCTGATTAGAACCTGTTTATCCTGTTGGGTTTTTGTGCTAAATAGTGTTACTAATGGGCCAGTATTAGATAATGTGCAATCAGAGTACATAAGTGACAATCAAAAAGTCTGAGGAGCTTGGAAATGGATGTTCAATGGAAAGGACCCAGGAGTGTTACCTAAATCTTTATTTCTATCTTTTACTTTATAAATTGGATTTAAATCAGCTCATCAAACAGTTCTGGTAGAAGCAGCATAGCTTCTGCTAAAATAAATTTTTCATAGTTTACTTTACAATCTTGTGCCCTGAAAGCCTTACTGTAGTGGCAAGGTTAGCTAGTTAACCTGCCATTCTCCTTCCTTGTCCCCCAAAAGTAACCTCTGCTACCAACACAGTCCAAACCATTTGTTAAAGGATTTTAAGGATTTTTTAATTTTTTTTTTTTTGTGATTAAACTTTACTATAATTAAAAAATAAACAAATTTGAAACCAAATAGCATCAGAATGTAATAAAGCAGTTAGAGAAGTTAAGTAATGAAGAGATAGGAAGCAAGGTTACTATAGCAGTAAGAATCCAAAGATGCATATCTCAATATTTAAAGGAAAATGAGAGATTAAAATCAGCAGCCTTGTACTATTTATTCTATTAGTATCCATTCTATAAATACATACATGGCATAAAACCCCAGAAACTAATAATCTGGTAGCATGCCCATTTCTGACTGTGAATATTTTAGTTGTTTTTAATGAAAAATGTTAGGAAATTTCTGAATTCTATTTTTAAATATACAATTGTGTTAATTTCATATCTCCTGAGAATTTCATTAATTTGATTTCTCCTAAAACATTTTTAGGTAGTAATAAAGGGAATATAGGATGGAAGTCTCTGCCACTGTCAGGGTGAGGACAGGCATTATTTGTGAATAATTACAAATTGCTTTTGTTAATGATGAATAAGAGAAAGCTGTAGGAAGGAAGTTCAGGTGAACATAGATAACAATGGAAGAAATACTGGGACCGGTGTTGTTCAACATCTTCATCAACGACCTGGATGAGGGTACAGAGTGTACCCTCAGCAAGTTTGCGGATGACACCAAGCTGGGAGGAGTGGCCGACACCCCAGAAGACTGTGCTGCCATTCAGAGGGACCTGGACAGGCTGGAGAGTTGGGCGGGGCGAAANGGGGAGAGCATGTGGAAGAACAGCATAACTTCTTTAGATTGAAGTTGCTGTTGGTGGTAAATAGAGGGAAGTGAATAAAAGAAAGAAGGACATAACAGAATAAGTAGGATTTATTCACTTGTTTATGTGGGGGGAAGGATGTTGCTGTCAGTGAAGTGAAACTCAAAATAACATGCCTCAATTTTCCTTTTTTCTAGAATCTACCCAGAGAGGCACAAATTCCACCCAGTGTCTAGATACAGGGCTCTTTCTTGATAGTCAGAAATGCCAGTAGTCTCCTTATGTAATTAGACATTAAGAAAAGAAAGGAAAAGCAGTCCTGTTCTGTAAAACTGTAAAAAGTATTTCCTTAGACCCCATTTTGCCTACCTTCAAATGCATGGCTCATCCGAGGGCGGACGCCAGATCGCTGTGTCATATTCCAGCTGTTAAGACATTGTGCATTTTCTTTCTATCCTGTTGTCCGTGTGTCTAAGTAACATTGAGTATTTTATCGTAGTACATCATGGTGGTGAGTTATAGTTTTCATCAATGGAAAACGAGCAGAGACCTTGTGCTTTTGAAGCTGTGGTGTCCACTGCTTGGCTTATGTAACAGAATCTCTTCCTACATCTGTCCCGCTCTGATCTTCGAAGTTTGTACTCTTCATAGTGCCCCAGGATTAAATAAGCATTTTTTGATCTTACATGTGATGATGGAAAAGTTGTAAGATCAGTTTAAACAGTTTGCTTTTTTAAACATAGGTGGGGGTGATTTTTTGAGAAAGAATCACAGTGTCCTTGAAGAGAGAAGATACTGTAATTAAAAAGTTACATTAGATACGTTTGAATGAGAATGAACTTTTCATAAAAGGATCTGTGGTCAGATTTCAATTTGCTGAAGTTATAGCTGGGACCAATGTCTTTTATATTGCATCACTTATCTTTTGATATGGGATTAAGGGAGATGGCAAACATGATTGATCACAGGGGTTCTGAAAGATTGAGATAATAAAATTATTTTATTCATGAGGAATGGTTTTAGAAATGTTGTGGTCCTGGAAGGAAAAAATGGAGCTAAATTAGGATTTGGAAAAAGGTAATATGCAAGGAAAGAGTAAGGTGCCTCAGTGCTCTGTAATAGCATCTGCCATCCTATATACATAGAAAGTGCAGACAGTACATCTAAGAAAATACCTTGGAAAATCAACCAGTCTTTGAAAAACATCATGTTTCATTCTTATGCTTTATATACCTTCCAATCGTTTTTCAACAAATGATTCTAAAAAAGAATTTAATCCTGGGAACAGAATGCAAATACTGTTCTTAACTGGTAATAACACTTCCACACTTGGAATATCACGAACCATGCTGTTGATGAAGAACATGTTGGAATCTGTCTTATTGTAGCACAGCAGTCTTAGTTCTGCAATTGATAATGAGAGTTAAAAACTATTAAGTTCCATTTGGCTCTCACTGCCCTGAAAAATAGTAGAAAGAAGAAGAGCAGCTGCAACATCTATTAGAATTGTGTTGGACATTTTCTCTTTTCTTGGAAATATTATCCTTTGGCAACAGCGTTTAGTCTTGTGTGGGTTTGCAGGATTTTCTTTTCCCTTCAAAAAGATCTAGGTCTCTCATTAAAAATATTTTCATCCTTCCCTCTTTGACAAGGTACCAGGAAATATTTGAAATGTTCATGGACTATGTAATAGTAACCAGCTGTCTTTTTTCCTAATGTACCTTTAAAAATGAGGTAGCATGAACAAGATTCTTAAATAAAGTACTTTGGTGACTTTTTTTTAAAGCATAAGATAATATCTCTTCAAGATGATTTTAATTTAGGTGTGTTCAGTGCTCTACCAAAGGTCATCTGACAATTGTTTTGTCAGTTAAGACTTCCCAAAACTTTTAAATCATGTTGGATTTTTATTTCAGTGTTGGAAAATAATGTAATTACCAAAATCAGATGTAGGTATAAATTTATATTTGAATAAGCAGAAGGTCAAAGTCAAATTTAAACTGGTAAATATATGTAATTCTTTTGGTTTGGAACTTCCCATTTTAAGTGAGAATGAAATATCTTTTTCCCACTGCAATGCCTTCTGTCATTTTAGTTCTATCAGAGAGAAATGCAACTTATTATCAATATGGCAACTGAATTATTAGCGCTTATTTATTTTTTTATTTATTTTGCGTGTGTGTTTTAGAGAGAGTACTACCAGTGAACTTCCAGCCTTGCATGATAGAAATCAATAAATAGTGAGTTCAGGATTTCAACTCACATAACAATTCTTCTTGTCCCTTCTGTAAATTATATTTGAAGCATACAAGTGGTGCAAATACGGTAAAAAAAGGACTATATTAACATTTTGTTTTGATGAGTATTTTTTAGTCAGATACATCTGTCCAGTTGTATTTCATATAACAAGAATCTTAAATACTAATCTGTTTCTATATTTATTGTGCCAAAAAACTGTATTAGCAACTAAAGCTTAACAGGCTCCTAAATTCCGTATGTACTTTGTATTTAACACCGTATTGACACTTTGGATGGACAGATTAATGGTCAAAACAAAGCAATGGCAGAGTGTAGGTCCGCTTTCTAAAACTGGCAAGGGAAGGTGACTTTTGTATTAGAACAGAAAAAGATAAACCACCAGCACAAAGCAGAACCCCAACTCAGTTGATATGAACTTTAATTTGACCATATAACTATGAATAGTAATCCTTAAATACAATCAACTTTCCTTTTAAATCGTCTTTTTGAATTCCCACAATGGATCTCCATTTCTTGTCCCATTGCAACATGTACTGTGATACCTACTGTACTGGTATTATTTAAAACCAATAGTCTTTGATAATAGTCCTTTTTTCCTAGCACAAACTAAATATTTACGTATTTATCTCCTCCCTAGATTTGCTCAAGGTAATTCACAACAGTCATCAATTCAGACATGTCTATAAAAATGATGCAACTCACTTCAGATTTTAAATTTGTTCAATTTACAGTTAATCTTGAACATTGCAATTACACTGTGTTACTGGATTGAAAATGGCAATTTTGACCAAGAATTGTGTTAAATCGTTGCATTATTTCTGTAATGCTGTCTTACAGGTGTCAAATTTAGTTCATCAAGAGGTTTAGATGCCTATTTTGAGCTTGCCTTTATGCACTGTGCTAATCCTTTACTAATGTGTTTCATGCTATTGATTAACAAAGCTTTTTACCAAGCGGAGGAGCTTATTTGTCTCTAAAGTTAATTCTAAATGCTTTGATTTCTAAAATACATTGTCAACATTAAAGTATCAAAGTTAGCTTTGCTAACTATATAGTTATCCTTTTCAAAATATCAAAATATTTTTTCCTTTTCACACTTTTTATTATTTAGAAACTTTATGAAGTAAAAGAAGAAACATCTGTCTACATCTGACACAAATATGTTTTATTTTCATGTAATTTCTCCCCTTTTCTTGCCTTCCTTGAATTACCTATAAAGTCTGGCAGAGTGGTTTGTGGGTAGGAGGTAGTTTTACTGTAAATCTCAAAATGCATTTTTTCTTAGATGAATGTTTCAGTTACATGATGTCTAAAAAAATTATACAACACAGTTTTTATTTAGAAGGATTTCTCAACAATTTCTATGTACCTTGCCTTATTACTGATTCAGTTTCAGAATTGCACCCTTAAGCCTGTATAATTTTACATTTCTTTACCTGAAATTATTATGAGATGATTGTTCATATGTGTACATTATTATTTCACTTGCAGAGACATGCACTCTTGAAACCTCGTACGTTCTCCCCAGATCTGAAGTATGTGGAGTACAGCGTAGAAGTGAACATGAAAGAATTCTTTGAGGTTCCTGAGAAGTTGTCTATTCCAGTGTTGGCATCAAGCAGAGTTAATTTGAAAGCTCCATCAGCAAAAGATCTTTCACCTCAGAAAACAGGTACGAATGCTGTTAAATATGATGATTTTTTTTCTTCTTAAACTCTATTTTTAAAGTTTTCCTAAATAGATTAAGAAAATTACCTTTCTCTCCATTCTGCTGTTGATCAAATCCTCAGCCTTGTCTTTGTCATCACTACCCAAGTTTCATTTTGTTAGTTCAAAACAGTGCTTTCCACTCGCCCTTGGTTTCCTGAAAGGCACACAACCATGGGAGACTTGCTTTAAAAGAGCTTTGGTTTGTTTATGTCACCGTTCCTGAATTTGTGCTCATTTCTGACTTCCGCTTCTCATCCAGCACAGATTTGTGCTCAAGTTGTGCCATTTATACCACATATCTTTTCTTTTTTGCCTGCTCCTCAGTCAGCCTGAGGGAGATGTCAACCAATTGTACACTGGTTTCTCCCCATCCTTCATCATGAAAAGCTGTGCATTAGTCTTCAGAGTGATCTTGTCAGCTTTGGTCAGTCTCTGTTGCCTCTAATTTTTCTAGTGTCTTAAATTTTATACTCAAATCTTAATTGCTTTCTTTTTTGCTTGGCTTTCATTTTGCTCCTGCCTTGGCTAGTTGATTCATTTATTTTTAAATTGCTTTATTTAAACCTATAAAGCACTCTAGGTCACATTTTTTAAGAACTTGAGCATCTGAGTCAACTGGGGTTGTTTAGCCTGGAGAAGAGGAGGCTGAGGAGAAACCTGAAAGGTGTCTACAACTACCGGAAAGGAGGTTGTAGGGAGGTGAGGGCTGGTCTCTTTTCTCAAGTAAGGAGTGATAGGACAAGAGGAAATGGCCTTGAGTTGCACCAGGGGAAGTTTTGGCTGGATATTAGAAAAACTTTCTTCAGGGAAAGGGTTGACAAGCATTGATTAGAACAGGCTGCCCAGGGAACTGGTTGAGTCACCATCCCTGAAGGTATTTGAAAACTGTGTAGATGTGGCACTTAGGAACATGGTTTAGTGGTGGACTTGGCAGTGCTAGGTTAGTTGTTGGACTTTATGATCTTAAAGATCTCTTCCAACCTAAATGATTCTATGATAAAATTTGTGTTTATATTTACCTGCTAGGGTATCTGTACATGATTATATCAAAGCTCATGTAATGTCCCACAGGTATCTGATAACAACACAAATAATTTTGGATTTTACTGCTTAAAATGTAGGTAGTAGTTTCCATAGCAAATTTAGTAAAGACTTGAATTATAGTCAGTCCACCAATGTGAAAAATCCATAGATTTGTTTGATCACTTAGTTCCTTGATCAATAGAGTCCTTCTGCATGCTTCTGCAGTTCACTTCTCCGATGGTCATTGGAATCAGTCATGTGCTTTCATGGTGTATTTATTTTTCGTATTTGATGTATCCCTTGTGTTTTTTGTTTCTTTTCTGGAATAAAATAAGGAATTTCTTTATAATTTCTGGCAAGTCTTTTTTGTTACAGTTTCATTCACTTCGATTACAGTATCTGTGCTGTAAATCATTTTATAGTGTCACTGGGTATGTTTTTAGGAAGATGAAAATAGTTATTGCATTATTAGAAGCAAGAATAACGTGATGAGTAACTACAGGACTAGGAGTCAGTAGAAGTTGTAGAATAGATGTAATATGGATTGGAGACAGAAACATTTCTTGAATGACAGAATATTTAAATCCTAGTTAAAATCCTTTTGTTGTCAAGTTAAAAAATAACTGCATGTGTTTGTAATAATTGATGTACAGGTGTACTAAAAAAAGTCATAATGACTGTATTGAGTGGTGTAGGGGATTCTTTGGATTTCAGTGTAGAAGAGGGAAATATCAGCTGGGAGAGAGAGCAAAATCTGAGCGCACAAATCTGATAAGGACATGGTAAGACCTCCATTGTGATCTCAGAACAAAGGTTGTTAACTGACCAGATGGCAGGTCACTGTTGCGTAGCAACTTCTTAAATTATTTTTAAAGTTAAAATGTGAATGAATGTATCTGAAAATTTTAGAATATTAATTGCCAAAATGTAATGAAGAAACTACATTACAGTAAGGAAGTGGTTATTTTTCTGTTAGTGCGTGCTGCTTCTTTGTCCATCAAAGGAAATTATAAAAGTATCGGAAAGAGGGAAGTAAGCAATGGAAAGTCAGAAACTAAATCAAACTGCAGTGAACACAATCTTTTAGATAATTAGTTTTTCTATCTATGACACTTAAATAGTCACATGAGGGAGTAAAAATGTCAAGATCATACAGAGAACTAAATGGGACCTTGGTAGTGAATTTAGAGAGGTGGTGAGCTAGAGAACAGCTAAAAAGGGAAGCAGAGATAACCATCTGATAGCATGAAAGCAAACAAAGATTTGTTAAGTACAGAGACAGTGCTGGCTGATTCGGTGTGTTTGTTGTGCTGATGAGAAAACACAGGAATATTTACAAGTACTTAGAAAACCTAATATTGTGACAGAAGTCCCTAGGTGGTGTTCTTCTGGATGGAGGCAAAACAGTGGTCTCATCTGAAAATTTTATCTTCATTATCTGAAGAATAAGCAGTGTTTTAGCTACAGTGGTAGCTTTCCTCAGGGTGGGAGTAGATGCTTCTCTGAAGAAATGACAGAGTGCTTAGATTTATGTTGAAATGACAGAGTGCTTCTTAGAAGAAGAAAAACAAAGATGTAAGCAAGCTAACTAAAATCAATCCCTGGATCTTACACTGCTGTAGCAGGAAAAGCGTTCAGCCAATATTTTAAGAACTCTGACAACAAGGAATTAGAAGGTAAAAATCAAAGCCACTGAATATATTTTATTGTAAAATATATCTTGTTAAATAACCTTATTACATTTTTGGCAGTATTGCAGACCTAATAGATAAAGAGAATACAGTATGATTACGTTACTTCCAATATGACGTCTTTATCAAAACCCAAACCATATACTTGCATGGAACTAAAATAATACATTGACCAGACTGAAAAACTTCAGCATATTTTATTATTAATTTGTTCCTGGAGAATCTTCAGAAAGTGAGCCCTCAGGAACTAGTACTTGTTGGACTGTGTTAACTACTTTTCATCAGTAATTTAGAAGATTATAAAAAGTCTTTGTTGAGCAATGACCCATATTTTGTGAAAGAATGATTAGTTGGAATTGCTTCATAGTTATAAACTATGTATTTTAGTGCACCAAACATGTAGTAGCATATGTGGAACAGAGTCTATGTGCTAAACAAGGTAAGAGGCTGGCTTTGGAAAACAGTTGTTAGTAAAAAGGACTGACAGTCACACAAAATTATTATCTGTGAGCTCTTTCTTGATGTTAAAATGAGATTACAGATAAATTAGAAGCATTGTAAGAAGTGGGGAGATGGTCTTCTCTCAGTCCACAATATTGGCAGAAAACTAGTAAAGAAGTGAGGGATCTGGTGGTCTGTTACAAGTTTATGGAAATTCAGAAAGAATTTGAAAAAGACAAACGACAAAAATGTTCCAGCGCTCGAAAATAAAGCTTAGGACATGAGCTACCCCATAATCACTTTTAATTCTATGTGTCCGCCAAGCAGTTCAAGCACAGCCCCTATAGCGTGTCAGTTATGTGACCTGAGGAGTCTGTACTTAACTGCATGTGGAAGGAGATAATCTGATAAGTCTTCCATTAGCAAAACACCTAAGGACACAGTCTAAACCACAACCCAGCTCTGTTTCATACTGAGATTGTTAGGGATATTTTGATCTCATCTGTGCATTGAACTACACCTTGAGTACCCCTATCCTCTTAGAGCTCCTTTTGATGATACGGAGAATTCATCCCATAAATGATTGCTGTGCAAAAATTTTGGTATATAAGAAGATCACATCACATAATGCAGCGATTGTTTACCATTGTCTCAAGTAGGATCATGAAGAGCTTTAGTCTCTCTGGAGCATTAGAAATGTCCTGGGAAATAATTCATTCCCCATATATAGCTGAGGAGAAAAGTAATCGACAGTAAAACTTTAATGCTTTATAAACCAAAGGCATTTAGAGCATTCAGAAACTTGTGTTAGGCATAGTTAACATTGAAATAAGTTGCCCTTTTCTTAGCAGTGTGTTATTAAAGAATGAAAAGGGTAAAATGTCAAGTGGAACTAAAATAATGGCTCCAGATTTTAAGTAACAGAGAAGCAGCATCCAGAAACAGCTCCATGATTCACCAAACTAACAACTTGCTGGTTTCCTTGGATAAAGCACCAATAGAAATGCTTTGACTGTCTTGCCTTATCTGCCTCTGTGTGCGTTTCCAGAGCAAAACCAGTAGAAGTAACATGTGGTTTGAGGTTTTAGCTAATGGATTCTATCCCTTCGTTTTTCCGTCTTTCTTTCACACCTTGCTGTAATCCCATATTAGTCAGGGTGCCATTCCTTTTGCGGTTAATGATAAAAGGAAGATGTGACATTAAAATTAATGGAGAAATTGTTCTGTGGTGAGTGAAACTACAAACACAAGGAATGACAGCCAATACAAAAAAAAAGGGCTGTAAACCCGTCAATATTAGACTATAGAATCATAGATCACAGAATGGTTTGGGTTGGAAAGGACCTTAAAGATAATCTAGTCCTAACACCCCTGTCCTGGGAAGGGACACCTTCCCCTAGACCAGGGTGCTCAAAGCCCCATCCAGCCTGGCCTTGAACACCTCCAGGGGCGTCCACAACTTCTCTGGGCAACCTGTTCCAGTGCCTCACCACCCTCACAGGAAAGAATTTCTTCCAAATATCTAATCTAAATCTACCCTCTTCCAGTTTAAAACTGTTACCCCTTGGCCTATCTCTGCACTCCCTCATAAAGATTCCCTCCCCATCTCTCCTGCAGGCCCCCTTTCAGGTACTAGAAAGCCGCTATAAGGTCTCCCCGGAGCCTTCTCTTCTCCGGGCTGAACAACCCCAATTCTCTCAGCCTGTCCTCATAAGAGAGGTGCTTCAGCCCTCGGATCATCTTCATGGTCCTCCCCTGGAACCACTCGAGCAGGTCCATGTCCTTCTTATGTTGGAGGCCCCAGAGCTGAACGCAGGTAGGGTCTCACAAGAGCAGAGTAGAGGGGGAGAATCACCTCCCTTGACCTGCTGGCCATGCTTCTTTTGATGCAGCTCTGTAACTTAGGGTAAAAGTTCTGCTCATTACTATGCTGCTATAATAAGGTATACCTGCTCCTATAATTCATTCATATCAAACCTGTCTCTTCTATTCTGCTTCCTTTTCTTCCTCAAGAAAGCTTCAACTTCTAATGAAATCAGACAAAATTACGAAAGGGTTGTGATAAGTTTTTCAGCAACATAATCATCAGGTTTAATTAAGTGACTGTCATCCTACAAGGACTCCCTTCGTTATAGAACAGAACTTTACATAACCAAGTGGTTTAAGGTACTCTTGACCTATTTTTTTCCCCCATAATCCCATTTTTTGTCTATTTATAAGTGTGTGGGCTAGACTAAATGGGGGAATAACAAAATATAGTTGTGTTATGATCAGATGTTTGCATATATTGTACCTGTTGATGTTGGAAAGGGGAAGTTATTTTTTCATATTTTCCACCGCTAAAGAAGTTTTTATTTTTATTGTTTATATTCTGTCTAACATAACAGCATATAAATTCTGTTTCTACCAGTAATAGTGAATATTATGTAGATTGTACAATGTAATTCCATTCTATTTGGTCACTTCATTATAGTGTATATATCATCTATATATATGATATTGTATCATTCAAGACCAGGCTTGATGAGCCTCTGAGCAATCTGATCTAGTTGAAGATGTCCCTGCTTACTGCAGAGGGGTTGGACTAGATGACCTTAAATGGTCCCTTCCAACTCAACACATTTTATGATTCTATGATTATATATATAACATAATTTCATTTAGAGGAGCCCAGTAGATACCCAGATTGGCATGACTACTAAATTTTAGTCTGATATCTACTGGCAATTTAAAAGAAAAAGAAATACCAGACTTCAGGGTGATGCCTAAAGATACTTATTATTCCCATTCCTTAGCAGAGAGGGTCTCAGTTTTGTATTCTGCCCAAAATCTACATCTTCAGTAGCAATATGGCACCCTGAAACCTGATAGTTTTTGATTCTGTGTTAATTTATGAAAATGTTACCCATGAATAACTGAGTCTATAATGTTGATCTGATCTCATTGTTTTTCTTATGTTGACTAAATTATAGTTAGAAATATGTGATGTTATGTCGGTAATTCTGTTATTTCTTCCTAGTATTCCATGGTCCACATCCTATATAAATTTTCCTGCATCTTAGTTTATTGTTTGTTTCTTTTCTGAATAAAGTCTTATTCTTTTAAAGCAAAATTACATCGCCACTGTGCAATAACAATTTTTTTTATCTTTTCATTTTACTGTTTACATTTTGAGATTTTATTCTAGCTCCTTATCATATTGTCTTTAAGACTTCAGTTCTATGATTTAATTGACAGTGTAGTAATAAAAATCTAATTATATTTGGTAGTCTTAATCATCCAGGATAGTGAGGCACAAATGGGATTAAAAAGTGTGAGTGGTAACATTCCTTTTTACTTTTCCTTCATGCAAAGGATTTATTTAAAATATAATTCTGTTTCAAAATGTGGCTCTGAAAAATGATGATGTAGATCTTTAGTTTTCATTCCAGTTATATCTATTGAATAGCTATTTCTACTAGATATGTAATAGTAGAAAGTTGTTTTGGTCTTGTGAAAGGGATTTAAATATTAGACTGGATATGCGTCTTTTATGTTTAATACATGCAATAATTAATTCCGTGGAGAAGGGTTGCATATGCTACAGGGGTTTTTTTGTATTGTGAAAAATTTTTAGAAAGCCTCTCTCTTATGCTGGTGTGTGATTCGGCTTACTGCTGTGGTCAAGAAGGATGTTAATCCTCAGTAAACACATCAGAGTATCCTTTACCTCGTTCTCTGCTCAGAACTGAGATTCAGAAGATTCACTGAAACCTATAGTCTGCCTAGAAGAAGAGTGTGGATAGACAGCAAAGGCTTCAAGCTTACATGACAAATGAAGCCTTTTGGGGTCAGGATGCTCGTATTTGATACAGGTTTTAATCAGTGGACTCGGACCTCTGCTTGGATGACTGTCAGTGTCAAGGTTTATCTATGTCTTTAGTGCAGTCTTGAGACAGTTTGCATTCGTGAGGCTTAGGAGATACTGCTTCTCTAAAGCCAGCAATAGATCTGGTCGTGGCGATGATCTGGGAGGAAGAGCTTGACTTCCTTTCATTGTATTTATTTTATTAATTTAATTTTATCTGTTGTTATGTGCATATTTTGAATTGTCCCATGCTGTGGCTGGAAAAATGTTGTGCTGTCCCAGTGTTACTCCCTGTCTTCCTTCTCAAGGTGAAAACACAAAAACTTTGAATAGAAAAGGTTTTATGGCTCAGAGTTGTAACATGATAAGCATCAATCTGCTTTCACGTATTCTCTGCACCTTTAGGATAAAACTATAATTTAAAGTTTAGTACATTTTGCTGTTATTTTGTAAAGATACATATTTTAAAACTTTTAAAGTTAGTAGTCAGTGTCACTGATTTCATAATGCATGTATATGTTTACTGTCTTGTAATTATTTTTTACAGTTTTGTCTAGAGATTTCCTGGCGTGGCGACTTAATTTATAGAACTGTATCTGTACAAAAGAACTTGCTCTTGCTGCAATTAAGGGGCGTGTTTGACAAGTCAGAGTTGTTACATTATCTTTGTTTAATAGAGTTTATAAGCAGTTTATCTGCTGTATATTTGCCGCTCCTGTCTAGAAGCACAACACCAATTATAGTGGGGAAAGAAGGAAATGGCTATGTATTTTAGCGTAAAACTGTGAAAACCAAAACAAAAATCCATGCTATTTGTCTTTTCAGGAGTAAATGAAAGATCAGCTTTAACTAAGTTTTAGCGAAGCAGAACAGGTTGCTTGGCAGTGGGATTTATCTGAACAACATGGTTTTTATACTAAATAATGTTATGTATCAAAGGTGAAATAACATAGGCTGAAAGAGGAAGAAGGCCCTTGTTTTGCAAAGTGATGTCTCTGAAAAAGTTTGCAAAATCTGCGAAGTAGCAGTGTGAACTAAACTTTCAGCCTTCCTTGCCACTTTGTGTTTTTCTGACTTCAGCTCCCTCTCACTCTTTCATTAAGGAATTTTTGGGAAAATATTGAAAACCAAGGATCCTCGAATGCATAATTGGAAAAATACACTGTATGTATTGAAAAGTGCTATTACCATTTTATGAAAGGGAGAATATTATTGGAACATCACATCTAGTTCTGGTTTCCATACTTCAGAAGGGAGGTTACAAATGAGGAAGTGCTATAGTAATTATTTCAAGATCTTGAAAGCTTCAGTAGCTTGATCTCTCATGGTGATCTCTGAGGGAAAGGGCTCCTGTTCGGGTTACCTGTAAGAGCTCTGTGCAGAAAGCATAGTTGCTTTCT
>VXBO01004050.1:0-12471 GCA_013400135.1 Rhinoptilus africanus
GTGTCACCCCCGCCTCCCCTCCACTGCCGGGCTGCGGCTGCTGCTGCCCACCAGAGCCTCTGCCCCCCCATCGCCCCGCGTGGGGAGACCCCTCGCCGTGTCGCGGTGTACCGCGGTGAAACCGAGAGAGCGGGGAGGAGAAATAACGGCGGAAAGAGGACAAAAAGGCGCACTCGGTTTGGTTTCCGTTGGGTTTGGATTTTAAGGCATCCATCGGAGAGGAACCTCTTGCTTTTGTGCCTGCTCGGTGCCGGGGGCGTTATCCGTTCTGCGCAGCGCGGCGGTGCCCCCCCTTAGCCGCGGCCCTCGGCCACCTTATGCAACGTTAATAATTTTGTCATCTTTTTCTTTTCCCCTCGCAGGCAGAGCGGATGGAGCGAATTTATCCCAAGTCAGAAGCGGAGTGTTTTCCGAGAGGGTCAGCTCAACCCCTGCGGACTGACGGAGGTTTCCCACGGGAAGGGCCGGTGGAGCCGATGCGGTGACGTCCCCCCGGGATGGGGACGCTGCCTGGGTCAGAACCCCGGCTGTACGCTGGGCTGTGCTAGATGGGGACCCCCTTCTGTCCGCAGGAACCCCCACATCGGGAAAAGCCCCTGAGGAAAAGAAGAGATAGGCTTTCCTAAAGTGGCGCTTTACGGTAAATACGTGTTTCGTTACAGGAGCACTGGAAGAATAAAAAAAAAATAACTAAGCGCCGCAAAAGATGCGATTTTAAAACATTTACAGCTAAATTAGTGCCAAGGATGTCTGTTTACACCCCAGGGAAATACCCAGTTTTATCCAAAGGTATACGATCCAGTGAAGAGGTTGCGTGGAGAGCGCGGCCGGGATTGCCGGGAGCGCTGCCACTCCTCCTGTCCTTTTTCTTTGGGCTGAAAATCCTCGGTTGTGGCTGATTTTGACGCCCTGCCCTCAGTCCGCTGCGTTTCCCAGCCAGCCCGGTGTAGCCCAGCTCGCCCTGATTTCTCCATTTTTAGGGCCAAAGTCTGAAGGAGGCTGTTAACCCTCCATTAGGGATCTCTCTGGGAAACTTTCCGCTGTTGGGAGCGATTGTTTGGGGCGAGGGAAACGCGCTGCTCTGCGTGGTCCTCCCTGCCAGACTCGCAGCCAGAGCAAAGCCTCACGGCAGTAAATCCCCAGAATGAAAGGTTTACGATGGAAATGCTGACAAGCCCTTAACTAACGCCTTACAAAGGGCAGCGTTACAATTCGGTAGCTATAAGCTAAATTAGCAGCGGCGCGGGCAGCCTTCGAGGATTGCCGGAGCGAGCCGGCCTTGTCTCCATGAAGAGGCGCAGCGAGGCCATGGCTTTTAATTTGCTTTAATCTTTCCGGTGAACTTTTCTGGGTCGAACTTGCACGCGGGTGCAAAACGGGGGATGCTCCTTTGGTTTTTCCTGAAGTTTTTAGATGACGGTTGGAAGAACCTCCATCAGGCGAGAACAAGAGCTCTGTTGTTTTAAGGCATTTTTTTTTTCCTGTAGAGGATGGAGTCCTTGTTTTCCGCAGTTTCCCAGAGCACTGGCCGCATCCCAGGTGCTCCGGGATGTCCCCGTCACATGCACGGGCTGGAACACCCCCCCAGCAAAAGTAAATTTTAATTATTTTTTGATGCTTTCCCTATTTCCCCCCTCCCCAAAGGCGTGCGGGGAGCTGGGATCCTGCTGCCTTCCTTGGAATTGAGGCACCCTGGTTCAGCGCCCTGCTGATGCCAAGGGGAATTTTCTCCTGGCTTGAAGGAGCTGAGGCCGAGCCGGGGACCTGCCGAGGCTTGTCCGGCGCCGTGCGCTGCGCCTGGGGATGGAGGGGGTGTGAGGTTCGGCCGGGCGGGCCAGCCTGGGCAGGCTGCGGAGGGACCAGGCCGGGGAGGGCGAGCAGCGGCGCGGTGTCCCCAGGGATGCTCTGGTGGCGGGGGAATGAGGGCTGCAGCCTTCCCCGGTGCCCGTGGGATGCCCTGAGCCGTCGGGGGGTGACCCAGTATCGGTACAAGTGGGCTTCCACGGGCGGTGCATCGTGGTTACCGTCGGCTTTGAGCCAAGTGGTACCAAGACTTTATTATCTTTATTGTTCATTGCTCCGGCACACTGCCCAGCCTTCACGCTCGGCGTCTAGTTTTCCCTCGACACATCTTTTTACTTTTAAAGTCTAAATTCTGCGGGCAACGTGACCAGCTCTCCTTTGCCCCTAGGTAGGACTCACCCTCCTCCTCTCCAGTGAGCGGCTCCAGTCTGTCCAAACCCTCTCCTCCTGCCCTCGGCAGCGCTTCCAAGCTGCAGAAAAAGGCCATTTTATCTTCTGAGGACTTTTCAGTTATTTTTTTTAACGCAGCCGGAGTTGCTGGTTTTGTTTAGAGTAAAACACTTGTGATTTGCCGTGCGGCAATTAGTCCAGGAGAGCAGATGCTGAAACAGAACAGAAAAATCGGGTCTTGAATGGTTCCGCACCTAAAGGCTGCGATGCCCGGCGGGGGGGACCTTGTGCGGGCCTGGGTCTCCCAATGCGTAGAATTAAATTCTCTGGCAACGTGACTTTAATCATCTTGTGCCAATAAGCAGTGCCGTGCCATTTGCGTCCCTGCGCAATGGCTTTTTAGGGGCTAAATTCCCAAATTATGCCGTGGAATACAGCGGCAATCGCAAAATGCCTGGGGAGAGAGCAGCTGGGAGGGAAGGGGGTTCCTGCTGGGGGGGAACCCATGGGGCTGAACCCAGAGATCTGATTCCTACATCTGTGTCTGGTCAAAACTTTTTCTCCGGTACTGACTCGATCCAGTCGTTTGAATTTTATACGTGTTACGCTTTGTTTATTCCTCCTTCCAGCTTGCTCCTTCACTGCTGAGAAACGAATTCACCGCAGAGAAACTGGACAAACACGCCGTGGTTTCAGGGCACTCCGGAAAAAAAAAAAGAAAAATCTCCTCTCTCCGTGTTTGTAAACAAGAGGTTTGCGCCGAAATATGTATTTGTTTTAGACACGACTTCGTTTCCAGCGTTGGCTTTGATCGGGGGCGCTCGGGAGGCGAGCGCTGTCGTGTGCTGGCTTTGTCCGGTGAAAATACAACCGGAGGCTTCGGTTTCAGCGTTTGCGCGAGCGATCGCGTGTGGATCAGCTAGAGAGGCCAAAAATGAACCCCGGGGGCTCTGCCCACAAACCCCCACGAGCTGGAGGGGGGCAGCCTCGCAGAGCCCCCTCCCGACCTGCTCTCCCTGAGCGCTGGCGGCGTTTCTTTATATATTTCCATCTCTTGCGCCTCGGTGGGGAGGGATGTGTTTTCCCCCAGTTCACATCCCTTCACTAAGAATTCTCCAGAAAACGCAGATGCCGATCCTGTGCGGTTTATAACAGCTCTAGGCGTAGATGGCGTGAAACAGAAGCACAACTGGTGTCCTAAACACCGCTGGTACCTCCTTGCACATCCTTGAGCACCGAGACCAGGTTTTTGGGCTCGAATCACGGTTTTCCCAGCGTGTCAGGCGGTGGGAAGGTGCCGTAGCTATTGCTCTGAAGCTGTTGTGTATTTTGGATGACAACCCTGCACGAGGATGGACAGAAGTCACGGTGCCTGGGAAGTGGGATCTTCCAAAAATAATATGCTGCACAAAGGGAGGACTGGAGCGGAGCAGGGGGGCTGGGTGAGCCGACTCCACGGGGCAGGAGATGGGATGGGCTCCAGCAGCACCTCTGCAGAAGCACCCACTGGCTATTTCGGTTTCTTTCGGTTCCGGTTGGTGTTTTTGTTGGATTACACCACTCCCAGCCGTCGCCTCCCTCCACGGGAATGGGAGCTGTGGAGAAGGAAGGATTATGGGGCAAGTGCCGCGAGGGTTTGGCTTGGTCTGTCCTGCGAGAGAGTGTAACGATGGCTTTTAGAGACGATGGGCGAGACGATGATATTTTCAAGGGTAATCCTATCCCTCGGACATGAAATTTCCCATTATTTTTCAGCTGAGGTTAGCACCCATAGGGCAGGGGAGGCTGCATGTGGACAGGCGAATTCCAGTCATTTCCCCAACGCTCCCGAGGTACCCTGGCCTCCCGCTCCCAAGCTGGAAATGAAAAACGGTAGGAATACGCCCGCTAAAGGCTCTGCCTGCTGCAGGGCTGGCGGCCGAGGCAGGGCTCTCTGCTGCCGGAGATGAAGAAGGAAGTGTAGGAAGTTCTCCAAGACAAGAAGGAGCAGCTGGGAAAAGGGGTGCCCCCGAGGGGACGTCTGGGGAAGGAGCTTGGTTCAAGCCAAGGCGAACGCTGGGTGCAGATGCTGGGGAGAACATGGCTTGATGGGAGAGGAGGTGAGAAACAATGAGTCGTCCCGAGCACGAGCCGCTTTTGGGAGCAGAGACCATCGCTCCTCACCAGTGCCGAGCGCTATCCTGCATTCCTTTGTTCCCCACCTTGGAGGGAATTGCAGGCTGCCAGCGTTTAAAGCCAAGCAGGGCTCCTCCGAGCTCAGCCATGGCTTACCTTTTGTCTGAATTTCCTCCATCGCCTTTTCCTCGAGCGTTTTCTCTTGCAGCCGATAGCTCGCAGCACGTTTTTCCACCTCGGATCTTGAGTAGGTGGATGAAAAGCCCAGGAGGACGTTGCAGTCGGCAGAAGTTAAACAAACTGTGCTGCCCCGGTGCCCTGGGTGAAGCATCTCCTTGCGGCTTTTGCCAGAGAGCTGGGGAACGCAGAGAGGATAAAATGACCCAAGAAGTACGTGCAGCTCATAAAAGTGGCAGAGGCCAATAAATAAAAACTGCTTTCAACTTCATAACCTAAGTAATAACAAGGTCTTAGAGCCGTAAACCCGGCCAGATAATAATAGTGAGTTGAGCACGCTCTTCCAGGAGGGGTGAGGGTGATGCTTGTGTCTGCCAACCTAAAGAGGGACAGAGATGGAGGTGGAAAGCCACGGCAGGTAAGAGCCAGATAGGATTATTTATAATATTTTTTAATATAAGCTTAATGCACAGCCTCATACCACTGGAAATCATTTTCTTGGGGAAAAGGTGTTTTTATGTGGCGCATCTTACACTACATGTCCCTCCTGAGATTTGCAGCCAGCAGAGGAAGGCAGGCACGTTCTCGGGGCTTTTGTCTGGTGGAAAAAAGCCTGAAATTTTACCAGCTAAATTTTTCCACGGTCACTTTTTTGCCGAGTTGCTGTGCAGAGATGTCCATGCTGGAGACGTGCCCTGCCTGCAGAAAGCCCCCGTCAGAGCTCCTCGGCCACACGTTGGGGTTGGCGCGGCAGAGGCAGACNGATTGGCGGGTCGCTCTCCAGGCTTTATTTGAATGCCCAGTGGTGTGGGTTGGCTTCATCCCAAAAGTGGGAGCAATCAAGTAAATCCAGACTCCTCGGAATTCTGCCCATCCACCAGTTCCCGAGCCCTTTCCTAAGGCTGAGTCAAGCTCCGCACCGGGAGCTGAGGGAGCGTTTTAACTCATGGAATCGTTTGGGTTGGAAAAGACCGTTAAGGTCATCGAATGACCCCTTCAAAGGTTCCTTTAAATCAGGGTGCCTTTGAGCTGCATTAAACAGACACCCACCAGCCAGGCTCCGGTCGGAGGGGGGGGATTCTGGGATTCTCCCCCCTGCCCAGGCGGGGCTGGGGACAGCACCCCAGGGCGCCAGGAGCCCCCAGCCCCGCGGCGGGGCTCGGTGACAGCCGCTGGGTTGCTGCTGGCCGGCTGGAGGTGTAGGCACAACCTTTGGCCCGACGGGTGGCCGTCCCTGCGAGTCGCCTGCCCCGCGTCCCTCGCTGCCTGGCTCACGCAGGCATTTAGGGTGGGGGGTTTTTTCACCTTGTGGCCCTTCTCTGTACTTTGGGCTTTGTTTCTCACTGTTTTTCCCTGGCTCCTTCATTCCACCGATTTTTTTCTTTTTTTTACCAGCAAAATGAGTCGCAGGCTCATTCAAGGACACCGTTACAGGTTCAACCATAACTGTCTCGTTGCTCTGGACCCCCCTGGATGCAGAGCCGTGCTGGCAGGTGTTCCTGCACCGGGATGTGCCGCAGGAGCGGGGTTGCAGAGGGGTCCCTGGTCCCGCATGGGGCCGAGCATCCTAGGGGAGTCCAAGGGCTTCCCTTGGCTGCCAGACGGGAGCTGCCCCCGAGCCCTCCAGGCTGGGGATGGTCCCTGCCGCTGGGGGTGTACAACCACCACCACGTCAGTGCTTTTATTGAGGTGCTTTATTAAACCTTTTTGTTGTATTTATGTAGCTCCCAGGGTAACACAATCCAGAGTTAGTTACGGGAGCCGGTTTTCTCTGTGAATACCTCTGAAGAGTTTGTCCAAAGCCTGCGGTGTTCTTTTGCCCTCCTGTTTGACGTGTTACAAGTTTCGATGGCTCAGGGTAAATATCGGTGCTCGGGGGGGGCTTGGGCACTGGAGGCGAAGGCNTGGAGACGTGCCCTGCCTGCAGAACGCCCCCGTCAGAGCTCCTCGGCCACACGTTGGGGTTGGCGCGGCAGAGGCAGAGCTGGGCGTTGTGGCTGCTGGTTTTGATACGGCGAATATTTTTTCCTTTTTTTTACTGTTCGAATCTGCTCCTATCTGCACTCCGTGCATCTATGTATGTATATAATAGGTTCACTGCTTCCTTTGGTGAAGCAATGGACCAAAACGCATCCTTCAGGCATCTTGCGAGCACTTAGGTCAGTCTTCGCTCCCAGCACTTGTGTGCTGTGCAGGGTTTGCAGGGATCCGGGTCCTTTCCCCCCGTGTCCATCCCCAGCCCAACACCGTGCCACGGGCTCCGTGCTCGCAGCCCTGCCTCTGCTCCGCTCCGCCAGGGGGGGGAACTGGGGGGGTAAATATTTTGGGGGGTCANGGGGGTCATATCCATCACCTTTATCTCCGTGGGGGTGAGATTGGCGGGTCGCTCTCCAGGCTTTATTTGAATGCCCAGTGGTGTGGGTTGGCTTCATCCCAAAAGTGGGAGCAATCAAGTAAATCCAGACTCCTCGGAATTCTGCCCATCCACCAGTTCCCGAGCCCTTTCCTAAGGCTGAGTCCAGCTCCGCACCGGGAGCTGAGGGAGCGTTTTAACTCATGGAATCGTTTGGGTTGGAAAAGACCGTTAAGGTCATCGAATGACCCCTTCAAAGGTTCCTTTAAATCAGGGTGCCTTTGAGCTGCATTAAACAGACACCCACCAGCCAGGCTCCGGTCGGAGGGGGGGGATTCTGGGATTCTCCCCCCTGCCCAGGCGGGGCTGGGGACAGCACCCCAGGGCGCCAGGAGCCCCCAGCCCCGCGGCGGGGCTCGGTGACAGCCGCTGGGTTGCTGCTGGCCGGCTGGAGGTGTAGGCACAACCTTTGGCCCGACGGGTGGCCGTCCCTGCGAGTCGCCTGCCCCGCGTCCCTCGCTGCCTGGCTCACGCAGGCATTTAGGGTGGGTTTTTTTTCACCTTGTGGCCCTTCTCTGTACTTTGGGCTTTGTTTCTCGCTGTTTTTCCCCGGCTCCTTCATTCCACCGATTTTTTTCTTTTTTTTACCAGCAAAATGAGTCGCAGGCTCATTCAAGGACACCGTTACAGGTTCAACCATAACTGTCTCGTTGCTCTGGACCCCCCTGGATGCAGAGCCGTGCTGGCAGGTGTTCCTGCACCGGGATGTGCCGCAGGAGCGGGGTTGCAGAGGGGTCCCTGGTCCCGCATGGGGCCGAGCATCCTAGGGGAGTCCAAGGGCTTCCCTTGGCTGCCAGACGGGAGCTGCCCCCGAGCCCTCCAGGCTGGGGATGGTCCCTGCCGCTGGGGGTGTACAACCACCACCACGTCAGTGCTTTTATTGAGGTGCTTTATTAAACCTTTTTGTTGTATTTATGTAGCTCCCAGGGTAACACAATCCAGAGTTAGTTACGGGAGCCGGTTTTCTCTGTGAATACCTCTGAAGAGTTTGTCCAAAGCCTGCGGTAGTCTTTTGCCCTCCTGTTTGACGTGTTACAAGTTTGGATGGCTCAGGATAAATATCGGTGCTCGGGGGGGGCTTGGGCACTGGAGGCGAAGGCGGCCGTGAGCCCCCTGTTGCTCTGAGGGGGGCTTCCCCCCTGCACGGCGGCTCTGTCAGCAAAAGCCCTGCCTCGGATGGGGGCACGCGGTGATTTTTTGGGTATGGATGCAATGCGACACGACGTCCTGACCCGCCTGGGATGTGGTGGGACACCACCTGGAAACTCCTGGTCCAGAGGGAGCAAGGCGAGGAGAAGCCCAAATATTCAGGGCCAGAAGTTGATGCCTTATGGCAGCCAGGGAGAGGAAGGAGGAGGAGGAATCCACTGCAAAAATGCTCTAAAGCATGGCTGAATGAAGTTGAGCCACTCCAAAAGCGAGATTCTGAGAAAAGCAGTGCTAAATAAGGGCAGGTAGCGGCCTCTGAAGGGATATTTTTATTGGGCCAGCGGCTGGAAGCATCATTTTCTTTAAAGGACAAGTGCATCTAGAGTGTGCTGTAACACAAAGGCAGCCAGCGCGGCCCTTTTTTCAAACGGGAAATTATATTCTGTAATCCGTACAGCAAAATTCACTGGGAAGGGAAGGCAGCTGGTGGTGGCTGGACCGGGGGATGCTGCCGCGGCGGTGTCGATGGACAACGCTCGTTGTCTGCCATGTCCCCACCGGCGACGGGGCACCTTTGTCCCCTCTGAACTCTGCTGATTTAAAATAGGCGTTTGGGTGTTTGGTTTTTTTCTGTGAGGATAAGGTAGCATTCATGGCCAGAAAGAATACATGTTTGTGCTGACGTGGCTGTAATTACAGCGTTCTATAGGCATCGCGTGCAATGTATACATTATCCTTGTACCCGTGGCACTGCTGTTGGGAAGCGTCTCTTGATGCTTCAGTTAGAAAAGTTGGGTTTTGCGGAGGTTTCTAACTTCCCGTAGAAGTCTATTCTGGGCTGAAACTCTCAGTGCCAAGACTGAAATTCCTTTTCACGAAATTTTATTTTGAGGCAGTTTGAATGTTGTGCATAAGGGCACAGGGTAAAATTTATGTCTTGCCAAAAGCAAATCCAGCTCCTAAAGAGCTTGCGTTGTGCATAACCGTTCATCAAGGGGTGAAATGCTGCCGTTCCCGACAGCGGGTTTAACCCCTTTTCTTTCTACACAGGTATAAATTGCTCTTGGTGCGGGCCCGGGCTTGGTAATCGTGCCCTGCTTCTGCCTATCGGGGAAGTTTTGGGTGGTAAAGGCTTTGGCGGTGGCAGAGCAGCCTTCGCCGCCGGGTGCAGCTGCGGACTTTGAGCAGTTAATGCCGAAGGAAGTTGTTGGGTTTTGCATGGTTTATTTTTGTCTCCTTCCAGCTCACAGAAGGAGACAGGCCTCTAAATCAGGTGCTCTGAATTGCTGTCCAAGGGCTTCCCTGGCAGAGAATCTGGGCTCTCGTGTTAGATGATGCAAATGCCTCATCTATATACAGGTTTATTGGTGCAAACGTATAATTTCCAGTAAATGTGGAGTGTATCTCCTCTTTAAAGCCTGTTCTATCTTCTTACAAGCTCCAGAGGGTGGAGTAAATGCTTACAGACAGAGCTACCACATTTCTGAGAACGATTTCAACTGTTGGTGGCAACTTGTGTGATTAATTAAACCTAAAAAAATTCCAGACAACCTGTGTTTTTTTAAAAAAGCTTTAGTTGTTTTTGGTCTGTGTGAAGGCAGCGGAGGTGAGGCGAGCTGGGGAGCGGGGATGGTTTCTGCTTGGTCCATGTGGTGCCGGGCACTCGCGATGCTGCTCACACGGGATGGTGCCGGTCCTGCCTCGCAGCCGAACAGCATCCACGGGATGAACAGAGTCATAGAATCACGGAAGGTGCTGGGTTGGAAGGGACCTTTGTTCATCCAATCCCACCCCTCTGCAGGGAGCAGGGACATCTTCAACCAGATCAGGGTGCTCAGAGCCCCATCCAGCCTGGCCTTGGATGTCTCCAGGGATGGGGCCTCCACCCCCTCTCTGGGCAACCTGGGCCAGTGTCTCACCCCCCTCAGGGTAAAGAACTTCATCCCAATGGCTCATCTAACCCTGCCCTGCTCCAGTTTAAACCATTGCCCCTCGTCCTGTCGCTACCTGCCCTTGCAAACAGCCCCTCCCCAGCTTTCCTGGAGCCCCTTGCATCAAAATACTCACAAGAAACGGGCCAGCAGCAGGACTCCAGTCTGTTAATAATGCAGATGGGAAACCCAAAGGAAAATGTGAAATGATTTGGTTTTATCTGCCTTTGAATCTGAGCAGTTTAGGCGTTGGGCTTCCAGTTCCCGCAGGACTCTGCAAAGCTTTGATAAAAGGCGCAGCGGTGAAAGAGCAGCTGTCTGCCTCACCTGAAGCTTCTGCATCGCTGGAGAAAATCATTCCAGCATTCCCGGGCTCTTTGGAAACCCTCTGCCGCCCGTGAGGAGCAACCGGAGCAGGCGCGCTCTGCGCTGCAGCCTGAGAGCCGCAGGGGACATTTCAGGGACAGAAGGGCACTGAAATTCAAGACTGAAATTCAATTTGCAGGATGCAGCTCTGGCCATTTATTTGTTATCTCGATACCGAACTTGCTCTCCCCTGCCAGCCCAGCACGAGGAAGGCTGGGCACAGCCTCCCGTGTTGGACTGTAAGACCCAGAGCCCGCTCTGCCATCCCCTCGCTCCCTTCCACGCCGAGGCGCGGGGGGGTTTGCAGGATGCCATCAAACAATTTGGAAATGGTCTTTCGCGATTTTAATGCCCATTTTTCTTTTTATTTTTTTTTCTATTTACATGAAAGGCTGAGTCACTACCTACTTGAAGAAAGGAAATTCAGCTAATCCCATTTCCTTTCCGAAACACGCTGGGTTAGTGCGTTACCCCTGCAGCGCATGGAACCGCCGTTTCCATAATATCCTGTTCACTGATTTCCGTAGGTGAGCGTCTGGGCACAACTTTCCTTTTCAAGGAAATGCTTCTGCAAGGACATCCTTCCAAAAGAAAGCGGAAGACATGGCTGTCCGCAGTCTGGCAGGGAAGAAGCGCCATTCCGCACGTGCCACTGTGGCTGCAGAGCTCCAGCGGGATGCGGAGAGTCCATCAGCCCAAAGCTGCATCAGAAGAAGCGTGTCCAGCAGATTCAGAGAGGGGATTCTCCCCCTCTACTCTGCTCTCCTGAGACCCCCCCCTGCAGTACTGTGTCCGGATCTGGAGCCCTCAGCAGAAGGACACGGAGCTGTTGGAGCGGGGCCAAAGGAGGCCCCGGAGATGCTGGGGGGGCTGGAGCCCCTCTGCTGTGGGGACAGGCTGAGAGAGCTGGGGGGGGGTCAGCCTGGAGAAGAGAAGGCTCCAGGGAGACCTTGGAGCCCCTTCCAGGCCCTCAAGGGGCTCCAGGAGGCTGTTGGCAAGGGCAGGTAGGGATAGGATGAGGGGCAATGGTTTAAACTGGAGCAGGGCAGGGTTAGATGAGCCATTGGGACGAAGTTCTTTACCCTGAGGGGGGTGAGACCCTGGCCCAGGTTGCCCAGAGAGGTGCTGTGCCGCTACCTGGGCGCAGTCGCTTAGATCTTTATTCCAGTTAAAGAGATGAAATTGCTTTCTTTGTCTTTCAAGTTGTTCGCTCCGAAGTGGAAGCTGGCGAGGTTTCGGGAGCCCGCTGCAGGCGGTGAGCAGCGCCCATCCCCACCGCAGGTGCAGGCTCCTGCTGGCTTTGGACAAATGGCATCACCCTTGGCTTTCTCTGTCTCCACACGGAGGTTATGGTCAAGGCGCTTGAGCGTACGGGACCGTTGTAAAAATTAATTAGGTGATGGTTTCAGTCTGCTTTGAAGATGGAAAGCGTTGCAGACCTCGGGGTGATGATTACCCTCCGGAGGTGCTCTCCCTGTTCTGGGGGTTGGGTTTGACCCTGGGGCTGATGCTGCCGCAGCAGCCCCCGGTTCGGCGGGTGTCTCACCCGCCTGACGGTACACCCTCTTCCCGGTGATGGCATCTCCCCATAGGACATTCCCCGACGGTTTGGAGCACCCGCGGGAGACTCCGCTCCCCTGCTTTGTGCAAACCGTTCGCTCTTCCTCGCCGTGAGCTGCCCCGGGGGGGGTTATGGCCGCAGCCCCCGAGCTCTGAGCTGCCCTGGAAGGACCGGGCTCGAGGCGAGAACCCGCTCACGGAGGGTGAAATACCCTGAAGGTTGTGCTAAAATACCCTCAACTCCAAGGAGTTCAAGACTTGGCAGGTAGAAGGTGAACAGGAGTAGTTAAAACTTTTAAAAGTATAAGCAGAGACTGCAGCAAACATCAAAGTGACCAGAAGAATTCAGCCCCAGACGGGCTTCTGCTCTATTTAATGTTAGATGGATGGAGACAAGAAGTTTTGGGGTTTCTTTTATTGAAGCTCAAGTTATGTATTTACTCAGTACTCATTCAGCAAAACTAAGGGGCATTATTTAATTAGAGTACTTTTATCTTTGCTAAGGTGGAAACGAATGAAAAAAATAAAGTTTGCAGTTAAAGCAAGCCTTGCTGAGGCCTTTTTTTT
>VXBO01004050.1:19984-109680 GCA_013400135.1 Rhinoptilus africanus
AAATCCAAAAAATATATATTTTCGTATATAATTATATATATTTATTTATTTAAAAATATATATTTCTGTATATTTTGTATATTTTTTGCCTATTTTTTTGTGTATTTGTGCTGCTGCCCAAATCCACACGATGATTCCTTCCGTGTCGCAGGCATCATCACAGAGGAGTATTTAAGCGAAGAGGAGCTGCAAGAGGCCAGTGCTTTTAAACCCTCCAACTTCGTGGGGGTGGTGTTCACCGGCGCCATGTCCTACCAGCTGAGGTTTCCCGATTCGGTTGCCATGTCTTCCATTTATATGGAATCGAGAGGTAAACGTGCCCGCTCTTCTGTATATCCATAAAGGGATAAACTGAAAAATCAGACTCTCGTTCTTTTTTGGCCTAATGTTGCCTATACTGGGTTTTAGGAATTTTTTTTTCCCACCGTTTCTAAGGGATCTCAGGCTGCCCCGCATTTATGTTGGGGATAAGATGGCTTTAAGAACTCTGGCTTTTTGCGTTTTCAAATGCCTTGCTTTATTCTGCAGCCAGCTGCTCCAACTTGCGGAAAGGCTGTGAGTCAGTGACGTACTGGACCTCGGGATTTACGGCTCTGCAAGCCTGCATCGATGCTGTGATTATACAGGTAAACTGGGAAAAATAACAGAATAAACCCAAGGGGGTTCGAATCTGCAGAGTGCCTTGGCTCTGAGTGGGTTTGGGATGTTGCCTATTCATTATGAAAAATGCCGTATCAAAAATGACCTTGCCTTCAGTGGGAAGGCAGAATATTTCATGTGTGTTTTGCCATATTTTTTTGTCTAGATGTGTTCTTGTCCTGTTGAATAATGTGGGTATTTGTCTTCATTTGTGTCCAAATGAGCCTGAACCATGTATCACAGCAGTCATCAAAACACGAAGGCTTGACAGTGCTGGCCCCGAAATGTTATTGAAGATGCTGTACCAAAAGGGGCTGTGGAATATGTCTGTATTTATAGAATTATGGAATGGTTTGGGTAGGAAGGGACCTTAAAGACCATCTAGTTCCAACACCCCTGCCCTGGGCAGGGACATCTCCCACCAGCCCAGGCTGCTCCAAGCCCCGTCCAACCTGGCCTTGAACCCCTCCAGGGATGGGGCAGCCACAGCTTCTCTGGGCAACCTGGGCCAGGGGCTCACCCCCCTCACAGCAAAGCATTTATTCCTCAGATCCCATCTAAATCTCCCCTCTTTCAGTTTATAAACCATTACCCCTCGTCCCATGGCTCCCCTCCCTGCTCCAGAGTCCCTCCCCAGCTTTCCTGGAGCCCCTTGAGGGACTAGAAGGGGCTCCAAGGTCTCCCTGGAGCCTTCTCTTCTCCAGGCTGACCCCCCCCAGCTCTCTCAGCCTGTCCCCACAGCAGAGGTGTCGTAGTTGTCAGCAATGCTCTTTTCCCACTTTCTTGTGGTGCTGCTCATCTCGTCTTTTTTAGGTGATAGGAATTGCAAAATCGTTAATTTTCTCTCCAGATGTTCCCCAGTTCCCCAGCTTTTGGACTGGGATTTGGGGACAGCAGGGTTTCGGGGACTCCAGGTCTCTCCCTGTCACGTGGGGATGGAGCCGGGGCTAAAAATCAGGAGCGATGCAAAAGTAACTCTTCCTTCTTTTCCTTGTAGCTGAAGACGAACCACTCGGTGTGGGAACAGCTCCAGTTGACGAGGGCGATGGTCATGGGAGAGGACGCGGTGGTGGAAATTGATAATTTCCCCCGTGCGATCATTCTGATTTACCTCGTCATCGCTTTCTCACCGTTTGGGTATTATTTGGCCATTCACATTGTGGCGGAAAAGGAGAGGAAGCTGAAGGAATTCCTAAAAATATTGGGACTTCATGACACTGCCTTTTGGTACGTGAGAGTTTGGTATGAACTGTTCTTTATAAAAAGTATAAAATGTCAAAAGAAGTATAAAAAAATAAGTTTCTAAAAGAAATATATAAAAAAAAATGGTTTCTAAAATAAATATATTTTTTAAAAAAATAAGTTTCTAGAAGAAATAGATTTAAAAAAAGTTTTCTAAAAGAAATATATTTTAAAACGTTTTCTAAAAGAAATATATTAAAAAAAAAAAGTTTGCCGAGAGAAATATATTAAAAGAAAAAAAGCAGTTTCTAGAAGAACTCCTCTATCCCATCCTCTGTTTTTTTAGTTGTTTTCAGTGTGATTAACTGAAAGCAGCCTAAAAGTGAGATACTCTGTAAAATCTAACGTGGAGATACTTACGGTATCCTGAATATAGGAGTATTTTCATAAGTAAAATGCCAGAGTGATGCTGTTGCGTTTGTGCTTTTGAAGTTACAGCAGGCTTGGAGGGATTAAACTTGATGATGCCTGAGATATTTATGTAGTTTATTTTTATTGTTTTTAAATATTTTAGGCTCCGTACCTCCTTTTCGGCAGGTCACCCGCAGTCCCTCTTCAGCGCTTCGCAGCACTTTTCCTACCACGTAATTAAACAAATCTCCCTCTATAATTTTAACGTGATGGAGCACTCTAAGCAGCAGGTTTTAATTTATTTCCTTAACCTGATGGAAATTGTCCTGTGCAATATAATGGTGGTTTTTTTCCCAAACGAGAGGATGTACTAATTTGAAACCACTGAGAGTTGCAGAGAGAAAAATGGGTTTTTATCTTTACGCAGCATTTCAGCGTCTTTCTCTGCTGCACCCTATCAACCAGCAGGGGTTTGTTTGGCTTATTTTTATTATATTTTTTTTTTCCTGGTTGTTTTGAGTTCTGCACCCCAGCTCTTTTGTGTCAGGGAGTTGTGTTTGTTTGCGGTAGGTCCTTGGTGGCGAATCTTATTTGGCAGAGTCCCGCACCGCTCGCGCGTCAGCACGGAGCATCTCTGCTCCGCAGAAATTCATTTTTACTCTTCCCAGTGTGAAACGCGAACGATCTGCAAGGACACACTGGTAACGTGTCTTTGCTCGGCCACCGAATATAACTCAGAAACTTGCTTCTGAGGAAAATGCGTCATTTTTTACTACCTGTACACAAACCGCCTTTGTTTCCCGAGGTCAGAATTGCTCCCAGACTGGCAGCTCTGTCTTTCAAAAAAGAAAAGGATTTTATTACCCTGCCCAGCTACTGGAATGGCTAGCATATTAAATTTTAAATAGAATTTCTTTAATTATTGAAACCTACTACTCAGTTACTCTCTTTTGGTTGTACCAGGGAATTAATTATGCAAGTTCAAAAAAAAAAAAAACCAAACCCAACAACAAAAAAAAATCATGAATCATCTAATTGTGTTTCTTTTTGGTGCCATGGGTATCGATGCGTGTGCTCTAATGCCTCGAACAATTACGGGGATGTTTACAAGAGCTCTTTTTATTTGGGGGCTCTTGTTTTGTCGCAAGCCTGTCCTTTGGTGCAGCTGTCTGGAATACTAAAGAATGGTAGTTTTAGCTGGTTTTCCCTGTGAATAATTCAGGCTGCGCATTCATTGACTGGTTTCTGGTTTTTTGGGTTTTTTTTCCCATTTTTGCTCCTAGGCTTTCTTGGGTGCTCCTCTACGTGAGCCTGATCTTTGTCATGTCCATTCTTATGGCGGTGATTGCCACGGCCTCCTCCCTCTTCCCCCAGAGCAGTGCCTTTGTGATATTTCTCCTCTTTTTCCTGTATGGAATCTCGTCAGTAAGTATTCCTGCTCTCGTTGAATTTGGCCATCCCATCCCTGTGTTGGTTGTTTTCCTTCCTGTCTGGTCCTGTTCTCTCTTACCAGGGCGTTTGGAGGAAGGGTGGGTTCTGTAGGACGGGGGGTGGTGGGTGTCTCCCCCCTGGCATCCCCGTCCCGTGCTGGTTGGGGTGTTGTACAGGTCTGGGCCATCACTGCGAGAAGTACCTCCCCTCGCTGACCGACTTTGAGTTTATAAGTGTCTTCTTTGAACCGAAGACACTCCGTACAGCACCGTTTTGATGTCCAAACCCATGCCCTCTTCTAAACGTTTGCTGTTACCATGTAGTGTAATGGTAGAATTACTGTATAAATTATAGAATAGCTATAGAATTGTATCTGTATAGAATACCATATAAATTATAGAACTGAATAGAATATAAATAATAGAATTAATTTATACAACAAACTGCCTGTCTGAGTCCATAAGCAACCAGTGCAGAAATCATCATTTATTTACTGTCATAGACAGGAGGAACTAACCAGGGCGTACGTGCATGCTCAGCCATATGACTCCTTATTTTCTTATTTTTCTTTTATAATTTTTTTTTCTGTGCTGTCTCACTTGGCGTCTTTGGGGAAGGTGTCCCTCCCGATGTAAGGACGGGATGTGTGTGAATGCTATAGTGCCTATACCGTGAAAATTATACAATTATCAGAAGCAAAAATGAAGCTATGGCCTTTTCAGTTTTTTTTATACTCTATATTATTATTATTTTTTATTCTAGGATCTTCTTATATTTTTTTGATCTGTCCCTAGGTTTTCTTTGCGCTTATGCTGACACCTCTGTTTAAGAAGTCGAAGCACGTGGGTATCGTGGAGTTCCTGGCCACGCTGGCGTTTGGGTTCGTGGGCCTTAATATTGTCCTGCTGGAAGATTTCCCTAAGTCTTTCATCTGGGTTTTCAGCCCCTTGTGTCAGTGCAGCTTCTTGGTCGGGGTCGCGCAGGTAAATACCTTTTTACTCCTCCGATGGCAGCCGCGTCACGCTCGTTTGTCTCTCATCGCTTTCAAACAAGTAGTGACGTAGATATTCTTAAATATTTATATTGATTTTTTTAAATAAACTGATGTTGGTGGGGGAAAATGCCTGTTTTAATAGCTTCCCATGGCAATTTAATATCAAGTAAAATACAGCACACCGTCGAACAACTGTTATTCTTTCTGTTTGTTGCTGTCATCTTAGTTACTCTTTAATTATAATTTTTTTTTTTTCCTGGTTGATGAGTTTTGCGCGTTACTGTCGTGTCTTTCCAGGCTGGTGCCGTGTAACGTCTCCCTCTCTCCGTGTTTGTTGGCAGGTCATGCATCTGGAGGATTATGAAGATGGCGCCACGTTTTCAAATCTAAATCACGGCCCTTACCCGCTCTTTCTCTCTCTTATTTTGTTGGTGCTGGATAGCATATTTTACCTGCTTGTCGCCGTCTACCTTGATCAGGTTATCCCAGGTATGTTCATGAGGCAAACGGAACTGAACTGTGCCAGCATCACCAATTCCCGAAGTCCGGAGCCTGGTGCCTTTTCTGACTTAATTCTGGCTGTGGAGAAGGGAGATGCTGCTCTTTACAAATATATTTTACTGACTCGGGATGCTTTTAGCTGAAATATTTTATATTGCGTTAAAGCTGTGAGGTGTGGGGAGGGGTGGTAGCATGTTTAGAACTGATGGCTTTTAGGTGCGCCAGCTAGACTTTGTTTCCCTCTTTCTGAAGGAAAAGCTCCCTTACTGTGTTAGTGCCTCAACAGTCTGCTCTTTTAGCCTTGAAAATTAAAGAACGCTTTGCCTCTTCCAGCCCTTTCCTTGTGACGGCAGGAGTTTAACATGACACGTAGGATAAAGTTGTTAATCTTGTGACTAATGCCTGGTTAAGCCCTTGGGCTCCCTTCGCCTCCGAGCGCTCTGCCTTTCTCTCGCCCCTGTTTAAGTCCCTGCTCTTTCAGCGCCGGGGATTTCTCTTGCACGGGAAGAGATTTGTACGTATATTTAAATACTTAGCAAAACTGGAACCCGCTGGCAGTGCTGGTGGGAACTCTGGCTTAAATGCAGCTAATGTAAACTTGGCTGATGAAATCCCTCGGGAATGGGGGCGTGGGCTGGCTCCTAAACCTTTAGTGGGATAGCTCGTGGCTTTTATAGTTAAAACCCCAAAGCTGAGGAATACCTACCCTTATACCAGTACTTTTTTTACTTTTACAACGCTTTGTAACGTTGCAGTCGCAGCAACGAAAGAAGCTGTTTTTTTCCCTGTATCACCCAGGGGAGTTTGGACTGCGCCGCACGCCGTTTTTCTTCATGAAGCCCTCGTTTTGGTCAAAGCACAGAAAAAATTACAAGGAGTTGTATGAGAGCAGCGTCAACGGCAGCTTAAGTTTCAGTGAGATCGTCGAACCCATGCCTTCCGAATTCCAGGGCAAAGAGGCCATCAGGTAGGATCTCGCCCAGCCCCATGTGTCACCTGGGACCCTGAGGTTTTAGCCTGTGATTTGAAAAACCGCTCTTGGTTCTCCCATCGTCGGATTCAAATAGCATATGGTATGCATTGCGGAGCGTCCTCCGCACACCCGGCACAGCAAACTCCCATTTTCGGTCAAGTCCCATCATCAAGGCCATGGATGCTCTCCAAGGGCAAATCGCTGGGCTTAAAGAAAGGGTTTGTTTGTGGATTGTGTTCCTCCAGTTGGAGTCCTCTCAAAACCGGCTGGTTTTCCATTCCCTCAGTTTCACTGAGGCGTAAGCGGTTGCAGATGTTGAAACGCCTACTCTTCTGGGAGGGTTTGGTTTTCTGGTAACACACATTTGAGGAGAAAAAGCTGAATTGTAGGTTCGTGAGAAGGCTGGTCTGTTCTCTGTAGATCAGAGGAGAACTTCGTGATGGTTTTACCCAGCTGCTGGATCTAAGAGGGTAAAACAAGACTGAAAAACAGATGGCCATGCTCATCTCTTGCGTTGCATTTTTGTCACCTGTCATCTTGCATGTGGACTGTCATGTGTCATTTTTAGTGTGGCTCCGCTATTATTTTCAGTATCTTCCTTTTAGCCCTTGTTTCTATCGTTTTCCAGTGGCGTAGCCTGGTGGGAGTTGGGGAACTCTGCGTCCTCACTCCTCGGGGTTGGTTCCGCTGGTCTCAAATAATTATTTGAGCTTAGTGAGCAGAACGAGTCTTGTGTTGTCCACCCTATCCATGTCTCTTCGGGCATCTGCCATAGGCTGGAGGGGCCAGTTTTAATCCATATATTCTCATGAGAACATTGTGGCTGGTTTTGCATTATTCATCCACCCTGGACTCTTTCCATGGCATCGTTCCAGCAGCTCTCCATCATTTTCTCACTATCTTGTCATCTTCACATGTACAGGTTTTGTTTCCTTTCATACCCAGTTCTCCTCCCCACTATTCGCACCTGTAGTCCGCTCCCCATCCTCATTTTCAGGGTGGCCAGGCGTCCAAAACCCATCCTTCACAGGGTGCCTTCCGATAAAATAGTTGGGTTTTTTTCATTCTGAAAAACAGTGGGGCTGGAAGGAAAGTTTTTACCTTTCTTGGAGAGAAAGATACCTGCTTTCTTTTGCCTAACTGTGATCGAGAACAGTCAATAATCATGTCTTTGGAGTCTGGTGTACTAATACCTGTTTTCCATATCGTGTCTGTTGAGTGTTCTGTTGTACTGTGGAGTTACTGGGAAGGAGCCATGTCCTTTTCTAGCTTGGGAAACCTCTCGTGAATCGTTCTACTGTGTGAAAGAAACACAGGTTTGAAATAATTCAGTCTGTCATCATAGGAAATACCTTAGAAAGGTGACCAGAAAAAGCTTTCTGATACCAGGGTGGAGATGGACTGAGGTCTGCGGCCAGTTGCCCTGTCTCTTGACTTGCCTCTACGAGTCGTTAATGTGCCTGGTGCCGCTTCAGCGTGATCGTCTTGTTGTGACTGTTGATCATTCAAAATGACATATAAAGATCCTAAAATAGTTTATAAAATGACATATCTTCTTTCAGAATCAGCTGTGTTCAGAAAACATTCAGGAAAAAGGGGGAAACTGTGGAGGCTCTCCGAAGTAAGAACATTTTAGCTTTTTAGCTGCTTATCAGGCGCAGAGGAGCGATAGCTGAATTGCCGAGTGATTTTTTTGTGTTTCAGTTTGGGCTTTTTGGTTTCTTTTAGCGGGGTGGGACCTTGGAGCATGAATGCCAGGTGTGCTTGTGTGTGTCTTCTCTCACCGCTTTGGCAGCCTTTAAAACGGCGCCCCAAAAAGAGGAGTCCTTCCACCGCTAAAGAATCACCCCCGTTACTCCTCCTCTGCCCGTGTCATTAGTGATACGCTCTTCCCTGCCCCGTTTCCCTGATCTTTTCATCCCGTTTCCCTGTGTGGCTTTTAAGCGTGGCCACCCCTCGGGTGGCACAGGGACTGTCCCAGCCCCAGTGGTCCTGTGCCGGGGCATTAGAGGTAAGGTGTCCTCGGAGCAGAGCGTAAATGCATACCCCATATGTCAGTATTTGAATTTTCCTCTGTGCTAGGAGCCGGCTCCGGGTGCCGGGAGCGTGTCAGTAACGTCTCCTCTTTCTCTTGCACCTGCCTCGGGGACCAGATTTATCCTTCGACATCTACGAAGGTCAGATCACGGCTCTGCTCGGGCACAGCGGGACGGGGAAAACCACGCTGATGAACATCCTCTGCGGGCTGTGTCCGCCCACCGACGGTGAGTTACGAGATCTGGGGTACCCTGCTTCCAAAAACCAAAATAACCTTATTATTATTTCGGGATACACCAAATTTTCCTCCAGATAACATCCGTAAGAATCTATTTTAGCTTCATGCCCACGCTAGCCTGCTCTCTGGCTGTAACAAAACCTCTCGGTTGATTGCTCCTGGCTTTTTAAAAATTTTTTTAGGGTTCGTCTCTGTCTATGGGCACAAAGTCTCGGAAATCGATGAAATGCTCGAAGTGCGACAGATAACGGGGGTGTGCCCTCAGTCCGACATCCACTTTGATATATTAACTGTGGAGGAGAATCTCTCCATATTTGCTGCAATTAAAGGAATCCCTCAGAACGATTTGATACAAGAGGTGAGTCTGCTGGCCACAAATATTATCTGATATTTCAATTTTAACCTGGAGGGCAAAATACCCTTACACCGCACAGGTATTTCCTCTAAAACAAATTTGCAGGGGAATATTACTTCACAGCATAACAGACAAGGAGGCAGAGTACAGACAGATGGTTTTACATAGATAATCTGCTAATTTTTCCTAGGAAACTAAAATGCTCTTGAAATTTTAAAATTTTAAATCCTAGAATTTGTGTTAAAGCGTAGACCCCTTTTAATTCTTCAGGTTGATGAAGCTAAAGACTCTGGATGTCCAGGTTTGTACAGGGTGCGCAGCTCAGATATGGAATATGCTGTGAATTAGGAGGAGTTAGTTTGAATGTTAATTGTTAATGATCTGGTTTAAAAAAAAAAAAAGTATAGCGTTTTTTTAACAATAAATGCGTTTCTTATGTTGTAAAGGTGCAGAAAGTGTTGCTGGACTTGGACATGCAGCCGATCAGGGACAACCAAGCTAAAAAATTAAGTGGGGGGCAGAAAAGGCGGCTGTCGGTGGGAGTTGCTGTTCTTGGGAACCCCAAGGTGAGTGTGATGGAGTCATTCCCAGATGCCATCATTACCGCACCTAGGGCTTGACGTCGATTGTCACAACCAACTGATGCATATAAATAACGTGTAAGGTGCAGAAACTGTCCCTGTGTTCATCTGGTGCTCCCTTTTTCTTCATTTTTGGTTTAAACAGTTAGAATCCCCTCAATAGCTTGATGCTTGAGGATGCTAACGGTTTAGGTAATGGCAGGAGCTCTGGATTTGGTCTCTCTGTGAAGTAAATAGCGTGGCAAGTTTTGTGTTGTCTCTGGCAGACAACCTTTAGCTCCTGACAGTGAAACTGTCAGAGCCTTTCCTTGCAAAGCCACCCAGGCACTTGGGGCCAGGGAGCTCTTTTTGTCTTACCGATCTGTTATTTCTGGCCTGTAAGAATGGGAACCTCTTTTAGATCTGTATTTAAAAATCATATGTTCAAGAGTTCGCTTGGATTTTAAAAGCATGCGTGTCTATTTAAGCATCCCTGACTAGGAGGAGTGAGTACATGGCTAAATGTAATTGTATTAGAAACAGAATAAAACAGGCTGTGGCATTAACTTACTGTATGATTTTTCCACTTGTCACAACAGGAGAGGAATTTATTCAGAGCATAGTGCAGACAGCTGCCTTCTTGCTCTCGGATGTTTCCTTTATGAATTATAGATGGTAGGATCAGAGAATCATTGAATCGCCTCGGTTGGAAGGGACCTTTCAGATCATCGAGTCCAACCATCAACATAACTCTGACAAAACCGTCACTAAACCGTATCTCTCAGCACTGTGTCTGCCCGGCTTAAATCCCTCCAGGGACGGCGGCTCAACCCCTTCCCTGGGCAGCCTGTTCCAATGCTTGACAACCCTTTCCGTGTAGAAATTTTTCCTAATATCCAGTCTAAACCTCCCCTGGTGCAGCTTGAGGCCGTTTCCTCGAGTTTAGAGGAGTAACTACCTGGCTTAAACAAAAAGCCCAGTCTCTGTTACTTAGGAGGGATTTCCTGAGGATACCTTGTGTTGGATCGTGTCTTTGCAAACGGGTCTTGCTTTTGCTCAAAGGTGTTGCTGCTGGATGAGCCGACGGCGGGTATGGATCCCTGTTCGCGGCACATCGTCTGGAACCTCCTGAAAAACAGAAAAGCGAATTGTGTGACTGTTTTCAGTACCCACTTCATGGACGAGGCAGACATCCTGGCCGGTGAGTCCTGCCGCCACCCCCCCGTACCACCCCCCGTACCCGGGCCCGGAGTGACAGGCACCCTACGGAGCAAAAAGCGACGCTTCTCTAACTGTGGTATAGGCCTTTATTGAAATATATAGTTGGGTTTGGGGAGTAAATTGACAATCCTCTCATTTTTTTTTTTTTTGTTTCTAGATCGTAAAGCTGTGATTTCTCAAGGCATGTTGAAATGCCTTGGATCATCTCTCTTTCTCAAAAGCAAATGGGGGATCGGCTACCGCTTGAGGTACGCTTTTTGTGTGATACCTGTTTCGTGACAGCTGTCTTTTTTTACTGTTTTCTGTTGGAATCTGTAAGATTGGCACCCCCTACCCGCAAAAACGATCCTTTTATCATCTTCGTACTGCACGTCTGGGGCTCTGCTGCCCGCTAGTTCTGATGCAGACCTAAGGAGAAAAGCAAGTGTTTAAAACCCAGTTTCTTCTGCGTTTTCGTAGCATGCACATCGATGCCTACTGCAACACGGAAGCGACCACCTCGCTGATTAGACAGCACATCCCCGCCGCCAGCCTCATCCAGCAGAACGACGAGCAGCTCGTCTACACCCTGCCGCTCAAGGACATGGACAAGTTTGCAGGTACGGATGGCTTTGTTGTGCCCTGGGGTTGAGCAGCCGCAGGAGAGAAATCTGTTTCCGCAGCCCGCAGTTCTTGTTAAATTGGCGTTTCCGCACTGGCGTGTTTTTATCCGTATCCATTGTTCGTCTGCGATTTGTCCGATGATCAGTCTGCAAGGTTCTTTCTCAGGTGAGCGAGGACCTCGGCACCTCCTCCAAGGGGGCTGTGATGTGCTTGGATGGAGGTGGGTACCTGGCGCCAAGTTCTGGGGAGAAGCACCCTTTGGCAGGAGGGTGAAGAGACCCCTTTTGTCGGCGAATCCCCTCGTCCCGCAGACCCATCCTCTCACTGCAGAAGGCAGGAAGCCCCAAGCCCTACAATAATCAGTCCCCCTTGTTGAGAGCCACAAAAGCACTGTGTCACCAGCGCCTTAATATTCAGGGGTGAGAGGGAGCGCGGAGCAGCCGTGTTGTTTTCACTAGATGGCAGCAATTATCTGATCAGCCCTACGCGGGGCTCCCGGTTCATCTCCCAGGAGGGAACGGAAGAAACAGAGTGTCCTTTGCGCTGTGTGGAAAGCTGCGGGAGAATCAATACTGCTGTGAATTGTGGCTCCTATTTCATAAATGCTTTTTTCCCTGTTGCATTTGACCAGTTAATAATTTATTAGCTTTACCTTTAGCAGCCGCTATGGGTACTTTTGAAAAACGGGCATCTCTGTGCAAGGTTGGATCCATCCACCTGAGCTATTTTAAGGAGAAGCCGAGGTTAGGAATATGCCTCAGCTACTGGGGCAGAAGAAATCGCGGGGGTCTGATGAGCATCGTTGGGTGTCCAACGGCTCTGCCCGTTTGACGCATTTGCGTTTCCCTTCAGTGTGACCTTGGCTCTGAAGCTCCTCGTTTTCTCCCGTCCTTCACTTCATGGGACTGGCAAGAGCCCAATAGTGGTTTTTTATCCCAGGGTGCTAATAAGTGCTCTGACTGGGAGCATCGTTTTGGTCTTCAAGCTATGTGTGCCATCCAGGATCTCCTGCCCAGTTAAGCTGGCTTTACAGATCTGGGTGTATATAGATAGATATATAGAGATAGATCTGGTTGTGTGTATATATATATATATACTGAAAAAACCCCAAACCTCAGTGGTTTTATTTGCAAAATCTCTTTGTGCCTGGGCAGGACGTGGCAGGAAGAGCCCTCCTGCAGTCCCTGTCTGTGATGTTTCTCACCGCCAGCCAGGAGGAAGCTCTGAGCCCAGGAGATTTAGGATGCCGAGGTGGTTTTCGTTAACACTACGGCTTGGGGAAAACATGCTGCGTTTCCCACACCTCACCACAGAGGTTGAAAAGTTTTTGTGCTTAAAGGAGCTTATCCCAACCTTGGTTCTCAAGTGATCTGTGCCTTCGTTAATTAAGCAACTGTGTTTGCACGTTACCTGCTTTTTTTTCTACCATGCAGAAGGCTTTAGGGATGCCTCTGATGTGCTTGGAGATGTCTCAGGAAGACGATGTAACCCTGTTCCAGAGCAACTAGTGTGTTTCTTTTCTGTCTCCAGGCTTGTTTTCCGACCTGGACACTCATTCCCATTTGGGCGTTATCACCTATGGCGTTTCCATGACGACGCTGGAGGATGTCTATCTGAAGCTGGAAGTTGAGGCAGAGATTGATCAAGCAGGTGGGATGGACCGTGGCTGTTTTCCTCCTTTCCCTCATATTTGATTTAGTCTTAATTAGTGTAGAATTGTCCCTGCCGCGTCACTGCCACAAGGAGTTTTACTGTGGGGGTAAGAATAAAAAAATCCTCTCTGAGCGCTACATCCAGCAGCGTGGGGCTCCTTCGGTCGCTCGGCATTCCGGGCTTCTGAAATATTTAACACGAAAAGCACACAAAAGCAGCGAGTTGGGCAGGGAATGATTCTGGGAGGGTCCAAGGGAAAAGCTCTTTAGTAGTATGCCCGCAGTAATTAATTTTTCATCCAGTGTACTTACATCTAATTTCTTTGCTTTGCAATTGCACTTTTTGTGGCTGGCTTTTAAAAATGTGCTTTATTTTCCTAATGGAGCTCCCCTTCAAGAAACTGTAAATGCACGGTATAAATTTTATTTCCAACCTTCTGCGTGAACAGCAGTATTAGCCTGCACTTAAGGCTGAAATAGCTGAATTTGTCTTTCTTCCCCTCCTTTAAATTAACTTCCAATTCAAGTGAAGAGTTGGCACCGCTTAATATTACTCTGGAATGAATCAGCTCCTCTTTTGATGTCAACTTTGAATGGTTTAAACTATCTTTAATCTTTCTAGAGCTTTTTTTGTGATACAGACTGGTAAACCATCCTGCTCCTCAAAGCTTTTGTGTTGACGTAAGAGGGTTTAACGGCTGCATGTGCTGGAATAATACAGGTGCACACGTGGGCTAATGGTATGGAATTGGGGCAAGTTGCACCTTTTGAGTGGCAGAAATGTGTATCATTTGCCTTTAAGTGTCTGCTGAGCTGGGTAATTAATGGATTTGGGATAGATGGGTGTCACTGAGCTTGGGGTGAAGCGGAGAGATGGGGGTGGGATGAGATGGCTTCTGCAGCAGCAAGGGGAAGGATGTGGTGGCCACCCAGCTTTCTCCAGCCCGGCCATTTCAAACCACGTGGCTTTGATGGAGCATCAGATTCATAGAGTTTTACTCTCTTCTTTTTCAGATTATAGCGTGTTCAATTCCCAGCAAGTGCAGGATGAAGTGGATACGAAGTCCCTTGACGACATGGAGCAGAGCCTCCTGATGCTCTCGGAGACGAAGGCGCCAGCGATGAGCAATACAGCCCTCTGGAAGAAGCAGGTTTCCACCATAGCCAAAGTTCATTTCCTTAGTCTCAAGCGGGAAAATAAATGCGTGAGAGTGATGTGAGTACTGGGGCTTTCTCGTTTGTGTAAAAAACCCTCAAAACCGGTTTGAATGGCATTAGAGAAACAGCAGGATGGGATTAAATTATTTCCCATAGTTACATTTAAAAAAATAATAAGTATGAAGCTATGCGTTACTGTTGAACACATGCTTTTCTGGGGCCGAGGGGGATGCTGTTTTAATCGCATGCACAGAAACTGGGTTGACTTTCTCTGAATTTTAGTAAAACCGAAACTTTTATTTCTTTCAGGTTGTTGCTTTTTCTGATTTTTCTTGTAGTTCAGATTTTATTGTTTTTCATACACCACATCATCAAAAATTCTGTAGCTGCTATCAAACTTTCCCCAGATCTGTACTTGCTGAAGCCCGGCGAGGACTATCACAAGTACAGGAGTCGTCTCCTGCTGCAGAACTCCACAGGTAGGAGGGCAGAGATGCTCCACGGGGCGGCTCCTGTCTCCACCGCTCTCTGTAGTGCATTTCCCGGTGTGGGGAAGGAGCTTTTGGGGTTGGGGACAAACTTCTTCCTTGAAATTAAGCCAAATGAAGAGTTTCCAAGTTCCCAGAGATGGTAGAGAGTGAGTATCCTTTGTGCCGTAGGGTTGGTTCAGAGATTTTCCTCCTCCTCCTGTGTCTGGTAGCCTCGTGCTTGCTCTGTCTCGAGAAAGAGAGGTGAGGAACTGGATAAGGAGATGTTTAGATACTCCAGCTTGTGTCCAGCTCTGGAGCCCTCAGCACAAGGACACGGAGCTGTGGGAGCGTGTCCAGAGGAGGCCATGAAGATGATCCAAGGGCTGGAGCCCCTCTGCTGTGGGGACAGGCTGAGAGAGCTGGGGGGGTTCAGCCTGGAGAAGAGAAGGCTCCGGGGAGACCTTGGAGCCCCTTCCAGTCCCTCAAGGGGCTCCAGGAAAGCTGGGGAGGGGCTGTTTACAAGGGCAGGTAGCCACAGGATGAGGGGCAATGGTTTAAACTGGAGCAGGGCAGGGTTAGATGAGACACTGGGATGAAGTTCTTTACCCTGAGGGGGGTGAGACACTGGCCCAGGTTGCCCAGAGAGGGGGTGGAGGCCCCATCCCTGGAGACATCCAAGGC
The DNA here is from genome assembly GCA_013400135.1 of Rhinoptilus africanus. Classification (NCBI taxonomy): domain Eukaryota; kingdom Metazoa; phylum Chordata; class Aves; order Charadriiformes; family Glareolidae; genus Rhinoptilus; species Rhinoptilus africanus. The sequence goes on from VXBO01004050.1 coordinate 35,091, forward strand.
CAGGCTGGATGAGGCTCTGAGCACCCTGATCTGGTTGAAGATGTCCCTGCTCCCTGCAGGGGGTGGGACTGGATGGGCTTTAGAGGTCCCTTCCAACCCAACACGTTCTGCGATTCTATGAACATATTTTGGGAAGCATTTTGGAAAATTCCTTTTTGTTTCGACTTAGGATGTTTTAAATCGCGTAGCAGCGATACAGGGAATAGCAATGAGCATCTATTTGAGCCGTCGGGAATTTATGCTCAATACAACTTCGTTTCTCCAGAGACGGTATCAAAGTCCCACTGGTGTCCTGCTCTCTCAGCTCAACTGAAACTCGGAGTATCCTGCTAGTGCTCCTTGGCAGCTCCGCTTCCTCGCCGCTGCCTTGGACTCGCACAAATTAATTGGAGGATACAAGCAAAACATTCTCTTGAATGCTTTGGAGGCTGTTGAGTGGGAAGCCGAACTAAAAGCATTCCTGTTGTTCAAAACAGCAGAGGACTTTTTAGTGGGCGTTTGTAAGGAAACGGTGATCCTTCATCATAGGGTTCTATCGGTGGGAAAATGCATCCATAATTCTGTGTAACACACTCCCAGCTGGTGCTGAGTAATCGTGTTGTTTTCTCTGTCTGACACCAGAATCGGGTATCGATGACATTGTCCGCTCTCTTGGGAGCATGAACGTACTCTGGGAGATGTTCAACGACAGCGATTATGTCTCGGCTGCCCCTCACAGTGCGGCTTTGAACGTGTTTGACCTTGAATCCAGCCAGGTAGGATGGACGGAGCGGCTCGGCCGTGTCCCGCAGGGCAGACAAGCAGCAGGTCAGGGGCCGGGTTCGTTGGACTCTTGCCTGAAAGGCACAGATAGAGTCATATAATCAAATAATTTCATATAATATTGCTTATACAAGAGGCCTGCAAAGACGACTTGTATTAACAGCATGGAAATATTAATAAATAAAATGTTCAAAATAAATGTTCTTCCTTAACAATCATTATGGTAGGCTAATAAAACTTCCATCCCCCTTTCTTCCCCACAAGGGTACAAAAAGCCAAAAGAAATATTTTACTTCACAAGAGACCTGGTGTAGGAAATTTATTTTTTTTTTTTTACTTATACTGGCTGAATTACACAATTTGACAGAAGCATAATTCCACGGGGCTCTCATGTGTAAAGAAAGATGAGTTTCTTGGATTGTAAATGTTCGTTTCAGTGTGGCCACTGAAGGAGTGTCAGAAAGATTTGAACGTTGGGGTCGTATTTAATCTCCAGCGAAGGAGCTGCTTTGCAATATGCCAGCTCTGTCTCTTCCTCCCGTTTTCACTCGTGGCAAACTGTTAATATTGGCGTGACAGTGCAGCCCTTAGCTGATGTAAATTTTTGCCTGTCTGGTTTTTAAATGCATTAGCGAGCACAAACGCGTGTGGGCTGTTGTGCGTTTTGTTTTTCAGGCTGTAATTGTCTGGAGCGTTTGTTTGTCACAGCGTCACGGTTGCACGAAACACTCTGGGAATTGATCCGAAATAATTTGTTCTGTGTGAGCATGGCTGTTTTCCTGAATTAGGTGATGTGTTAAAAGCACCCTGAGCAGCCCAGAGCCTCCTGCAAAGCATACTATACATTATGCACAGATTTTTTCCCAATGTTCAGGTTTAATTAAGCCCACAGGAGACCCCTCTCGGGATATAACCCTTTGCGCAGAATTAATACAGCAAACTGTTTCCTTTCCAGAACTACGTTTTCACAGTCGTATTCAACAGTACCATGGTGCACTCCCTGCCGGTTTTGATGAATATTGTCAGCAATCTGCTCCTGCGCAATTTAAACGTGACGGAGAGCATCCAGATCTGGAGCAACCCCTTCGTTCAGGTGAGCGGTGTGGCAAAAATCACACCCCCCCCACCCTGTTCCCAACAAACACGGGTGGCGGAGCATCCCCCGGGAATGTCGGCAGCACCGAGGGCTCTGCACCCAAAGTACGGAGCCCCAGAACCCAAAGGAATGGATGTTTGCAGAATTAAAGAGGATTTGAAAGGTGTTTCGGGGTTTTGTTCTGCAGTTTGTGGAAGTGGAAGAAAAAGGGGGCTTGGAAAGAGGATGTCCCGTTGGGAATTTGTTACAGGCGATTCTGGGAGGCTGAATGTGGGGATGGTGGAGCTCCTGTGCAGAGCTGGGGGGGCCTTTGGGTAAAAAGCTGACCCGCTGCAGGACATCAGTGCTCTAGGAGTTTATTAGACGCTCTTAAAAATACTCTAAACCTTCCACAGGTATTTTTCTTCGTACTGCAGCTCAGACGATCTGCAGATACAGAGAAGGGATGTTTTAGCTTTTTCAGTCCAATTCTAAATGGATTTTTTTGGTCACGCACATTCTGGTACTGAAGATAATCTCATTTATATTTCAGAATCTTCCAGAAACGATTTTCAGACTGGAGATCTATTTTGAAGCTGTGTTGCTGGGAATCATTATTACTGGAATGCCGCCCTATTTTGCCATGGACAACGCAGAAAACCATAAGGTAAAGTCCCAGGTTTATGGGGAGGCTGCACAAAAACTTAAAAACTTTGGGTAAAAAGCTGAAGAAGTGTTTGAAATAGTGCCTTTTGCTGTGAGAGGCGGCGTGGATGAAGCTGCTCTTTGCTGCTTGGGGTAGAGCAGATTTGGGAAAAGCCCTTTTCCTTGCCGTCCAAATGTTTTTTGCTGCTTTGGCAGCTAAAATCAGGAGTAACTGAGGAATGCACTGATGGACCATCAATGTAAAAGGAGTGTATTGGGAGGGAAAAACAAGATCCTGCTCAAACACCGAGGCAGATTAACATAGTGTTAATTTTAATTAACATTTAATTCACATTGCGTTTTCTTTTCCTGTTGCAGATCAAGGCGTACACGCAGCTGAAGATCGCGGGGCTGTATCCCTCCGCGTACTGGACCGGCCAAGCCGTCGTCGACCTCCCGCTGTTCTTCTCCATCCTCGTCCTGATGATCGGCAGCCTCTTCGCCTTCCACTACGGCGTTTATTTCTACGTGGGCAAGTTCCTCGCTGTGGTGAGACAAGTGTTTATTTTGATTAGATGGTTCAGCAGACTTTTTCCCAGCTGATACACGGGGAAAACGCCTAATGAATGCTGCCGGCAGAGAGGCACCAGTCAGGCTGCACCAAAGGCAGAGCAGTGCTGCTTCTCCTGGGGAAAAATATTAATATTTTGGAGTTTAATTTAGAACTGGAATAAAACAGAGCTTTAAAATACCAGGATCTTCCAAGGAAATGCTCTGTCCTTTTTTTTTTGCCCTGCTTTGCTCAGTCTGCTTTGCCCTCTTCGCTGCCGATTGCTAATTGCCGCATTTGCATCAGGGTGCAGCTAATGCCGAGGTTACAGTGACTTTGAACACAGACCAGCTCCGCGGTGAATTGCAGCCTGTGATTAAATTGAAGAGACTACGAGTCTTCATCTCCTTTGTATTCCGAGTGGGTTTCCCTGAGATATTGGCTGTAATTGAGAAGAATCACATTTTCCCAGCTGCTTTCCCAGAAGCTCCGAGTTAAGCGGGTTTGGGATGTGACCGTCGCGCTGCTGGGCTATTTTTCTGCCAGTGCCTCTACCCTTGCTTTAATTTCTGCCAAAACTGCTAAGGCTGAAGGCTGGAATTCCTAATATTTGCCAAAATCTTCGGGTCAATATTTATGGGAACCTGTGTTACAAAAAATAATTGGGAAATAGTTTAAAGGAAACAGAGTGACTGAGGGTCCTTCCTATCTATATACTCTATTTGAGTCTTTAGTGGTACATCCTGTGTGTACCAAGGTGGCAAAATATATCAAATTAAGGGACAAAGATGAATCCCGAGTTCTATAGCACACTAAAGTGTTTCCCATTGATACTCACCCAAAAAATCCACCCCCTACCCCCTCCCAGGTCCTTGCTGTACGTTTCCTGACTCACCTTTTCTGTCTTTGCAGATTTTCTGCCTGATCGGTTACGTCCCGTCAGTCGTGCTCTTCACTTACGTCGTCTCCTTCACGTTTCGCAAAGTCCAGAATACGAAAGAATTTTGGTCGTTCATATTTTCAGTGGTGAGTAACTTCGCCTTGGGTTCGGTTAGCTGGGAAGATCAGTTAGCTCCAACGCCACACCAGGCTTCCCAGTTGTTTTATTTAACTGTGTGTCCTTAATGCACAAGAAATTTGAAACGCTTGCCGATGTCTCTTTTCACTGCCATGTCCTAAATGATAAATGTGTTTAAAAAATGTGCCTCAAATTACATAGCTTATGCTTACAGAGTCCAAACTGAATGAAAATGGCCTTTTTTTTCCCCTTTTCTTTCATACAGACAGCCTTGCTCTGTACGGTTGTCACCGAAGTGACCTTTTTTCTGGACTTTTACCTGGTAACCAGCGTCCTGCATTATGTCTTCTCCATCTTCATTCCTATTTATCCCCTTATCGGCTGTCTGATTTGTTTTATAAAGGTAAGGGGGCACAAGAAATCCTCTCCAGAGCGCCTGTTGCTGGCTGGGATTGGGTGGGTATCTTTAATGATAACGAGACGGCAGATACCTGCCCAGCGCTGTGATGTCATCCGTAGCTATTTAACATGCGAAGAATAGCAGCTTTTGGTGAAAAGTCACCTTTTTTCCTCTAAGCAGAATGCTGCAGTTTTAAAATGAGGAAAGAAGAAAGTCTTCCATTAAATGTCAAAAGGAAAAGCATGTATTTCTCAGCCTGTGGACTGGGCAAACACAGTGGTGGGAGATGGGTTAATTGGGAGTCGGAGGCTTTATACTGGGAACAGCCCCAGGGACTTCGATGTGGTTTTATTGGCGTCAAACTCATGCAAGCAGGGTCTCCGCAGAGCTCAGAAAGTGCTTGGGCAACACAAATTAAATGACTGGTTTGAGATTAAAGTGCAGTGTAGAATGTACAGTCTCTGGTAAATGATTATTTACCTGAATGTGGGGTATTTTTTGCATTGTCAGGTCTCATGGAAAGGCAAGCGAAAGAACGGAGGATACTACGACCCGTGGGACCGGCTCCTGGTAGCGGTTATAGCTGTAAGCATGATTATTTGATTACTTGCCGTATTTGCTGTAGAGAATTGCTGACGCCTGCTGGGAGCCCCTTCTGCTCAGGCATCTTTATTAATAAAGATTTGATGTAATGCCGAGCATCGCTGGAGCCTGCAGCTTCGCAACCTGTTGCGGCACAAACAATATCAGTGAAAACTGCTGTGCCTGCCAGCTCGACATCTGCTGCTTCACTCCTCTTATTAACGGTGCTGACATTAATCCTGATTCTTCGGGGAGCCTGCACTGATGGAGTAAGAGCTCCAGAGCAGGGGACAGCCCCTCCTCTCTCCAAAATCCCCAAATAATTGCCGTTAAATCCGGGCAGACTCTGGTTGTGCGTCCTCGGCGTCAACCCACTGAGCAGCATCTAATGATGCATTTAATTTTCTTGGAAACTTGAGCAGTTCTGTGGTGGGGAAGAGCTGGGGCTTCTTGTCACACATCGCACTGGTGGGGTCACCTCTAGGGTCACCTCTAGGGTCACCTCTAGGGTCACCTCTAGGATCACCTCTAGGATCACCTCCAGGGTCACCTCTAGGACCACCAGACTCTTAGGGCTGGCAGCGCTCCGAGTAACCACAACTGTATTTATCTGGTTTTCAGCCCTATTTGCAGTGCGTCGTGTGGCTCTTCCTACTGCGATGTTTCGAGCTGAAGAATGGAGGGAGGACAGTTAGAGAGGATCCGTTTTTCAGGTAGGTCTCTGTGGAGCAGACTCTTAAAAAGTAGTAGCCCAAAGCAGCCGTTTATAAAAATGCTGCTGGTGATGACACGGCAGTATGCAGTGTATAGCGACGGGGGATACTGCAGGAAAGAAAATACCTGTGGTTATATCCCATCCCAAATGTCAAAGAATTTGTTCTCCTCGCTTTAGTTTTCTGAAATTCAGTAAATAAAGTGCAAAACCAAGGGGTTTTTTACTTCCTTGTAAGTGATATCAGTGCAAAATTAGGAATTTGGTAATACGTAAAAATAAGGGAAGTTCCTTTCCCATCGCATGGCTGCAGATGCCATACCCCAAGGCAGAGCTCAGCACAAAGATGAGATAATTGCAATCACTGTCAGCTCTTTCTGCTCTTTGGGGGCTTCTCTGGTGCACGCCATAAACATTCCTGGGTTCGGCAAACACAAATTGCTTTTTGCATCAAAGCAGGGAGCAAATCTGGACTGGTTTCTCCCAGAGCTTTGTTCCACCTGAACACCGAGCGGAGGCGGCGTGTTCTTTCCTTCCCTGTAGAAAATGTTTTACAAAAGCCAAAGCCTGGAAGTTCCCCGACGTCCCGCCGGATGAGAGCGAAGATGAAGACGTGAAGGCGGAGAGGCTGCGAGTCCAAGAAATACTGAGCAGCCCCAAAAGCGAGGAGGTAATGCCGTGTACCCAGCGCCCAGACCCCCAACTGGGAGGTTTCCCAGAGCTACTGGGATCTGCAGCCGCTTCTCTCTCCTCTGCCAGATGCCAGCAATCCTGGTCAGCCGCTTGCACAAAGAGTTCGATGAAAGAAAGGAATTCCTTCTGGGGAGGAAAATAAAGAAAGTGGCAACGAAACACGTGTCTCTCTGCGTAAAAAAAGGTTGGAGTTAAACTCCCTGCTGTTGAGGTCTTTTATTGGCAAAAACAACTCTTGGATCCATTTTATCTGACCTCATGGGCAATGCTTTGTGTGTCCTCCATCCTTTAGGAGAAATACTGGGGCTGTTAGGACCCAACGGAGCTGGGAAAAGCACATTAATTAATATGCTCGTTGGAGAGATTGAGCCAACCAGTGGGCAGGTACGTTACATGCTAAAACTATGTAGAAAATTAATCTCTATTTAATTTTTTTAATTATTATTGCAAGCAGATCCCAATTGCTTTTTGCTAAACCTTTCCAAAAGCAGTTCTGAAACTTGTAATGTTGTTGAGTAAAGTCTGTACGTTCTCCTTGAAGGTCCTGATGGGAGATTGCTCTTTTGGGCTGAGCAGCGAGGATGACTCAGTGAAATTTGTGGGGTACTGTCCGCAGACGAATCCGCTTTGGCCAGATATTACACTGCAGGAACACTTTGAAATTTATGGCGCTATCAAAGGAATGAGTCAGACCGATGTTAAGGAAGTCATAAAACGGTAAGTAGTTTATTATAGAAACATTTAAGGTTTTACTATATTTTTTCTTAAGGTTTTTTTTTCCCCCGCATCTCCTAAGGCAATATTTTTGTTCATTTAAGTGCGATTAGATCTTTTCAGTGAATTCAGCAAATGTGAATCGGTGTGTTAGGAGATGCAGATGCAGCCACACAAAATTCGACTGGTATTTGTATGTTACTTTTTTTTTCTTTTTTTTTCAAGTTCTGAAGTGCTAAGATGACCTTGCGGAGGTGCGAGGATGGGGCATCCAGGGCTTGGAGCCATTTCTGGGTTCTCACCTCCTCTGGGACTTGGGGCGGGATGTTTTGTATGGCAGCGCCCAGCTCTGATTCTGCTTATTGCTCTGCTTTTTTTTATACTTTATATACAAATATTTGTACCGGAGTTCTTCACATGGGACTGTTTGTGTACTATGTGATGAGGGGGAAGCCGAACCATCGCCCCTCAGCTTTTCATGTGCGGTTCCCTCCATTCCGCAGCATCGCCAGTGCCCTGGACTTGAAGGACCACCTGCAGAAGACGACGAAGAAGCTGGGAGTGGGGCTGAAACGCAAGGTACGGTGCCGGGGGGAGCTCCCCGAGCTGCCGTGCTGGGGGTCTGCCGCGGCCGCCGTGTCCTTACCCTCTCCTTTGCCTTCCTCCCAAAGCTGTGCTTTGCCCTGAGTATGCTGGGCAACCCCCGGGTCACGCTCTTGGATGAACCATCAACTGGGATGGATCCAAAAGCCAAGCAGCACATGTGGTGAGTGCCGGCAGGCTAGCCACGGGCTGGTTTCTCTTTGGGAATGTGCCTGATTTTATATGCACGTTATCCCTTTTAACGCTAGGGAGAGCCACAGACAGGGAACGGACACTGCCGCAGTGCCAGGTGCACTGTGTGTCCTCTCCCAGAATAACTTGGAGATACTGTTTGAGAGAGAGAGGGATTGGAGGTATTCCTTAGAGATGTAGTTTAGATTAGTGATGGGTTTTGTCAGAGTTAGGTTGATGGTTGGACTCGATGATCTGAAAGGTCCCTTCCAAACTGGGCACTTCTATGATTCTATTAAAAGCTCGAAAGTTGAAAGAAATCTTAAAATAATGAGGAGTATGAGATTTGAGCCACCTTTGTGGAAAAAATCAGGTATTAATTCTTGCTGCAGTGGGAGTAGTGTTGGTCCCTGAAACAAAGGGGTTTTGTTTGGCCATCGCAGTTCTCTGGCCCTGCTGACCCAGGGTTTACTGTTAGGTGCCAGATGTTTTATTCAGGGATTATTATTTTTTTTTTTGGTTATGTTTTGTAGGAGGGCAATTCGAGCAGCGTTTAAGAATAAGGAGAGAGCAGCTATCCTGACCACGCACTACATGGAAGAGGCGGATGCTGTTTGTGACCGTGTGGCCATCCTGGTGTCCGGGCAGCTCAGGTACCGCTGCCGAATAGAGTAGATTTCTTTGAAAATACAAGTAGACAATTTCTTTGCACCCTAAACTTGGAGGGAAATTAAACTTAAACTGCAAATAAAAGGGTCTGTTACAAGTTGGGCTGCTTTTTGAGTGCAGTGTAACGCGTACATCTCCCATTTTCTCCCCGTGGTTGGTAGATGTATAGGTACCGTCCAACACCTGAAGAGTAAGTTTGGCAGAGGATACTTCTTGGAAATGAAATTAAAAGAAGCAGCGGATGTGCAGCAGGTGGAATATCTGCAGAGCCAGATTTTGCACATCTTCCCAAACGCCAATCGTCAGGAAAGGTGAAGTTCAACAAACGCGTGTTAATACCAACCCGGGATTTCTCAGCGGCTCCTTAGTACCATGGCTTGGTATCTACTCGCTGCCAAAATTTACAAAAAAAATATTTACGCATAGCTTAAAAAGGAAGGGAAAAAAAAAAAAAAAGAAAAGAGGAAGGGTTTTACAGGCCAGCAAAAGCTGCCAGGGCGTTGGCGTGAGCCCTGCGTGCAGATGTTTGGCACGGAGGAAGCTAAACTCGGTTTCTGCATAGCTGGTGCCTGACGGCTTCCTCCTCGGTCGGGGCCTCCGGGAAAGTGGGGTAAAATCTGAGTCACTGAGTAGTCACTGCCCCTTATCGAGAAACGCTTGAACATTTTCCGCGGTTTTGAGGGTGGGTTGTGGTTGGTCCCCCCCCCGCCCCCCGCCAGCAGCTTTGAATTTCTGTTGCAGGAATTCGAGGGTCTGGCTTGGTGCTGGCTGATGAGACTCGGGGGGAAAAAAGGCATGGCATAAGGAGCGTTCCTCAGACGCGGGGGGTTTGGGGGAGAGCTCGTTTTTCAGAAGTGAGTGTGTGGGGTAGAGCAGCTCCCTGTTCGGGGGTCTGGGTCGCGGGAGCTGCTGCATGATGCAAAATCCCAAGAGATCCTGAGACCTCCGGCTGAGTTCATTGGAAAGACAAAACCTCAGAACTTTGGGAGTTCCCAGCAGTGATTTTTCTTTCCTGAGTTTATAGGCAGAATATAAATGGTTGAATCTTATCTGAAGAGCGTGTAAGTCACAGTGGTCTCAGGGGATCTGGGCTGATGCTCCTGGACCTGGATCTCTGAGATGGGTTATGAACCAGCTGCTCTCCTGGAGCTGCATCGTTTCCCTTGTTTTGTGTGACGATGAGTAGTCAAAATGCCTGGAGTAATCTTCAGAAAATGAGTTTAAATCCATCCACTAGAATGTTAATATTTATGCTTTGAGTATGTTTACCTGCAGCTAAAACTTTGTTTCTTTGTTCCAGTTTTGCTTCTATTTTGGCGTATAAAATTCCTAAAGAAGATGTACAGTCGCTTTCACATTCTTTTTCCAAGCTGGAAGAAGGTAATTAAGCACTTGCCACGCATCACACACACAAATCATTTTGTTGCCCGTAACTGACACATTTGCCGTGCGCTGGCACTTTTGCATTTCTGTTCCAAATCAATTTAATTTATTTTTTATGTTATTACTGATGTCCCCAGCTCTTGTTTCTTGTGAAAGGAAGAGTAAGCACTTGTACTGGTGTAAAATACTTTAAATCCAGTTGTGTCACGTAATGAAGTATCCCTAAATACACTCTCTCCTTAATTAACAGTAAAACACGCCTTTAACATCGAGGAGTACAGCTTTTCTCAGGCCACGCTGGAACAGGTATGTTAAAGCAGGTGAAATTTCGTGGCAGCAAACCCTGCCGAGCGGAGGGGTTGCGGGTTTTTTGACGGGGTTTTCACATGTGTCTGGGCTGGATTGGCTTTGTCCCGGCCCCACAGGAGCCCTGTGTCCGGTCTGGGAACGTGGTAGCGGAGGGATGGATGGGGGGAGGACAGGGAGCCCTGCACTGGCAGCTTCTCCTTGATGCCCAGCTTTCAGGCTGCCAGGGCCGTGCTGCTCATGCCAGTTTGGGCATTTTGGGGGAAATACCCTTTTCCAAAGTGAATTGGGGAGTGCCAGTTCCCCTGCTCCTCTTTATCCCCATTTTCTGCTTTAAAAATACCCTCTTTTAAAAATCAGGTGCCAGCTGCAGCGACTGGAGCATAATGCATTTGCGGATTTGCGGCGTTAGTGGAAATACCGCTCTGACTTATTCGAGCGGTGGGCATTGCTGTGCATTTCTGAAAGGAGGGTAAAGCTGAGGGTTATTGTCGCTTATTCTGGATTACTTATTGCTGATGATAAATGTCCTTCAGCGTGTATTTGCTTCAACTTCATTTTCACTGTACGCTTGGAGAAATGAGGCAGAGCAAGGAGGAAAAAAACCTCCAAAATATTAAAAGCTTGCTATTTGGAGACAGAGCAATACCTTCCGTACTCGTTTTTAGCGTGGATTCTGTTTGTGACCAAGAAAGTTCCTCCAAGGAGCATGGCGTATTCCCACCCTTTCTCTGCATTCCAGGTTTTTGTGGAGCTGGCGAAGGAGCAGGAGGAGGAGGACAGCAGCTTCGGCACGCTGAACAGCACGCTGTGGTGGGAGAGGACGCAGGAAGACAGAGTCATCTTCTGAGCTCCTTACGGTCCGGATCTGCTCGTCAGCTCGCGTTTTGTGCCGGCGATCGTCTGCACGCACGGTGGGGCCTGTGTGGGGGAAAAATATCAGAGCTGGGACGGTCACGGAAAATGGTGTTTGGAAGCACAGACCGCGTTCAGCCCTCCCGGCCGTAGGAATGATGCCCTAAGAGCGGTGAGCATCCCCACCGTTCTTCTGGCTGGTCTCAAATTCCTTCTCCCCCTCGCTGTTTCCCGGTTTGCGTTGAGTGAGAAGACACCGCCTGGAAAATGAGTCGTCTCCTGGTGTTGGTGGCGGATCGGTGGCTTGTGCAGGAGCAGCCGCCTGCTGCCCCCACCTCGGCCCCGCTGCCCCGGCGGCGCCAGCTGCCCGCCGGCCGGCTCTCCTCCCTGGGAGGGGTGCACTGGAGCAAAACCAGTTGCTGCTGGAGCGTTACTGGTTCGCAGGGTCTCGCCAGGCACTGCCCGACGAGGTGCCCTGCGGACACGTGTCCCTGCGAGGTCCTGCTCCCTCCCCGCTTACGCTTAGAAGATGCACCTCCTTCAAAGAGGGGGGCGAAAAAAACCACTCCAAAGGAATTGTATTCACTGCAGAGAGGGTCCTGAATTACACCGCGAGCTTCGCTTGGTAGCCAAACAACGCAAAAATGTTCCTTTACAGATATAATACGGCACGTGTCGGCCTTTTTATTCCCTTCGACTGCAAGTTGGCGGATGGGGGTGACTCCCGCTGCCGTCCGGGGGGGCGTTGGTGTTTGTAATGCATGCGCTGTGGGGCTAAAGGGGTACCCAGATGGTTGTTTGGTTGTTTTTTAACCCCCCCACCCTCCTTGCAGCTTGGTAAAAAGTACAAAGACATAACTGTGTAGTTACGGGATTTGCAGAGATGTGAGTGTTTCTCGTCTTCGTTAAAAACGGTCTAATTCTTTTGCTGGGTGTAACGCTGCGTCTCCTGCCAGCTGGTTTTAGAGACGGTCCTTCTGAGATGTTTTCGTTTTTCGTGACAGTGAATTCATAAGTACACGCAATGACACTTCCTAATCCGTCTTTGTTGTGATAGCAGTACGGGATGCAGCAGTGTGCTCGGCGCAGGAGCGTTTGCTTTGTCCTGGCCTGGCAATTTTTCATTCACCTTCGTAAACCCCCCCAAAAATAAGGTCCAAATTCACATCGGTAGGAATGGTGCCTTTGGTTTGCGTAGAAGCACTGAGAAGAGCAGAATATGTGCTCCTTTATCCTAAGATGTGACAGATGTATGTCGAAAATATATTATTTTTTTCGTTTTTTCTACACAAAGCTGACATCACTTTTTTAGTTTTATAAGGCGAAATTAAAGATTGCTAACAGTTCATTGGGTTCTGCAATGAACAAATATAGAGACGTGTTTGTAACGAAACACTGGCTTCATAAGTCATATCAATTATGTATCTTCACTTTAAAGTTAGAGAAGACCTTTGTTTTTCTTGTGAAAACTCAAAAAAACTGTGGCTTAAGGTGGAGTGCTGTGTCCCGACTGTTTGTAATTATCAGGCAATAATGAATGTTATGTGTCTGATAAGGGTTTAACGTCCCGTTGAGCTGAAATCTGTTTTCCGTCGTTTTTTACTCTGTGAACTCTATGTACAACTTTTGCTTCCTCTTTCGTGCCCGCAGATTGCATATCAACACATGGGGTTTGTTTTGTAGTTAAAATCTGAGCCCAGGAGCTGCAGAAACATCCGGAGGTGCTGTTTGCTTCCCCAGGGAAAGGGCCCTTCCCCTCGGGAGCGCAGAGTGAATCTGCCGGTGATGCTGAGCCCCGAGCCGTGGTACTCGGTGTATCCCAGCTCTCTGGGGCTGGGAACGAAACACAGCTGAAAAACAGGATTGCACCACCAGCCTCTGAACTGCAGCTCCAGTAACAGCCTTTCTAGGGCTGATGCCTCCCTGTAAGAAAAGAAAAAGCTCTTTTCTTCACGCAGCCTTTTATTTAGCCCCTGGGAGCCCCCGGCCCCTTCCTCCGCGCCGCATCCCTGCTGCTGGCCGCTATCTGAGCATTTTCCTTTGGAGCAAAGGCGGGACCCAGAATTTTGTCTCGTGATGCCTTCCCATGTCTGGACATACAAGCTAAGCGCAGCGTCTCCAAATCCCACACTTTTTACTTCCATTTCTTTTTGGAAATGTTTTTTCAGCTGAGTTTCACCTGTCCGGCGACATACCACGTGCTCCTTCCAGGTGAAATGAGGGAAGTCCAGTTGTGGCCTGTTAGCCTTGGTGTCTTAATTTAATTCTTTAACTGAGAGTTAATAGTCTGTAAAGCCGTTCAGTGCTGTCTGGATGACCTCACCCTGTTTCAAATAGTTTCTTATTTTCTCACATTTCGAGCGGATCGTACGAAAGCTTTCACCGGCGTCTAGATTTGTTCAGCCTGGGACTGTTGGTGTTTATCCTGGAGTCGCTCAGTTGACGGTGGCACCGTATTTGTGCAGCTCCACGTACACAGAATTTGGCTCGTCAAGTCCCCTGCGTATTTGGGTGGGATGTTTTTGGCGTGGCGACATCGTGTGTCAACGGGGCGTAAGGTGCCTCCCCACAACGTGGCTGTAATCACAGTGTATTGTGTCAGATGATGTCTCTAATTGCCAGAATAAGGAAAAACACGGGCAAAATTAGACTGCAGAATCCCCTGGAAACTCCAGAGCTTTATTCCTGCGGTTTTTGTTGGACTGTTATCAGTGACATGCCGAATCCCAGCCGTACCGTGCACCCCCCGTTTGTGCTCTGGGAGATAAGCCGGGGCCGAGGCAGCTGGGTTTGGGCTGAGTGTGGGACTTTGGGGCAAATCGGTTCACTTTGTGCCACCCTTCCCAGGTTTGGGTTCCCTTGCAGCGTTGTTGTGAGAAACACCGAATATATCCAAAACTCGGAAGATGCATTTACTTTGTGGTGTTACTACAAGGTTGTATTTTTGTAGGGAGGAATTTAACCTGTCTCATTCTGTTTACGTTACCAAGAAAAGCCCTTATTTTAAAAAATACCTCTGTACAGCGAGTGAAGTCTTGTTGCGTCGCCGACATCCCGTAGCAGGAAGCAGAAGGGATCGCGTCTAAAGGTGACGCGTTTGTAAGGCTCCTCCTGACGCTGCCGTCAGGCGCTTCGAATCGTTTGCAGTTTGGTTTATACACCTGCTTTTCTTTTACCACTTTGCTGTGTTTGTAAAGTTGAGGTTTTTCCTTTCCCAGCAGAAAGTACTACCAAAATAAAGATGGATTGGATTGTTAAATGCTCGTGTTTCTATCGTATGTGTGTTTTGCCCTGCTGGAAATAAGGGGGCTGGTTTCAAAAGCCTGTGCTGGTCCCCGGGGCACGGTGGGGGCTTGGGCAGAGCACGGGGGACTCAGGCTCTTGGCATGGCTGGGGGGTGTCAGGCTGCAGGAGTTTGCATGTTTTTAATTGAATTTGGGGAATTGCGGTATTGCAACACTTGGGATGCCTCCGCCCGCGGTCGGGGTCAGGTTTCGCAGCCAGATTAATTCAGCCCAACTCAGGGGCTGCTGCTGGAAGTGACGCGGCGGCAGCTGCGCGCTCCTGGCACGTGCGGCCGCAGGGATGGATCACGTTCAGCCGCTTGGAAAAACAACAAAAAAAAAGATTAACCCCATCAAAAAAAAGATAATCCATTTTTCTGGCTGGCTCCGTGCCCGAGACGCAGTCGCTGGGCGGCGGGATGGGTGCTCACTCTGGCGCGAGGGGCGGCGAGATGATGGTGCTGGGGCAAGATGCGGCTGAAGCTGGAAGATGGAATCCCCCTGGGCAGGGATGAATTTGGCTGCCTGTGCCGCGGGGGACAGCCAGCGCCGGGCGACCCGCTGCTGAGGAGGAGGAGGAGGAGGTCCACAACCAGCCCTGTGGGTCAGTGAAGGACCCAGCAAAAGGAAAGGGGGGTGTTACTCCCTGGGCCCCTCTGAGGGGAGGAAAATAAGCCCAAAGAAATTTAGTCTGAACTTGGTGAAAGTTCCCAGCTTTTCCTACTAATTTTTCTTTAACAGTGTGTTAAGGGCAGCGTGCCGCTTCTTACAGCTTTAAAAAAAAAGCTAAAAATTAATCCATTCCCTTTTAATGCCTCCTTTAAGAGATCTTCAGAAAATCCCTAATTTAGCATGCTGAAGTTCTCCTCGATAAGAGTTCCCTGGAGCTTTCAGTTCTCCTTTTTCCTGAAAATCATTGCTTGGAGTTCCCCCTTGGAGGATGCTGTTCTGTCCCCAGCCCCTCTCCTCCTCCTGGTTGACCCCAGGCTGATCCCGAGTCCCCTCCTCAGAAATCTTGTGAAGCAACTGCTCAGGGATCGCCTTAGTGGCGCTTTGGGATGCTCTGTGCTCTCCAGCTGCTTTCCAGTGAAGCCTCAACGTGTCGCCTCGGAGGAGGGTCCCACTTGAGTGGCAGAGCCAGGAGCAGCACCCAGTACAGAGGATGGGAAATCCCAAGGAGCAGGTGTCATTTTTACGTTCAAATGCATTTTCCGTGGATGACGTGCAGGCATGCCAGCGCCCCGCGCTGTGCCAGCACCCTGTGGCACAGGGTCTGGGTCAGAAACACGGTGAGTTTTTTTCCTGAAGTGCATCTCGGATGTGCCGTTAGCAGTTGAGTAGCCTTCCCCCCTTCTCCCTTGTTGCCCAATGGGAAGTGATGGAGGAAAACGTTCTGTGCCCCTCCGAAAGGAGTTCATTCCTTGAAAATGAGTAAATCGGCAGCTGCGGAAGAGCTACGGCCCTTTGTTAAGCAACAATCAGGCGGCTTTTGTGGTTTTAGTCAGCTCTGCAAATGAGACACAGAGTCCTCGAGCTGCTGAAGTTCCAGGACAGTCAAATTCCTTTAACTCCTTGAGCTGTCGTGTGGCTGCACACCCTCCCCATTCATTTGGATTCCCTGGCTTATCCGATTTCTTCACCTCCCTGTTTTGAATGCAGATCCATTGGAATGCTTTTTTTTTAAAAAAAAAAACAACAAAACAAAACAACCAAAACCAAGAAATAGCCATCCAACACACTCTGTCCTGATTCCAGCTGTGTGACAGCTGCTGGAAAAGCAATTAAAAGGAGTGGAACGAATGAAAAATTATAAAAAAAAAAAAAAAAAAACAAAAGGGAAGAGAGAAACGAGACATAAAAATCCCGCTGGCCCTCGGAGGCAGGGTTGTCCTCTGCAGAGGAAGGAGCGCTCGCTGGCTCGGGCTCTGGGCAGGATGGGGAGAAGGCGGTGAAGTTTTCCCTCTGGAGAAGCTCGGGCAGGGACGAGGTTGCTTTGCCACCGACTGGACCCTCGCGTTTGCCCCTGGCTGAGGGCACAGCATCGCTCTGCAGGACTTGCAAACCCAACAGAAACCTGCTTTTTTTAGACTAGATGCAACGCACGTCTTGTATTAAATACTGCGAAATGGCACGTTAATACGGCCGAGCTCTTGGCCAGCTGGTTATAGGTGTTTCTCCCGTCGCTCCAGGAGGGTTGGGAGCGTTTGTGTGGCCGGGAGCGGGTCTGACGTCAGGCTGGAGAGGGGCATGGCCATGGGGCTGTGGGACAGCCCTGGCCCCACTGCTGGGCTGCAAGCAGAGCAAGAGCCCAGGCATCTCACAGCCGGAGGAGACACGTTTCTAATGGAACAGGCGTTATCAGGTAAGGAGTTTCACATTTCTCTTTTGTTAAGGGAAAAATCATACCTAGGGCACTTTGGTGATTAATTTTTTCCTTTTTTATTTTATGCTGAACGCGTAAGAGCTGGACCTCCCAGCCCTGCTCTCTGACAAACCTTGAGCTTCTCCTCAAAACGTTTAAGAGGCAAAGGAGCAAAAAACATTCTGCTTTTCTGGGTGTGCGCGGATTTTGGTTCTTGCCGCTGATGTTCTTTAGCTCCGGGCGAAGAGCCACAGGTCGAGCGCTGGGTCCTCCCCGCTAACGCTCCCTCCCTTCGCCCCCCCTCCTCCGGCCCTGCCAGCACCACGAAAATCTGAAAACACAGACCCCCCAGTTTGTATGTATGAATTAGTGCTGAACTTTGATACAGGGCAGGCTTAGAGCTATTTTTTTCGAGTTGAGAGTAAGGAAAAAAACCCAACCCAACCCTGTTTCAGAAACTGTGCATTAAAGAGTAGAGTCTGCACAAATCTGGCTCATGTTCATCAGGAGTCAAAGACAGGGCTGCACAGGGGCCAGATGCCGGGGTTTTTCGCACTTGCAATAGCTGGCAAACAGGAGGGTATGGAGGGATTGCGTTCCCCCTGCCCTCCCCATGTGCTGGGATCAATCCTTGGCTCTGGGAAAG
Organism: Rhinoptilus africanus; assembly: GCA_013400135.1. NCBI lineage: Eukaryota > Metazoa > Chordata > Aves > Charadriiformes > Glareolidae > Rhinoptilus > Rhinoptilus africanus. Next base: position 52,521 of record VXBO01004050.1, read on the forward strand.
CCGTCGGCTCCCCTGGGAAGCTGGAGATGCAGCACCCAGTGCTCTCCTCATAGCCAGCATCGGGAGGTTCCTGCCCGTATCCCTGAAGAGCGACGTGCTCCTCCGAGTCTGTCACGATACTCTCCGTTCAGTTTTTATTAGGGCGAAAAAAAGAAGCCTGAGGAGGTGTCAAATAGGAAATCCCCGAGAGAAATAAATTAAGTGGTTGTACGGGACATGCATTCCTGGGACAGCCTTTGGTACAGCAGAGCTGGGCACAGGCTCCTGGTAAAAGTTACCGCAGTTGCTGGGAAATGTGTTCCCGGGGAGGAAAAAGTTTGAGTGCGTTAACCGAGTCCTCGGGAGGGAAATTCTTCCAGAGACACTCGGTTTTACAAGTGATGCTCTCACTGCTTTAAGGCTTCTCAACACCGTTGCCTCCAAATACATTTCTGATGTTTGCTTTTTGTCTTCTGCATCTGCAGTTTTGAATCTCAGGTCTCGCAGAGGCGCCTCTCCCGCTTACGTTTTGTGTCTCTTGTTATTTAATTTAAGTAGAATGCTGCCTGATGAACTCCATGCAGCGGCTGCAGGCAGCATCATTATTTTGACTTTCTGACTTCACTTTTCAGCTTCTAGGGACATGTACTTCCTGCTCCAAGGGCAAAAATAAGAATAAACCCACTAGAAATTTAACTGCAGTGCTTTAAAAAGTCTTTTAGACTTTTGCTCCATCTTCTTTTTTTTTTTTTAATGAAGTGTTTGTTACATCTATAGAGATTCAGTGCAGTTTTTACAAGACCATCATGTTTTCCATGTTAGCCAAATACTCCAGCGTGAACCTTTTGTTTACCGCCCCGACATCCCGGTCTGGGCTGCATCTTGCCCTTCACAAAGACTGAAATCCAGACCTGGGCAAATAAAAAAGTAGCACTTCTTCGAAATCCCTTCCTAATTCCTTGAAATCCCTTCCTAATTGCCTCGTTGTAGGTGGGGAAGCACGGGAGAAAGCTGCAGGCAGGGAAAGCGGAGCGCCGGGGAGATAAACCGTGTGCTAACAGGCAGAGGGTAAACAGGGATTCTGGATCCGTCGCCCCTGGAGTACGCAAATATTTAATTCTTCCAAAAACAAACAATGAAGGGGAACAGAGTAGTAGAACCGTTTATGAACTCCAGCTGCCCGATCCGCAAAATCAGGAAGCGATGTCCAAGGGGAAAAGAGCACAATTCATTTGAGGTTGCTTTGATTTTTGATTTCAGCCGTTTTAAAGGATTAGAATACAAAAATATGTTCTGAGGTTCCCGCCTCTGTTTTCCTTCTGGGAAGGTTGTGAAACCAATCCCTCTGACATTGCTGTTTTTCTTGCACAGGGTATTTGCTGTTTGGCCACATGATCCAAACTGGAGCTGAAAAAAATATTCCCTTATAAAATTATCCCCCAATAAATCCTCCCTGCTCGTATTTAGGAGGATATAAAGGAACATATTGGTGTTACAATGCTTCCCTGCTCTAGCTGTACAAGAGACATAATTCATTTTATTAGCACTTGGGTGAAAACATGACAAATTGGTCTCTCACCACCCTATTAAGGGAGACGTTGCAGCATCTGTTTTAGGCTACTTCCAGCATCTGACCACCTCCTGGGTGGCAGCTGCCTTCCCCCTGTACATGACGTGGGGAGAAGGTTTGTATGTAACGGGGATGGTTTAGGGTCTAGTTACAACACCTAGAGCAGATGAGCAGCGGTTTGCCAACAATCTGCACCTCCAAGGTGAGACATAAATTCACGGCAAGAAATGCAGGGTCTGAGCCTCAGCTCAGATGCGCAACATCAACCAGAGCGACTGCTCGCAGGATCTGCTGCCGCGGAGCGTGTGTGTGTTAAGTATTTTGAATAACTGCATAAAAAAAAAAAGAAAATTAAAATGTTGTCTTCTTTTTTCTATACGCTATTCAGTCTTCTCACATTTTTAGAGCAGGACAGACTGGCTTTTCTGTTGTTAATTTTGCGTAGATGAAGAATCAAACTATAGCTGGTTGAACGCCTCTTCCTACAAAGCCTCTTTGGGATGAAGAAGGAGAATCCATGCACATGGAAGAGGCAGCTGAGTCCAACCCATCTCTCTGTTCTCTTCTATGATCTTGGATTGCTTCCTTTGAACTTCTCCTTGGTTGTCCAAATTGTAAAATTGGGAAAAGCTCTTAACTTATTGGCTTCCTCTGGAGTGGTGTTTACTCAAGGAAATATATTAACTCCGAGTGACCTGTTTTGTTCTAAACAGTATTATTATCTTTCTCATCCTAGCTGGGAAAATGCAGGGGATATTCCAGAGAGCCTCAAAAACATTTCAGCAAACTCGTGCCCTCCTATGGAAAAATATTCTTCTGGTGTGGAGGATGAAGACAGAAAGTTTTCAGGCAAGTATTGGTTCTTCCCAAGGGCAGTTAGGGTTTCCACCATGAAGTATTTTCACATTGCGCTGTTTTTATACTAGATGGTATATGAGAAGCCTCAGCTGGTGATGTGGTTCTCTATCAGCAGTCACACTTATTCCTGTGACACTACAATCTCACAGCATCATACGGGCTTGTTACAAAGCTGGTTTGTTGCTTTTGGTTGTTGATCCCATTTCTGCACTCTGCAGAAGAACACAGTGTCCAATTCACGCTTATGACTGTAAAATTATCAGCAGACCTCGTTGGCTCTGGTACTAAGAAAACATCTCTTTCACTTGGAACATTCCTCGTCTTTTCAAACGATTACACCTGTGAAATAGCTCTTCCTCATCTGAAGAAGGAAGGCATTCACAGCCGGAGGAGCCGGACTGTGGAGCCACATCAGCGCTGGATGAGAAGGTCCTTGAAGACACTTTCCATACCAACCTCCAGGTCTCTGTGCTGCCACTCACCTTTACATTTCCTTCCTCTCATCTAGGAATGGATTACATCAGTGGTTTTTCTCATGATAATACAAATATCATCAAGTATTATATTCCACAACCCGAGGCAAGAAATCCCTTACGACTTCCTTGGACGGTTGGATGATCCTGCCTTTAACGCTACAGGAGTTACACTCGCCTACACACCTGTAACAAACACCACCCGGCAAATCATGAGGAAAGTGGCTGCGGATTCTGTGTTGATGGGTAACGCTGCTCCCAAATCCCTGTAGCTGCAGTGTCTGACACCCCCCCACCCCCCCCGGCCCCCGGCACTGTGGGCACCGCAGTCTCCGTTGTGGTGGGGGGAGAAAAGGCTTTGGGCAGTACAATTTTTACGAGTGCAAGTTGTGGCTGGTGCACGTTTTCACTTTGTTGCATGACTAATCAAAGTTTCAGCTGTCATGGTGTTTTTCTTCTTTTTTTTTCTTTTTTTTCTTTTTTTTTTCTTAATGACAGATATAATAATAGAAGAGGTAGAAAATGAGAAAAACCTGGAAACAAAAGGAATTTCGGAGGAATGCATTGGCGTTGTTTTTAAGGATGACTTCTCCTACAGTCTCAGATTTCAACGCTACGGAGTGATACCTCCAAATGATGCCTTTGAACACATTGGTAACAAAACAAATGAAATCAGAGAAATTGATTTTACATTTAAAAAATGCATAGATGGATCTCTCTGCTGCCACGCCACTCAGAAGGGATCAAGGCTGTATGGGTTAAATGGTTGAAGAAGGATATTAATTAAAATTTGAGGTTTTGTTCACTTAGAAGGAAACAAATGTCAGAGAAAAAAAGTTTAACAAATACACATTATCCACAGTCCTTGTAGTCCTTCTCCCTTCTGTGTCTTATCACATCAAATCGTGCCCTGAAAATTAACACTGTATGTGCATTGATGTACTTCTAGCATATAGTGCATGGGCGTACATTTAATGCATTAGAACAAAAACCTGCACACACATTTGTCCATATTGCTGCTACTTTGACCAAATGCACCCCTATTTACTGTTGAAAAGTAGTAAGCTAACCGAAACAAAAAATAAACTTACCATCCGCTAAAAAGTCAAAGGAGTTCATCAGTTGATGGAGGGTATTTTGCTAAGAATGGGTCTTGTAAAACGGCAGTGATGGAGAGACTATTTATTCTGCCTGAAGCAGACAGTAGCTCCTCGCAGAGGCGTCCCCAGCTCTGACTTTCCTAGAGATGCTTCTCTCCTGCCCTGGGCTCTGGGCACGCTTGTGGCCACCAGGCTTTGAGCCCGGGCTCCTGCAGGCCAGGAGAGCTGAGCTTGGCCCGCGCGTCTGTGGTGTGGCCACAGGGTTGAAGCCACATCAGGTAGCCCACGGAGCCAAAGCCACTACCTCCCAATACCACATCGTTCTTGGAGACAAATGGCTGCTCCAGGATAAAGGCTGAGTACAACTAAATCTTGAATTCCTCTCTTAAGTCAAATATATTTTTGACTCCTCATGTAAGCATATCTATACACACATATATGGAAATACACAGATCAAATTCTTCTGTTTATTTTTTTTTTCTTTTCCACAGATACCTGCTTCAATTTTTCATCAAGCTACTGCAAAGTCCCATCGTACTGGTACGCGGGTTTCCTATCAGTGCAGTCCAGCATTGATGCCGCAATCATAGAAGTAAGTATGATCCTGATGGCAAATATGTTTTCTCTTCTTTCCAGAGTTTTTTGTAAATTTAAAAAACCAACCAAAATAAATTAAAAAAACCCAAACCACTTCATTTTCTTTGATCGTTAACTTTTAAAATCCATAGTGTTATTCAAAAGTTAAGAGAATTATGTATCATTCTCATGGCTCAGGGCAGTGTTGGTGTTTATTACAAGGCAATACACAAAAGTACTAAATATTGAGGCTATTTACCACTTATAAGTGTAACGATGTTACTGACAAACTAATAATTTTAATGCTTATGAAAACCTGTTTGTTCTGACGTTGGCTGTTTCATTACACAAAATCAAATTAACAGCTACCTTTTTTTCCTCAGATGAAAACAAACCATTCCGTTTGGGAAGAGATGAAGTCAATCAGCGGCATTCGTCTGAAATCACCCTCGATCAAACTTGTGTATAAAATAAATTACATTTGGTTCGTTATTTACACTCTGCTTTGCTTCTCCCCATATATGTACTTTTTATCAGTGAAAGTTACAAGAGAGAAGAAGAAGCTCAAGGTCTTAATGAGAGCAATGGGTTTGCAAGATACCGCATTCTGGTAAGTCTCATAGAAATACACGGTGTAATTATAGGAATTATATTATATTGTGTATATAAGACGCACACTCGCTTGCAGGGTGGATGGGGGTCTGGTACCACTGCTCAGCTCAGCAGCCGTAATTCCCCAGGCCCCAGCAGCAGCGATTTTCCATCGCCTGACCACACGTTTGGGCTCTCTGAAGCCAAGATTTTGCATGTTGTTGAAGCAAAACCTTTTGCTGCTTTTATCTGCGATGTACTATTTGCCGGAGGACTGCTATTTCCAGGCACAGTGCTCTCTTACAGGATTTTGTTGTTGTTGCGTGTTATACTTAGCCCCGCTCTTCTCCCCTAAAAAAAGAGAAAGAGCACTCTTTGTGTAGCAGAGATGCATGGAGCAAGGTTTTGGAGGTGTTGCTTGCCTCCAGGATACACAGAAAAAACACAAAAAGGGAAGAAACAACACATTTTGGTAAAAACTGAAAATGATGAAGCATGGGGGGGGGATGTAGGGTCCATCAAAATGCTCTTCCAAAGCCTTCTGAGCATAAGCATTTTGCATCGTTACGAAAAGGATAAGAATAAGTGTTCCTGGCTGCAGTGCTTAGATGCCCTGCGGCTCTTTGCTGGCACCGTTTGGTCTGCAGAGATTTGGGTGGGTGCAAGGTATGGACATTTGCACCTTTCCAGTCTGGAAACTGTCAGGTGAAGTGTATTGGGAATTACGAAGTATTTGAATTAAAAAGAGCGTGTCTTGTATTCGCTGTGTCGTGGCAAGTGCTGTCGTGTCCTGAGGCAAAAGTAACTGTGCCTTCATTTGTAGGTTATCCTGGAGTTTGCTGTACACCGTTTACATTTCAATAACGGCAAGTCTGATGACGCTGATCACAGTTACAGGAGTCATCTCCGATCACAACTTTTTTGAAATATATTTTTTTTATTTCTTTTACGGCATAGCATCTGTAAGTCTGCCTTTGTGTTCTTAAATGATGCACAGATTTTTCCGTTTCCTAATCAAAACATCTAAACCTCACAGACTGCAGAGTATTCTAGGCCTGGGCATTATACGAGAAAGTAACGAAAACTTCTCCACTACTGGGATTTATTTTTATAGTTGTTATATATTGTTATAATTTGTTATATATGTAAAAATGTAATATAATATATATTATAATACATATATAAAATTTTAAAAAAATGTTATAATCACTGCTATTATATTTTGGGAGATTCTGATTTGAAATGGGAGTGAAGAGAGGTGCTAACGCTAGCGTTAATGGGAAGGCTGATGTTGTGAGTGCCCCTGGGGCCAGGGCTTCCTCCTCGGGAGGCCGAGAGGGGTCTGATCTGGCTGCCCCTATAGACCTGCCCTAAACATCAGAGCTGCTCAATGACACAAGCTTCGTGATGTGCCATGTGCATCTGTAGGGGACAAGCGAAACTCAACTAGGTCTCTAATTTTGCTTGTTGGCTTTTCATGCTGGCTTCTTTAATCGTCAGCAGAAACGCATCCTGCTAACTACTGGTTCTCTTTGCTGCAGATTCACTTCTCTTTCATGCTCAGCTCCTTGTTAAAGCAGCCAAATATTGCCAGTTTCGTGGGATTTGTCCTTCACGGCATCTTTGGATTGCTGGGCTTTTTGACATTGTTTAAAAAACTACCACCGTCTTTGGAATGGATTTTTAATCTCTTCAGTCCTTTTGCCTTTACAGCTGGCTTCTCACAGGTATGTACAAAATAAAGCCAGCACACCATAAAAGTACAGCCCACAGCAAATATGCTGCAGATTTCTGCTAGACGTAGCTGCCGTACGTGATTTGCATTGCCTTAATGTCCCCGTCATGCCCCTCTGCCCTAAATGCTTTGTAAAAAGAAAACTTGATTTGGAATAGTACATGCTGGTTTGTAACAAATGTAGTTAGACTCTCAACTGCATCGTGAATTTTACCAGCTCTGTATATATAGCGAATTTCCATCTCCGGAAAATTATTGCAGCAATGGGATGTGTCTGGTGGGTACCAAGATCTGCAAGAACCATGAGGTCTTGAAGTGCTGCCCCAGCAAATACTGTGTGCATCACTCTTCTGGTGTAGAAACTTCTGTATAATTTTGAGTTCAGCTCACCGCAGCACTTCTGATACTTGTGGTCATAATAACGTGTTGTCCTGCTTGGAAACAGCGTCAAGATCACGAGTCGGCACGGTTTTCTGATGAAAATGGTCATGATGACACAGCAGTGGCTTGCACATAATATTTCTGGCTAAAGGAAGTGTTGCATCTGACTTGTGCTTTTTTTCCTCCTAGATGATAAAATTAGAAAAATACGGACTAGCCTTTACACCGGAATTGTACCCTTTTTTTAAGCTGTACATGGTACTGACCCTTGACAGCATCGTGTATTTGCTGTTGGCCATCTACTTTGATAAGGTTTTGCCTGGTAAGTAGAAATGTGGGAGAAAGAGTACAAACCTCTTTGCATTTTTCTTCTATAATCCTCTCCCTTCATAAGGTGAAAGGTGCCGAAGAAGTGGTAGAGCTGAGAACGATGTAATCTACATGGAGCGACAAAAAAGGTGTCCTGGTAGTGAGCTGGTTGGGTTGTGGGATGGCATCTTAACAGCAATGAGCCGTGCCATGTTGTGTGAGAGGCTGAAAACTGCATTTGCCATGTTGCTCAGGAAAAAATTATGCGGAATGATCCTGTTTTTCCAGAAATTGGGTGCATGAAGCCACCTTTTTTGGTGCTGCCTCAAAAACAGGCTCCAAAAAGGACATTAAATCTTGCAGCGAGGCACTGAGATCCTTTGCACCTAGTCCAGCAACCTTGGGTTCAAAAGGACATTATAGGGCTTGACCTGATTTTCCTAAGAGGTGCTCAATGAGATCGTTGCTGTGATTGTTCCCCACCCACATTTGCAGATACAGACGAGCGCATAACTTCGCAGGATGTACCAATCCTTTTGTGCTGCTCAGAGGCTGTGTTCTGCAGAAGAAACAACTGGACATGGCATTTATCAAAGGTGACTTGACGCGTAGCAATTTTTGGTTGACATTTCACCTTCTTTGTTTTGGAATTAGGCAAGTATGGAGTACCGTATCCACCTTTGTTCTTCCTGAGACCGTCATACTGGTTCCAGCCCAGGAGCGGGCATGTGGGGGTGCGAGCTGGTGGCGAGGGCAGCCACGATCCCATCCTCAGCAATAACACCGAGCCCATGCCTCCAGGCTTTGATGGGAAGGAAGCGATCAGGTAAAGGCTTCTGTAGCCATGAAAAATATGGCGCTACACGTTATATTTCACTCTAGAGAGCATAGCCGTATTGCACTGATAAACGTTAGACTGAGCCACCTAAAATATAGAGATAAGGTTAATGACAAATACACAAAAGGGAAGGTTTGTTCAGTGTTTCATTCTGCTCCAGGAGCTGGATTTGAACATTTATTGGACATGGGGTGTCTTCTGTGCCAGGGACTGGCTTGCTGCCCAGCAATTGCCTCTTTGCAGGCCAGCGGCAGTGAGTCTGTCCCCCTTCACCAGCGTCTTTAAGAACGCCGCTGCTGGAGTCTGCTGCATAAGATAATGTTATTTACACCCTTCAGGGCTAGTTTGGCCCATTGCTGCTGCTGCCCATTGCTTATTACTAAAAAGCAGATATAAATCTGCTAAAATAATAGCCAGCTCATTCCTTTTAATTATACAAACACGTGGTTTCTCATTCCCTTGGGCCTCCTGCTTCATTCACAAAGTGTTCATTGAGTTTGACTTTAAAACCTTTTAAGCATCTTTTAGAAAAGTACATTAGTTAATTCTGCTTTTAAGTGTACGAGAAATGAATTATGTAAAGCAATTCCTCCAGACGGAATTACGCTAACCCCTGATGGTAAGGAGCAGGACCACTTTGAGGAGGAGGTTGAGAAATAGTCTTCCAGTAGTTTCCAAAGGTTAATAGGAGGTAGAGGGAACATGTCAAAATGGTGAGATTCAATAGTAATGGCTTGCTTTCCTTTTCTTTAGAATAAGCAATATTAAAAAATTCTACAAGAAGAAGGACAAGAGAATTGAAGCTTTAAGGGGTAAGAGAGGTTTTGGAATCCTTTTAATTTCATTTTTCACTAGGTATGAACCCAAGCTGTTTTTAAATATACTGGATGCATTAAATTCTACCTCTAGCATTGTTAAAATGCACATGCAATGGTTATTTCTGCTGAGGTAAGTTACTGGTAAATTCCTACCAGGTCCTTACCTTCCTGTTCACTCCAGGAAAATTGCTATTTATTACTTCTTGCGACAGCAGAAGTCTCCTTAAAAGCAGTGGGTTTTGCAGTCATGAACCACTATGAAAAACACCTCTCCAACCTCCCTCTCAAAATGTAAACTCTTTTGGGCAAACAAAACTTGGGTTTTTTGGTCCCTGGCTGCAGCTGAGCCTGCTGCCGCTGGCTGAGCCGTGCTCTCCAGGCACTTGCAAGCCACAGGTATGCAAGGAGTTGGCACAGTCATCACACAGTCGTGGGGTATTTTTTAGATGCCTTTGTTTAACAAGAACTCCAAATGACAGTGAAAATATCAGTATTGCCTCAAAGGTTGATATTGAGTAAAAAAAAAAACCCAAAACAACACAAACAACCCATAAAACTGTGAAATAAGTCATTTATTAAAAAAGAAAGGGGGTGGAAAAGTCTGGCTGCTTTGAAACCTCTTGAAATCTCCCGCATTGGAAACGCTATGGGCTCTTCTCTTTCTGTGGACTCTCTCTTGGGCCACACTAAAATAAAAGCTTATGAACCCCGTAGAAACCAGGAGTCAAAATTCTTTAAATACTGATGTTAATACACTTGTTCCCTCAATTCAACCTAGACATGACTGCGAGTTCCTTATTAAGTTTAATCCTAACTTCTGAAGATGCAATCCATGATCACAGATTTTAGATCTGCGGTTTTGTCTCTCGACTCCAAAAGAAATGTCCCTCCTCTGCCGTGCTTGGCAGCAAGCTACAGGTCTGTTTCTCTACAGAGTCTATTTCTCTCAAACTTCCATCCTAATGTTATCCTATTTCTACCCTAGGTTTGTCCTTAAGTATTTACGAAGGCCAGATCACTGCATTACTTGGTCACAGTGGATCTGGAAAAACTGCTCTCTTAAATGTGCTCAGTGGATTTTCCAAGCCTTCATCAGGTAGGATGATTGACCTGAATGCTGAAGAGGAGAAGCTGTTTGTTTCTAAAAGTGTAAGGGGATAAAGATGCAAAAACCCCCAAGTTTTCCCTCAGTTATTCATTCTGGCTCTTTGTCAGGACAAACTGTTTCTTCAGCGTGATCTCCAGGGCTGATGCATCCCTGGTGGATACGCTCATGTGTGCAAGCGTACACAGATGGCGGTTTCTCCATCTGGATGGCTTGATGTTTTCCATGCGTTGCATACCTGTAGGAAATACATCTCAGTTCTTAAGGGAGAGATTTGGTGCTCTGAAATATTTTTGAATGGTATTAAAACTTTGGACAACACAAAGTTATTTTGACTTTTTCTTTTAAACGTTTAAGAAACGCCCCCAGTGCTGCAATTACTGTCAAAGCTATGAACACACAGCAGGCTGCTTTCCCCTTAAATCTGGGAAATGCTGTGCGGTATGAAATTTCTTTCATTCATTCCTGTGTGCAGGTTCCGCAATGATATACAACTACAAAGTGTCTGAAGTAGAGGATATGGAAGGAATTCAGGCAATGGTTGGGATTTGCCCTCAGTTTAATTTGCATTTTGAGGCCTTAACGGTGAAGGAAAACCTGAGAACTTTTGCTCACATCAAGGGGATTCAGCAGAAGGAAGTAGAGCAAGAGGTAGGTATGGGCTTGTCTGACCTCCATTTTACAGCATCTTGGACACTTTGAGCTTTCTTTATAAAAGATTATCACCAACATCTTGTTCTGTGGAGTTGAGAACAACCCTAATTTAGAGGAGAAGTGTTTTTTCAATTCTTTCTTATCCTTATGATATGCTCAGATAGAACTCAGGTTTGCAGTACTTAGACATGTAAAGCCATTTAAAATAGGTAAGTTTTAAATCTTCAGGTTATACTCTCCTGTACTGTTTGTAGCCATGTATGAATTAAAATGCCAGCAGTGCTTTGGAAATCTGTCTCTTGTCTTTGTATATCGCCAAGGTGCAGAAAGTTCTCGCAATGTTGGACCTCACCGACCTTCAGGATGTCTGCGCCAATACTCTGAGTGGGGGACAAAAAAGGAAATTGTCTCTTGGAATTGCAATTTTAGGGAATCCCCAGGTAGGGATTGGTCATATTTACACACACACGCATACCTCTTTAGCATATAGTTTTGCATTTTGACTTGGCATACTTGTACTTTTCCCCTGGCACTCCAAGTCTGCTGACCTACTAATTCAAAAGGCTGCTGGAAGGATCAAGGAATCTAGGTCAACAAAAACCATATTTTAAATTAAAAGGGTAATAATATTGTAATAGGAGAAAAGGTAATAAAAATGGCTGATATCTGAGGATGCATTTTATTCTTAGATTGAGATTGTAAAGAGTATTAAATGAAATGATGTAAGCATGGAAATGCTGGCTTGAACTTGTGGAGGTCTGATCTTGTTTGCTTTTGCAGGTGTTGCTTTTAGATGAGCCGACAGCTGGGTTGGATCCCTGCTCCAGGCACCACGTGTGGAGCCTTCTGAAGGAACGCCAGGCTGGACGTGTGACGCTCTTCACGACCCAGTCCATGGAGGAGGCCGATGCTCACGCTGGTGAGCCCAGATATTCAAGCTGTGGTGGACCTACAGTTTGAAAATGAGGGTTCCCCGATGCAGAGCCCACGTGTGTCTCCTGCCAGGATGCACTCTGTGCTCACTGGACACGCTTTGCCTGACAGCAGCCACCCAACCCAGGCTGAGCCAAGGCAAAAACTGGGCTGACATGCCCTTCCGAGACCTTGCTCGTTCTCTGCTTTGGGATGAAGCAATTGCATATTATCTGGATGTACCACCAGCAGCTCCCACACAAATTAGGGATGTTTTTTGAATTAATATCTTTTCCATGTCCTTAATGCTCCTGGGCTGCATGGGAAAATTTCCACAAGCCTATAAGAATACATAATCAAAAGATTAACCTTGGTGCTTCGGAGGAAGGCAGCAGTTCAAAGAGAAAAAATCTGCCAGCACTGGCCTGGTTTTACTCCTCTCGATTTTATTATAAAAATGGCTGTTGGGTTCAGGAGGAGCAGAGTGAGGCCAGTCTACTGCACCGTTGTAAATCCCCCCTAAATCCCTTGTATTCATCCCTCCTTAGATCGGAAAGCTTTCCTCTCAAATGGGAGATTACAGTGTGTTGGCTCATCTCTGTACTTGAAGAGAAAATGGGGAATTGGCTATCACTTAAGGTAAATCCTTTTCTTTCTGGTCACCACTCTTTTTGTGAAAAGCTTCTACTTGATGTATGTTCTTGTAGTGTCTGCATCTAGGATTTTTCTATCGAGTAACAGGAATCTTGACAATTCCTTTTAGAAGACTTTTAAGGCTGCCAAAAATATGTTGCTTTGGATAGCAAGTTGTTTTTCTTTGGAACCCAATCCTGAAAACTCTGAGCATGTAGCTAAAACGATTTTGCAACCTCCTTCGCAGCCAAACAGGGACCAGAGTAAGATGAGTTGCAATTTCCACATACTCAGTGGTGCCAGAGTGACGTACAACAGCTTTAATGTAAAGTTGTTTTTCTTTGGAGTTTAATTTCTGTGTTCTTGGTTTAGCAGTTGGCCAGGATCATTATTCTTAACCTCATGTCTTCCTCGCATGCATGGCAAAACCAGGGGCACTGCAAATGCCTGTAAAAATTCCCGCTGAAATCCTGCCCAGTTTTGGAGGTTTCCCTATGGCTTGAAGAAAGACTACTGGCTTTGTATTTTAAATGGATGATGCATACTTTTTTATTTTCTCGTTTAATATTATAGCAATTGCTTTTTAACACAAACAGGGTGCGCATAAATGACGGGTGTGACCCTGATCTTACATCATCCCTGGTCAGACAGTACGTCCCCGGTGCCGTGTTCACAGGACGGAAGGGGGATGAGCTGGGGTATCTGCTACCTCTGGAAAACACCGACAGCTTCCCAGGTAAGAAAAGCCCATCGTTGTGCCAGGACTGTAAAAGGGAACCAAGTGGGGGGAAAAACAGAAAGCAAAGTTGCTGTGAAGGGAATAGCTACATTCCCTGGTCCCTACTGCATGGGATTAGAAAGGACAGAGCTGTATCAGCCTTAAAGAAAAATGGACATGCTGATATCAATACTGCAGATGAACAAAAGAAAATCCACCAACTAATCTTCAAAATAAGATTCACTGAGTCTCCTTTGGTGTCAGGATGAGTTTTCTCCCACTGGGAAGGCCCATCGTAATGAAGAACTCCGAATTTTCTACTTACCTCTAAAGAGCACCGTTTTGCTCTACCTCTATTTTGCTGTGGCTTTTAAGTTACGGAGATTAATGACTTGAACACCAGAACGTACAACGCTGATTATGCCATCTGAGTTTCTGCTCAACACTAGGCTTGCTCGCTGGGTTGAATCTGGCTGTTTCTGTCGTGCAGATCTGTTCAGCCATCTCGAGAGCAGTCTTCTGCAGGGGGTTGTCAATTACGAGGTTAGCAGGACAACCCTGGAAGATGTTTTCCTGAAGCTGGAGGGTGAGGAAGCCATTGATCAGGAAGGTAAAAACATCGACTCCCATTTGCAAGTGTGGCAAAATTAAGCTTCCATACATGCATATGTTTTAATTCAATATCTAATGAGTTTCTATTAAATGTGAATTTTGGTAGGTTTTGGTAGGTCAAGAGTTGTAGTTGTATGCAGCTCTCCTTTAGTGAAGGATATCTTCTTGAAGAAGTCTAGATGATACAGTCTCATCTTCACACGAGCTTTTAAGCACATGAATGAAGCCTGACATTGGAAGGGTACTTACTTTTGAAGGGTAGATCAGGAGATAGGAAGAGATACACTGGCCAGAAGGCATTTCACAAAGCCAGTGAAGATATTGGATGTGTTGCCATACGAGCCCAGGTCCAGCCAGTCTGAATTCACCAATGTAAATTATGTTCCGGATAAATTATGACCCCTTTTCTCTGCCTTTATTTCTTTTCTGGCTAAAATTGAAAGGGTTCCTCTATTCAGAACAGAAGATCCTTGTTGATGGTTTGCATTTAAACATGTCCTTTAAACGCTGTTTGTGGATACTGATGTTTCTCATGTTGAACATGCAGAAGACGGAGACCTCGAGGAGAAGGACCAAAGCCTCCAGGTGTTTTCCGAACAGGAGAGCGTGGCAGTGAGCGGGATGGCGCTCTGGAGGCAGCAAGTGCGTGCCATGATGCGAGTTCGCTTCTTCAAACTAAAGCACGAAGGAAAGTTTCTCAAGTCCATGTAAGTACGGGAGCTCTCGCCCAGTCTGCAACCCTTGTGCTGGCTTGGTGCTTTCCGATTGATTTGACTATTCCCTTGAGTAACTGAGAGAAGGCTTAAATACTAGTGGAAAAGTTTGGAAGCTAAAAATTAGGCGAGAAGTGTTTAAAAGCTACAGTTATAAGGACAGTTAGGATTTACTGGTAGAGCTCTGAATTACTTAAAGTTTAAATTTCCCGTTGCGTTTTTCAACATAAATCATGCAATTTGTTAAAGGTGGAGTTTCCTTGGACCCACTTATGGTCTATTTTTCCACCTAGATTGCTGTTCTTGGGAATATTTATCCTTCCAATGGTTATGATTTTCGTTGAATTTCAACTGTGGGACAGCTCCGGCAACTGGGAAATCGCGTCTAGCTTGTATTTTCTTCCCACTGCAGAGAAAATTCAAAATAAGTCGACAAATCTTCTCATCTTCAATGATACAGGTGAAGAAGAACGTGTGATGTTGATTCGCTTTCTGCACCACTCTGGGTCCTCTTAGAGTTGATAGACCAACCTTGCCTTACTCTTTCTGTACATTCCTTTATATATTTGTGGTTTTGTGAAGTGTTTTCTCTTGAGCAAAACCAAATCCAATTTTACTGGTGATAACTGAACAGCTGGTATTTAAAAGAGTAATGAACCAGGTAAATTAAAAAATAATTAAAAAAAAAAAGCAGTAAACAAACTATGGAAACATACATTTTGTTTAGTTTAATTAAAATAGAAAAAAAAATAGAGACAATATAAGTTTGCTTACATTCTAAATTATTTTTTTTAACATACCTCTGCTTTGCAAGTGGAAACTTGTCTATAAGAAACTGTTTACATTTAGAGGAAAAAAAATTCTTGACTTGATTTCAGGCTCAGAAATAGAGGATTTCATTGCTGCTTTGAAGACTCAAAACATAATCCCAGAGATAACTCTTGAGAAAAACGTCACAAGCCTTCCACTACATAATGGAGCTATAAAAATATCCCTGGAAGGCAAGGTGAGTGATATTTTTTTCTTCTCGCATTCTGTATGTCAACAGGATTTTCTGAATGTGCTTAAATGAGGCACAGCAAATACACAGACACCAGCAAAAGGGAGACTATTTATCTGACAAATTAAATATTATCAGTAACCCCGTTTGTGGGAAACCAGGATTATGTTTGGTTCTTTCCACTGTGTGTTTTCCTAGAGTGGTCATTACAGAAAAGCATTAATGCAAGTCTTTCGTGCTTTTCTGCAGAAATTACTGTCTTTATCAATCATTTTTCTTGTGCTACCCATTAGCGCAATCCCAGGTCTCCATGTTCCTGTTCTTCAGTAAAACCATCTGATTGCATTGCTCATGGCTTTTCTCCAAACCCTTCCCTGCCGCCGGCTCCTCCTCACACCTCTCGCGGGCATGGAGATAATCTCTTTTGCTCTTACATCTTCAGAGCTACCGATTCACGGTCATGTGCAGTGTGGAACACGTCAACTGTTTGCCCGTGCTTGTGAATATCCTCAGCAACACCTTCCTAAGGCTCTTCAATTCCACCCAGCATATACGCATCTGGAGTCAGCCCTTTTATGACGTAAGTGTACTGCCTTTCTCGGCAAAAGTTAAGCAAAGTAGCCATCCTGAAGCGATAAGGACTGGATGGGTTGGAAATGTGGTTGGATGAGTAACCTCCAAGGGTTGGGATCAGTGGTCCAACTGCTGGGGTATTTCTCAGTAGTCAATACCAGGGCTATTTAATGAGAATTTCTTCTGTTGTGTTTAAGAGGGTTTCAGTGTCAAAGACATTTAATCTTATGCTCTGTGACAATATGTAAGAATATAGCAATAATACTTGCAAGCCCTACCTTGCTTTGGCACCCATTTGGCACGAAACAGCATCAAAAAGGCAGTCTCTATCCTCAACAATTTATAGTAATTCCAATATTTTTTTTGCCTAAATGCTTTTGTTTATTGCTTTATTTTATATTCTTAAACACAAATTACTTACCGTAAGTATTATTGCTCACTCGCATATTTAGTCATCCGATGAGCATCGACCCAGCCAGATTTTCCCCGGGCAGCTGTTGATTACTGGTGACTTCCGAATTTCTATTCCGCAGACGCACACCCCAGAATTAAAAAGTGATATTTTTTTCGTCTGTCTCAACTACTTGTTGATTTTGGCTGCTGGTTTGCCCCCTCACTTCGCAGTGAGCAGCATGGAGGATTACAAGGTAAAAAGCGTGCACTGAAAGCAGTCTTAGAGAAGAAGCGAATGCAAACGTGACGTCTCTGGGCAGCAGTCCATGTGCTGGTGGGCTGGCCGGCACTTCCAGATAGGATGCAGGAAGAAATACAGCCACACGAATACAACGTTGGACCAAAGCGCGTTACCCTGCTTCTCAGGGAATCAGCTTTGGCTCCGGACAATTTGGGTGTTAATAAAGATTTTGGTGTCAGGATGATTATTTAATATTTTTTTTTTCTAAGAAAGAAGTGTTTTAAACAACAGTAAAACTAAGAAAGAATTGAAAGTTCTTGGAAGGGAGGGGAAGGCTCAGCCAGGGAAGGGAGGAGTGAGGGTAATGGAGGAGGGGGAGGAAGAGGAGCAGGAATGGTGTTTGGGGCTCTGCTGAATCGCCTCCCTTTTCCCATTTCCTTTCCCAGCTCCAGGCTCGTGCCCAGCTGCGGCTGGCAGGGCTCTACCCCTCGGCTTACTGGTGTGGGCAGGCGCTGGTGGACGTCCCGCTTTTCTGGACCCTGGTGTGCCTCATGTTTGGGATTGTGCTGCTCTTCAACCGCACCTGCCCCTTGCAGGCCAGCAGCATCCTGCTCCTGGTGAGCTCTCTGTGTGCGGGAAAACGGGCACGCACGAATCCCCCTCCCTCAGCTCCCACTGAGACTTTGCATTAAATATTTTAATCGAAACAGATTGCGCTAGGCAGGCTTTCATCTGCCTGCATCCATCTCCTAGTCACTGACACCAGTCTCTCTCTCTCTAGATCGTTTGCATCATGGGTTATGGAGTATCTCTTGTCCTCCTTGTCTATTTAATTGCCTTTAAATTTCGCACGGGACGAAGCAATCGTTACATTTGGTCTTTCATCTTCATCCTGGTAAGTGAAGTGAATCTTCACTCTGAAGTGTATGATTTACGCATCCTGCCACTTGAGGTTTCACTTCAAATATACAGATATTCAGCAGAATAATTCAAACCAGTAACAAATAGCCTGTTTTTTAGCGACAATACATTCATATTGGAAACACATTTTCTGCTGTATTCCAGGTGTATTTCACTTTCTATATCTTCAGTGACCTAGATGACACACGCTACTTCACCTTCTCTACTTTGATTCCTGTGTTTCCACCGCTGGGCTGTCTGGTCTTTATATCAGTAAGTAAACATGTCCTGCTAAATTCAGTAGCGATCCTAATGGTGCAAACTGGAAGAGCAAGAAGCACTTTCCAAATTCCCTGTCTCAAAGCGCCAACTGTCAAAAGGACAGGGTGAGAAAGGGCAACAGGAGAAGAAAAGGTCCAGGCTGTGGAGTGAGGGAAGGCACCAGGATTTGACCTATTAATCCATTGTTTGATTGGGATATTTTTGGTGTATTTAGTTACAAAAAACTGTTACAATGACTGTATTTTGGCAGCCAGGGTAGCATGGGAGGGGAAGGTGGTGGAGTGGGAAGACCTGGAGGGATGAAGGGAGCTTGGCAGAAGGAGGCAAAAGGACTGAGAAGAGAGAAGCCATGATGGAAAAGGTCACGCTAACCTGGCTGATTTGAGGCACCTCTGAATTAGCTCTAGCCAAGGAAGCTCTTTGAGGCAGTATCAACCCCCAAAAATAAGTACAAAACAAAGCTCCTTTATCCCATCCTGAAGAAAAGCTAAGCATCCCCAAATCCCGCACTCGCTCCAGCCCTCCACTGAGGCACACTATGCTAAGGAATTTTTCTAATCAACTGATATTTTTCTCTTGTAGCGTTCTTCATTTTTTCACGAGTCATGGCATCACGTCTTCGTGGCTGTCTTTGCAGTAAGGAGCAATCTGATTATTGTTGTTTTGGAAAGTATGACTCTTCTAACGAGATCGACTTGCACTGGGCTTGTGTAACTCTCCCCATAAATAAAACATGGGTTATGTGGGCAAAGTTTCCCATTCAGTGTTGGCAGGGGAGGTAAATCCCAGTAATCGTGAACCTGTGTCACACGTAAACCTTGGGTGCTGTACCATAGGTGGGGAAAATGGTGGGGGGGGATTAAGCAGAGCTCACGTGTAAGGCAGAGATATTATTAATCAACTAATGAGCCTAATGCTGCTTCTACAAAAGAACTATGTCGTATCTGATCCCGTGGGTTGTCTGTTGGGGTGCAGATTACCTGAGCTAAAACCACAGCATGAAGCCAAGGCATTTTTAAATGGAAACATATGCAAAACATCAATTTAACTTCTTCCTCTTTTGGACCAATATGGTTACCTTTTCAATAGCTGAAGTAAATGAGATAGGTCCCTGCATCCCCTTATAATTAAAATGAATCGAGTGTGTCGTTACCTTGTCTCCATACAAATCTGACTCGTTATTGCTTTTTAGCCTTACATCCATTGCGTGATTTTTGCTTTTCTGCTGCGCTGTTTGGAGATGAGATACGGAGAAGCAGTTACGAGACTTGATCCCATATTCAGGTGTGTCCCGGGTAGGCGGGTGCCAGGATGCGGGGATGCCGGGATCTGAGGATGCCGGGGTGTCTTGTGGCCACGGTTATCCTGGTCTTCGTGGTGGGCTTGGTGCTGCACAGCCAGGCTGGACCCTCCTGGCTCATCCCTGACGGCAGGAGGAGAGGAGTGAGCTTAAAAACATTTTGCAAAGTGTGGATAGAGCCCACATTTTTAGCTTTAACCAGCTTATCAGGAGAGGAGGAAACTGAGAACAAAGGGAGGGATTTTTTTATTCCTCTGGGTAATTACAGTTTCCAGCTTTACTTACTGGAGTTTTCCTGAATGTCTCTGGAGGCAAATTCCCACCCAGTGTGTTGCAATAGAAGGTCAGTTGAACTACAATATCCTAGAGAGAGTAATAGATGTGATTTAAGCTTTTTTTTTTTACTAAGCTTTATAGCTGAGGTTTCAGGACACTTCAACACAACTGGCTAAATCAATAGCTACAAATTGAAACCCAACCTTTTAGCTCCTTTTCAGACACGTCAGTACTGCTCTCCGCTGGATGGAGACTTCCCCTAACGCTTCGTCAGGCTGGGGTTATCACTACCTGCTCTCTGCTTATCTGTCACCAACAGCAGGCGACCGACCACCAGAGTCATGTGGGAGAAGATCTGTAAAAAGTTTTAAATTGTCAAACATGAACAAATGTGTCTCAGCTAGGAGTCAGGTGCCCAAATAGCTTTGAAAACCCACCCTGGGGATTTTAATTCTCCTCGAACAGATCGTTGGCAGTATTGAGCAGGGCACCAGTCAATACCTAGTGATGAAAGAAAAGCTAAAGCTGGCCTTTATTTTCTCATACATGTCAGCGGGATATTTTTTTCCTTCTTTTCCATGAATAAGTATTTGAGCAAACACTGTGTAACAGCTCCCTGAATTCAAATAAATTTTGCGGGGCGCTGCATTGGCGCTGCCCTGGGAACAAACTCATAAATCTGAGCCTTCCTGGGAGCAATTCCCGGCGACACCATCTCTCCTCCTCCACTCGCAGGATCCAGCGGAAGAGAGCGGTCACCCACCAGAACAGGGACCCCCCTGGGGAGGAGCCCCCCGAAGTCCAGGCGGAGAGGGAGAGAGTGAGGAGCGCCATGGTCTCCCCACAGCAGGAGGAGGTGAAACCAGCCCTCTGGCTTGTTTTCTTTTTTGCTCTTCATCTTCAGGTCTGTTTTCTCAGCTCATCCACTTGTTTATTTACTGATCTGATGCCCAAGTGCGCATCTCACCACCTAGCCCACGGTCACCCTGGCACCAGAAGGACTTTAGCTGACACTATATTTTTATTCCCATTCTGTCTTTTTTTCTCCTTTTTTTTCTGTTGCTCTGTTTCCTGCATTTTTAACTTAGAAATTTTCTCTTTAAAGATTCATACTTAACGGGAAGAACAGACGAGCTGTCTCATGGGGTGGAAGGAGAGTTTTCATTTCCCACTTCATCTCTTCACAGGACGCAGTTATCATTGTCCACAGTTTGCGCAAGGAATATGAAGACAAGAAAGCCAGTTCCATCTTTAAGAAAAAGAAGAAAGTTGCTGTCAAAAACCTCTCTTTCAGTGTTAAAAAAGGTTTGAGCATTTTGCTGCACCCCCTAAAAATGACTCTAAAATCTAACGTGAAGGTCACCTTTGGAGACCGTATTTTTGTTAGAACTTTCTTGTGGGCAACCAGACCCAACACGCCTGTGCTCCTGCATCCACGATTTTAATTAATGGAGTCTCCTTCTCTGGAGACATTCAAACCCCACCTGGAGGCGTTCCTGTGCCCCTTGCTCTGGGTGACCCTGCTCTGGCAGGGGGTGGAACGGGATGATCTCCAGAGGGCTCTTCAAACCCTGTGATTTTATGATTCTAATGGGGATAAGTTAATGAACTGCCCTTTCTCATGCTGTACTTTTAGATATTGTCTACCACGCAGGGAAAAAAGTCTTATCAGCAATAAATATTATTAATGGTTCTTTCCTATTTGTTCTAGGAGAAGTATTAGGTCTGTTAGGACCTAACGGAGCTGGAAAAAGTACAACTATAAACATGATTTCTGGGGATGTAACAGTGACTGCTGGGGAGGTAGGTGATTCCTTTGGAGCTTCTGGGGGTTGATCTTGATGTCTTTGTAAAGGAAGGGGGTGATAGTGCAAGCTGCTAACACAGCCCTTAAGTCAGGGGATTTATGTACAGGCAACCCTGGATATTTACAGAAGTAAGAGGAAAGTCTTGATTTACTCAAAGCACATTCTAGTTTTCATCAAAATTAATTTTACAGATTTTAAGGCTTTGAGCCACGCAAAATCTTTGGTGTGTATTTGAAACCTCTGATGAAATTTCACCAGCCCTGTAAGAAATGTTGACATCTTAAAAAAAAAACCAACCCAAACCACTCTTCATAAACAGCCTTGCAAAACCAGGAAATTGAAAACGAATGTGAACAGAGTTGGGCCAGTAACAATCCATCACTTAATTACGTGCAGGATGATTAATGACATGTGAGGGGGAGGGAAAATGCCATTGCTGTTACAGATTTGGGACTGAATGTTTGAAACGGAGAAGTGTTACTAGGAAAAGATAGTCTCATGTTCGTACTATTACATTAAGTTTTATTGGAAGTAAATAGGGCTTGGTTTTGTGAAAAGGCTGTCTTGGATTCAGGGGGTGTTATGGTAGATGGAGATGATCGCCCCAGTGATGCTGGGCTCCCTTTCCCAGGTGCTAACGAGGTTCCTCACAAGGCAGGAGCAAACATTTTTGTGTTCCCAAGGGTTCTGATGACTGACCCTGGAATCCCCCGGTGTGTGTGTGTCTGCGCAGGTGCTGCTGGAGGGGCGCGGGGCGGCCGCGGGGCGCCTGGGCTGCTGCCTGCAGCGGGACCCGCTCTGGCCGGACCTCACCGTGCACCAGCATCTGGAGGCCTACGCTGCCCTGAGAGGGATGTGGAAAGGAGACACAGCTCTTAGCATCGGCCGGTACAAAGCCAAAGGATTCTAGTTTTGGTTTTTTTTTTTTTTTAGTTTTACCTTGGAGAAACTGCATCTCCTTCAGACGAGATCTACTACTTTATACTGTTCTCAGTCCCTTGCCTATGAAGATTTTAACACTGGTTTATCTAGAAAACTTAAGAAAAGAAATTAAACTTGCTCCGGTTCGTGGCCAGCTACGTGAGTGATTCACTTCTCTCACTAGCTGTGCTCTCAGTCTTGAGTTTCTGCAAAAGTTCCTTAATTTACGGCCTGAGCTAGGAGTAAAATCACCAAGTAACCCAAAGTGATGCCAGAGCGTGTATGTTAGCCTCTGGTTCCTCAGTACCTCTGACCATAACATTATCAAACACAGATGGTCATTTCAGTATTTTTCTTTTCCATTCCCCACAGCATAGCAAAGGCGTTGGATCTCCAGAAGCATTTAGAAACCCCAGCTAGAAGGTTATCTGCTGGAGAAGCCAGAAAGGTACGTGTTAGATTTGTATTTGGTACTTGAGCAAATCCTACTGTTTTGTCCTTGAACGTGGTGCACAGAAAAACCTTCATTCAAGCTCAAGGATGCGTTGGGTTCCTTGCCCTGCTGTCAGGGAGAGCAGAATATGGTCCTTGATATTGTAAAAGTGTTAGGCTTTTCATTTCACAAAGCAGAAATTTTATTCTTGGAGCAAAGCCTGAAATTCAAGTCGAATAAAAAAAAATTCTACAAACTGGATATCTTTATGAAAGAGCCTCATGGTTCCAAAGGGAGTTCCTTCCTCCTAACACAGAGGCAGATACAGCAGAGTGGGTTTTCATCTGTAGCTTTTGAATCCAGCCTGGCAGGATCCCTCCTTCTCCTCTTTCCCCTTTCTCCCACATTGTGCATTTAATAAATGCTAAGCACAAGTTGGATTTACAAGGTAATCACCTCTTCGTGCCCCACCACGTACTTCTGCCAGTAAACAGGATGAAAAACCACACTCAGATATTTGTCAGGCTTGGAAGTTTTGGAGAAAGCTAATTTTGGGAGATTAAAATGTTAACTAAGAACACATGAGGTGGGTTTTTTTGGCTCCCTGCTCCTCCTGCATTTGGGAATCAAAAGCTTCAGCTTCTAAAAGATTCACAGGGGTTAAGATATAGCCTGACAACTCACAGGTTTTGCAGGACAAGTAAGAGCAGACCTGACCTGACCTCGGTTTCTTTCCCATTTCAGCTGAGTTTTGCGCTGAGCGTGCTGGGAGATCCCACGGTGATGCTGTGGGATGAGCCGTCGGTGAGCATGGACCTGAAAGGGCAGCGCCGTATGCGGTGAGCAGCCCCGTTTGAGCAGAGCTGAGAAGCGTAGAACAGATTTAATAACAGGATTTAACATTTTACCCTCCGTATGCAGTTCCCCTTGGGCAGGCAAAGAGCTTCTGCCTTGGTGGCAGAGCACTTCTGTGTTTTCCCTTTTTCCCAAAGCACAGGGGATGGGGCACCACTCGCTAAGCTCCTCACGCAGCAGGCAGTAAGCCCTTGCAAACCATCAGATGTCATCTTAAGTAGCTCAACAAGAAAATATATTCCATCTGAACCCCTGCATTTGGTAGAAAAGGCAGAAATTCCAGTTCCTCCAGAGCATGAGAAAAAAACTACAGGTAGTTCTTCCTTCTGATCACTCAGCCCCAGTTCTTGCTCTAGCTTTTCATCAACAGTTTACACTGAAAGTGTAAAATTTGGAGGGATGCCGACATGACAAATTGTCAACGTAGTATCGGCATCCACATGTTCTCTTCAAGCAAGGTAACTCAAGTCTTTTAAATAGCTTATCCCCTTTCTTGTAGTTTTATCATTTCAGTTGATTTTTGGGGGAGGGGGAGACACATGAGGGAGATTTTCTTCTGGGAGTAACTGCTGTCCCTCTGTTCCCAGGAAAGTGATTCAGACCGCGGTGAAAGGCAAGGAGCGGGCAGCCGTCCTCAGCACCCACTACCTGGAGGAGGCGGCGGCCGTGTGTGACCGGGTGGCCATCCTGGTGTCGGGGCAGCTACGGTGGGCACCGGGGTCACATCGCTCACCTGATCTTTTTTAGTCTGGTGGGGTGTGTGTGCGTGTTTTTTGCTGGGTGGTTGTTTTTTGGTTTTTTCTTCCTAATCTAATAGAAAATGTTGGTTTGGTTTATCCCAAGTGTGTAACAAATACAGTTTTGTGAGGAGGTGGGTTGTTCAAACCGCATAGTATAAACAACTCACGAATAAGAGGGTGTCTGTATGTCTGCTGCTCAAATCCAGTGATTGCTTTATTTGCTGATTATGATGGTTTGAGCACTGTTTTCCACTCTCTGCAGGTACATCGGTTCCCTTGAGGATCTGAAAAAGAAGTTTGGCATGAGTTACCACCTAGAAATCAAAATGATGGACATGGGGCAAAGTGATGCTCTCCATGCCGAAATTCTGCGCCTCTTCCCCCACGCGGCTCGGCAAGAAAGGTCCCTACCCCGTGGGCTGCTGGGCCCATACCCAGCCCGGGCTTGTGCTGGGATGCTCTGTTTCTCCTACTGACCTTGTTCAGTAATTTAGCTGGGACTATAATAACCCTATAAGCACCCTTTAACCTTGGTGCTGAGTCATGAAACGATGAATTCCTTTTTAATTGCTGTTTCAGGATGACTTCTTTGCTCATCTACAAGATACCAATGGAAGATGCGCTGCCTCTGTCCCAGTCTTTCTCCAAGCTAGAAGCAGGTAAAAGGAAATAATCAACTAAGTATGAAGATTGCTTTGAAATCATTCATGTGGATTTGTTTTTGAAGGGTGCCTTCTCCATCCCTCCACAGCTAAACAGAATTTCAGGCTCGAGGAGTACAGCTTGTCATTGCATACTTTGCAACAGGTATGTTGATGTAGAAGTTACAGGCGAGAAACTGCTTGTATAAAAAGAAGGAATAGCCTGTGACCAGTGTAGGTACTGTCAGGCCTTGGCAATAACAGGGTCATTTCCACCGCGGTGTGTTGCAGGCGTTTGTAGACCTCACCCGGGACCTGGAGGAGTACAACGTGGACGCAACATCCAACGGGGCTGTGGAGCGGAGACCACTTCACCTCTGAGCCCTTGGAGCCACAAAGGAAAATATTCAGCATCTTTCACCAAGTGTTACCGATACGCGTGATGGGATGCAGCCCTCGGACTTGGTTACCCATGTCACAGCACATACCGCTCTGCAAGTTTTCTGCCTCACGAAGAAAAAAAGAATTATTATTTTAATAAATAAAGCCTTTATCCTTTGACAAATTGATGCCTGCCATTCACCCGTTCCCTTGCTCAGACTGACTCTTGAAGATTCGCTGTGCTGAGGAATAACCCTGCTGGGATGAATTGCTGGTTCAAAGGCAGCAAGGGGGGCACCGTGGCTGGGGGGGGGCTCGGTCATTGGTGAGAGTCATGTACAAACTCAGAAGAGGCTCTGAAACCCTCAGTCATCCATGGCAGGAGGACATCAGGGCTTTGGCTTGCTCAGTCCTGGGAAGCATCCTTCCGACTGGTGTGGTGTGGCCAATGACGGTGGTGTTTTCTGGTGGAGGGGTGTGGGGCTGCGTTTTGACCCAAAAAAGTTGCTGTTGCTGTGTGTTCTAGCTCAGGCCACCTTGGCCCATCTCCGGTCCCCATCACTGGGGACACAGAGAAAGGAGAGGACTCAGTAGTCCCTGGAAAAAGTAATGAAAACTGGTTGCTCTTAGATCCCCACCTTTAAAAGAAACAGTTATTATCTAGAGTCAAAATAAGATGTGCTTTGACCCAAAGTAAAGCTGGAGCAGGGCAGAAGGATGAACAAGTCTTCTGGCCACAGCACACGTGTCTGAATTGCTTTGGGGGTTGGGAAAATGGGGTGGGCTCCTCACTAGCACTCACCCTCTGTGGGTGTTTGGGAGGGATGTGGACACTGGTGGGGAGATGGGGACAAGCACCAGCATCCTGCCCCTGATAGAGCAGATCAGCATCTCTTCCTAGGCATCAGCCTGCCAGGGCTAGCCGTAAATAATAAATAAAAAAAAAGTAAATAAAACAGAAACTCCCTATCTGCAGACAGCCAGGTTTTTCTCCTGGTCCCCTGTTGGGCTGTCCCCCAGGAAAGGCCGGACTGGGGACCACCGGAGTACCCACCATGGGACAGGCATGGCAGTGAGACCCTCGCCCGTGCCACAGCCCCCCTAAAGGGGGAGGAGAAGGTTTGGGACACCCAGGAGATGTACTGGGGAGAGGTCCTAACTTCATTCTCTGCCTGACTTACTGCACCCCTGGAGTCTGCCTGGCTCTGAAACATCTGAACGTTACTGAAGTGTTAGTGGTGGGTTTTTTCCGCTAGGCAGAGCAAAGGGAAGCAGATCCAGCTCTTCCGCCTTCTCAATCACAGCCTCTGTCCCAGTTGGTTGTTCTCCCTTCCACCATCGGTTCCTTGCCCTTGCTGCCGCAGGAGATGCTGCGGTGGGCGACGGAGGGGCAGGCGCGCTCCACAGCCACGCTCAGCTTGGGAATGAAGTCAAACCCTTTAGAAGCACAGACTTAGTCAAGAGAAGTTTATTTTAATGTTTACAATACGTTTTGTAATCAGAAGGGCTGCTCCTATCCAGGAGGCAGCACTTCACGGCTCTTCCCACCCCGGGGCTGGTGGCACTGAAGCAGTTTGCAAACACAACCTTTGCCATCCGGAGATAAGCGAGAGTTGCCGTTCGCTCCTCCGCTTTTAGTGCTGTGCCGTAATATTTCTGTTGACTTCAGCCTCTCCTGCTGCACTGAGAAACATAACGGAGTTTGCCAGAGAAAGGATTTTTGTGCAGTTTGTTGTTGGGCTCGTTTTTCCTTCCTTGGCCAAGACTCAAGAATTTCCTGAGTAACTTTTCAGAGAATCTGCTCCATCAACTCAACAACAATATGCTCTGTTTGCTTGTTATAACATAAATAAATCTGAAGATCCGCCAAGGAGGGGGAGGAAGCCAGGGAAAAAGCGAAGCGATGGCGTGAGGAATGCCTTTTGGCAGAAGTGCCTGAGTGAACAAAACGGGTGCGTGGACAAAGGAGCACTGAGAGCTGCTGGGACACCCAGCAAGTCCAGCCCGGGGAGGCTCAGCATCTCCCCTTCCACAGGCAGGCTGCAAAGGATAAGATCTGGATTCCTTTCAAACCTTCCCATCAAGGTAAGGCTTAAACTTTCTTCTCAAAACAAATAAAAATTGTTATTTAAAGGGTATGAAAACATCCAGTAACTGATAACACTGTTAATAATACTGGGTGAGAACATGCATAGGTGAGACACTTTCTAATCATAGAATCATAATTGTCAGGGTTGGAAGGGACCTTGAAGATCATCTAGTTCCAACCCCCCTGCCCTGGGCAGGGACACCTCCCACTAGCTCAGGTTGCTCAGAGCCCCATCCAGCCTGGCCTTAAAAATAGTCTGAGTTCAGTTTGTGATTAAGTTTAGTGACTATTCAAAGGAGATAGACTCTTCTTAACCTTAGTTTGATACAAAATAAAACACCAATGGAGCTCAATTTACAGCAGAGGTGTATTTGCAGTGTTTCTCAGCACTGAGAGGATGAGGCAGCTCCAGCTCAGCTCAGTATTTTAAGCAATCCAGCTCACCTGAGCAGCAGATTTCTCTCCCTACATGCAGAATAAGCTAAAGATTGAATTTTAAAAGTCTTCTGTCTATCTTATGCTCCTAAAAAATCCCCCCTTGAAATATTGAAGGAGCAAGGAGATCAGTCCTGCTGAGTTTCCCCCAAACCCTGCAGCAGCGAGGCTGGGGGCCGGGCAGCGCTGAGGGGTGACGGGGACAGGGGACGTGGGACATTCCCAACAGATACCAGGTGTGCCAGCTCTCCATCCCTCCCGGGATTCCCCGTGTGAAGGGGAAACTCCAGATGTGTCAGCTTGTTGAGATACTCTGTGTGACTATTAAAACGAAGGACAAACTGGAAACCTGCTTTAGCTGTGATCCAAATCCCATGTCAGTGGCGGAAATGCATATGGGTTACACACGTTGGCTTACACCTTGCTTCTGCTAGATGAAAAAGTGACCAAGCAGTCGCAAGTGTAGCTTCATAGTCTCCTCAAGGAAATCTAGAGATCATTAGCACGGGCTAAATTCAAATTTTTGTGCGCCGGGATTTAGTGAGATCATCTGTAAGAAAAAAATCTATTCGGAGAGCAATGGCAAAACAGCAGATTTCTGCCTCTGAGCCAATGTCCCAGCCCCATCCTCCCGCTGTGCTGTGCCAGTACATGTGTTTGCAGCATGTTCTCGGGAAAGACCATTTGTTGGAGCTGTTTTTCCAGCATTTCAGTGCCTGCTGCCTCCTTACAGCAGAGCCATGCCCCTCCTGTGGACTGAACATAAATATTTGGAAGAAGATAAAACTCTGCCTTGCCTGTCAGCACGGTGAGGCATCATTCCCCAAAGGGAACGCGACAACGTAAATCGTCCGTCTGTATCACAGGAAGGTTTGAAGGCATTAGGTCTATAAATACTCTGATATTTCTACCTGAGGCTTCACTGAGGGAAGATCAAGCTCTTGCCTGAAAACATGTTTTAGCTGCATTATGTGACAGCAAAGCAGCTTGGCTCTCTGAGTGTAACCCTTTTCCGTTTGGATACTTAGTCCTTTTGCTCATTGGAGTTGTTAAATATTATTTTACCGGTGTTAATATGGACATACCTCATCTGCAAAAGTTACTTTGACAGCTCGCTTTATGCCCACTTCTTTAAGTTCCCACCACCGGCATTATTCCAGGCAACAAATCCTTGTTTTGCTTTGACCACATCTTTTTAAGGATGCTGCCACATCTTTTGGAGTAACGCATCAACACACGCTCGTGGCTGTTTCTCTCTCGTTTCCCATGACTATCCCCGACAGTGACAGCTCTCCAAAGGCACTTCCAAGAATTTGTTCTCTTGTAGCTCCGTTGCCTTCCATCAACGCTGCCTTCCGTATGAGCTCAGCCCACACTGCAGCCAGGAGTTGCTCAACACAGCTTGGTGCGAAGCCTATAGCGCATTAAAATTACACGCAAAAAGATTTTGGCGATTTCAATCGGCCACGTTGCTGTCGTTATTTCTTGGATATTAAGGCCACCCAAGCCAATTAGGTCATGCAGTCTGATCTTCCCTTTTTTATTTCATAAATAGCTCCTCCCAGCCTTACCATGCTACGTTACAGAAGCGTGAAATTCTGGTTATAATCGGTGTCGTATCGCTGAGCAGCAAGGGTTGGGAGGATGTTGAACACAACGAGGTCTCTTGGTCCCTCGCTGCTAGAAGCTGTGCTGCAGGGCTGGCTTGTCCTCAGCGCAGGAGGTCCGAGCCCCTTCAGCTCTCCCTTTTGCCGTAAAAAGGGAAGGAAATCGTTAATCTGCTCGTGCGCAAGGACAGTGCAAATAAAAGCAGTCACTGCTGTTCTACCTTTCGTTGTCTTTGAAAATAATTTAAAAGAAAAATGTTTGTAGGTTCAAAGATGAAGACACTACAGAGAAATATGAGTGTATTCCAGCAAACAAAAATTCTCTTGTGGAAAAATGTACTTATCAAGTGGAGGATGAAGATGCAAAGCTTTCAGGTGAGCCACGTAAAAAAAGAAAAAAGTGAGTAGCTAACTGTTGAGACTAATTAATCCCTGCCTGCCACTGTACCCCAATTTCATTTTGTACAGCTATAAGTTAAAGTACATTTCATAGAATCATAGAATGCCAGGCTGGAAGGGACCTCACGGATCATCTGGTTCAACCTTTCTTGACACAAGCACGGTCTAGACAAGACAGCCCAGCACTGTCCAGCTGAATCCTAAAAATGCCCAGTGACAGGGAACCCATCTCTTCCCTGGGGAGATTATTCCAGTGGCTGCTTTTTCTCATTGTGAAAAATTTTCCTCTTGTGTCCAATCGGGATCTCCCCAGGAGGAACTTGTACCCATTACCTCCCGTCTTTTCCATGTGACTCCTTGTGAAAAAGGAGTCTCTCCGTCTTCTTTGTAGTCACCCTTTAAATACTGGAAGGTGGTGAAAAGGTCTCCCTTGGGCCTTCTTTTCTCAAGGCTGAACAAACCCAGTTCTCTCAGCCTTTCCTCATATGGCAGGATTAGTCGGCATCTAAGAAACCGGTGTGTCTGAGTGCCTCTTGTCAGATATTTTAATCCTGCCAAGAAGAAGCTCATATGCTGTTATACTATTACGTTCTTTTCTCCCCTCTCCCCCTTACCCAGGAGTGGATGCTCTCTCTGCTTTTTCTACCACTGGTGTTCATCGTCTGCGTGTTCATGATAAACGTCCGCTACCCTGAAGTGCCCTACAGCTCCCTCGGGCAACTAGATGATCCCGCCTACAATGCCACCGGGGTCACCGTCGCTTTTACACCCGTCACTGTGACCACAAAGCAAATAATGAACAAAATGGCCTTGAACTCTCTAATGACAGGTGTGTTTTGCTTTTTAAATATTTAGCTTTGTCATTATTTAATCTATTATGCACTGTGTTCTCTACTATTATACACAGCAGTTCTCCAGTAGCTTTGGCCAGTAGAGAAAACTCACCCCAAATCCTCCCTTCTCACAAATATTTCTTCTCTAATATTTCAATGACTAGTAGGTCAGTGTGTTGTGCTGAGCTGTAAAGCTCTGCCTCTGTAGAATAATACTATTAAGATACATTGGCTCATTCTTTTGAGGTTCACTTCTTCCCATCTAGGAAAGTATGAAGTATTTAAAGGTGCTACCCTGCCTAGTGAGGAGAACAGGAAAGGAGGTGTTACAACGCTAAAAAAGCAGAATATACACCCAATCCCTGAGCACACATTTCCAGACCTAAAGAAACTCATTACAAATGTCTTCTTACAAACTACAGGTATAAAACTGGAGGCAGTGGACAATGAGAGAGCCCTGGAGAAAGCTTGGATTTCGAATAATGAAATTATAGGGGTTGTATTTAAGGACAACTTCTCCTATCACCTCAGGTTTGCTTCTGGGAAAGTGGCTATTCCAAATGACAACTTTGGATACATAGGTAATGCAAAATGAGAATTTACGGGTGGATGACTGCCTGGCATGGATAGGCATCGCTTTGCTGGAATAATCTATATATGTTAAACGATTTAATAAATTGTTAGGGGTTTTTTTTTGTCAGTGGACCTCTGTCCATTCGAAGAGTTTCCCGTAGTGCATATATGTGCGCTTATCATCAGCTTTAGTAGTGAAAACCCTATTACTTTTCACTGCTCTTAACCATGGTGCCCTTAACCTTTCATCCTTGCAGATAACTGCTACAATTTCTCATCGCATTACTGTGACAGCCCAAGGTATTGGTACAGAGGCTTCCTGTCCCTGCAGTCCAGCATCGATGCTGCTATTATAGAGGTAAATCACATTTATGAACTGATGCAGGTATCCTTTTACTTTAAACTTGGTCCAGGAATGGCAAATTGTTCTGTGACAATAGCAAGAGATTAATCAGAAAATTCTGCAGAAAAAAACCAAATTATCTTAAAATACTCAGCGGTCTGAGTATTAGTGGCAGCGACAGTGAGAATTTGAATGTAACCTCCAGTTCCTGCAGAAAATTACTGCTTTCAATCTAATTTTGAAGGTTTGTCCTTACTTTTGTTTCTCTACAAAATGGCAATGTCTCTTAAAAGCTGGGAACCGTTAAGAGCAGGAACAGTGTAATACCACTGTTTAGAGTATTTCTCAGATTTCAAGGAAAAGGCCGTTCTTGCAGGAGACTGGGGTGGTATGAATATCTGCTGGATGACTTGCTTTTGAAGTAGGCAGATCTGTCATTTCTTGGCCTTCCTTTCCAAATTGTTACTCAAAAATACTCCAGGGTAGGGTTCATCCCACCTGACTGCACACCTCCAGCTGGGCAGGCTGCTTTCATACCTGGGGAGAGAAACAGGACCTTGGGAAATGTGACGGTTTTGTGTCTGGATCCTTATCTCTGAGTGCACTGAAGGATTTATCTCCCTCAATAGACAAGGAGAGGAGTCTAGCTGAGGCACAGACACACAGAGGACTCGGATGAGCCTTCCCATAGGGCTTTATCCCATTACTTGATGATGTTTTCTATAAAGCTGCATTAAAAAGTAAATCCAGGGATGATGAATCAGAAGGTTCCTTATATAAATACTGCTCACTGTAGAAAATATCTAAATACTGAGATGTTGACCTTGAATTCCTTTAGGTGGTGACAAATCATTCCGTTTGGGAAGAAATGAAATCAATTGCTGGTGTCCGTATGAAGTCACGGAGTGTCATCTCCTCGATTACACTAGAGTACAGTTATTTCATGATTACTATCGTGATGTGTTTCTCTCCGTTCATGTATTTCTTATCGATGAACGTTGTAAGAGAAAAGAAGAAGCTCAAAGTATTGATGAAGACAATGGGGCTGCAGGATATTGCATTTTGGTAAGTTCTTCTTTAACTAAAGTACCTATTTGCCAAAAATCAATACAATCTTGGGTATTTGCACAATGAGTTAATAAGTTAAATGGGTTCATAAGTTTTCTCCAGTAGTCTACGGAGAAACCAGAAGGGCTGAGCATGGCAGAGGCATATTCTTCCTCCCTGGGTATTTCCTCCTGAGGTGGGTTGTGCCATCTGCTCTTCACAGAGTATGAATGAGCCAGCTCTGGGGAATACATAACATTTTAATCTTAAACGGTTCTGCCATGCAGATGAAGTTGTAATAACAGTTCTCAATTCACTGAAGTGTAACACCATCTTTCCACCCTCAGGCTCTCCTGGAGTCTGCTGTATGCTGTTTACGTGATGGTCCTCTCCTGCCTGCTGACAGCTCTCGTGGTGCAGGATGTTTTCTCTCTCAGCAGCTTCCCTGCCGTCTTACTGCTTTTTTTCCTGTACGGCCTAGCATGTGTAAGTCAGGTTTCAAAGCCAAATTTTCTCGCCACATGATTTATTATTATGCTGATGAGCCTAAACATTACTCCAGAGCCTTTTTCACAGTGCTCAGGACTCTGTCCTTTGCGTGACTATGCTAATTGAAATAGCTGAGTGGATTCTCTGACTCA
The DNA here is from genome assembly GCA_013400135.1 of Rhinoptilus africanus. Taxonomy (NCBI): domain Eukaryota; kingdom Metazoa; phylum Chordata; class Aves; order Charadriiformes; family Glareolidae; genus Rhinoptilus; species Rhinoptilus africanus. The sequence goes on from VXBO01004050.1 coordinate 85,807, forward strand.
GCAGCAGTGATTTGAATTATAGCCTGAAAAAGCGATAGACAGTAGGCTGACTACCAAAGAGCTGATTTGAAACACAGAACAACCCACTAAGAAGGACTTTTTTGTACTTTACTACACAGACCCAGCTCACCAGGTATCTGTTTGCCCGGCAAATGGAAGTGCTACTGTTAAGGATATTTATTTCCTTCAGTGATTGAAGGAACCTTCTGTTCTTGCAGATCCACTTGGTTTTCATGCTCTGCTCCCTCTTGAGGACCTCCAAACTTGCCGGCTCCATGGGGTTCCTCATCACATTTCTCTTTGGATGCCTGAGCCTCGCGGTGCTGATAGAAAATCTTCCAGAACCACTGAAGTTGTTTCTTGGTCTCTTCTGTCCTTTTGCGTTTAATGTTGGCATTGCAAAGGTATGAGGCATCATCTCTGCGGCTGAACCTTCCCAGTAGCTTGTTGTCCTGAGCCCTCTCGGGGGAGGAGCCCCAGCCAATCCATCACCTCACACAACAGCACCATCATAACCAGGGCTGGACCCCAGGCAGATGGGAGTTGACTCAGGGACATCAGGTCATCCCTCTCTTGCTGCAGCAGCTCTTCCTGTCACCAGAAACTGAGCAAATACAATTCGAGTTTTCTGCTGTGGCCCATTTCTCCTCCATCCCCGCTTTGGGTAATTCTATGCAGTTTCCCACTTTCCCACCAATCATATCTCCATAGCTCTGAGCAATGCTTTCTAGCTCCAATTATTTAATATTTGATTTCCTGACGTATAAAAAAAAATCTGCCTGGGAGAGGAGATTTCTGCACAAGTAGAAAAAGAAACTTTAGTCTACTGCTGATTTACCATACCGTTAAATCAATAACTATGTAAAATTATACCGTCTTTGTTGTAACTTTGTCATGTCAAGGGTGCAAATATATTTCTTGAACAATTTCCTATAAAAAAATCTGATCTTTTCTTCTGCTTCTGAACTGTTCTGGAAAATTCTGAATGAAAACGTAAGATCTCTGTGTGGAGTAAATTTATTTCGCTTCCTCTCTCAAAAGAAAGGGAAAAAAAATTGGTCAGTACTGCTGAAGATTTCTGGGTTAACACAGTCAATTGCATCCATGGTGTGATGGAATGTGTCTAGTTTTCCAGCCTGAAAATTTGTCTTCTTCGTCCTTTATTTCAGGTTTTCCATTTAGAAAAATATGGAATGGGTTTCTCTTTTTCCAACCTTATGGAGGAATCATACTTTTTATTTTCAACTTACGTTATGCTGGTCTTTGACTCAGTCTTCTATATGCTCTTAGCTATGTATTTCGACAAAGTTCTGCCAGGTAGATATGATTTATGCTTATGACGATACTTTCTTCTTTTATACTTTCAAGTTATACTGACTGAGTGTAATAGCTCCTCAAGAAAATTATGAGCAGCTCCATTCTCTGAGTTAACTGAAATAGGTTTGGAACTAAAAGAATATATTATACTGCTCAGTGACTTCTCTACTCTGGGTACACGCTGGTAATTCCCAAATCAAAGACAATAAAGTATTTAGTATTTTTTCTTTTTAATTATACTGCTTTTGAACTGCTTATGAGAAAATAATGTAATAACATCTGGGACAATATTTTAATTCTTTAAGTAAACTATTAGATATTTTGATCTAATGAATATATGTTCATTAGATATAGCCCTGAAGCCAATCTTCTTGTCTTGTCCACCCCAGATCCAAACTTCTTTTCTGGACAAAGTACCAGTTTTGAGGCAGCCAAGTACTTATTAGAACCTCCTAAATGTTTAATCTAGGATGATGTCCTGGTTGTGGCTTTGGTTAATGACAGGTCATCTCCTTTGCTTTCCTGTCAGGCAAATACGGCATCCCAGATCCCCCTTTTTTCTGCCTGAAGCCCTCGTACTGGGTGCGGAGCAGGAGAGGCTCCAGCGGGGAGACACTCAGAACTGCGGCAAGCCCTGAGGAGCTCCTTGGTGATGACGTAGAGCCAGTGCCTCAAGAATTCATGGGGAAGGAAGCCATCAGGTTAAGAGAGAAGGAATTGCCATTCATGCTTTTTGAGTTGGGTAGCTTGGGTTTAATGCTCTCGCATTCTGCCAGGATTTTTTTTGCTGTGGACTTTGTTAAGTGACTATTAGGGACAACAAGGAGAAAGCGGAGGGCAGCCCATTGTAAACCAGCCATCTCTTGCAATGGCCTTGACCTTGTCTTTGCATGGCTTGGTGCCGGTGTTGTGTGCCGGGTAGTGACGTTCACGTCTGCGTACAGAGCATGCCAAACCCTACCGAGTCTCAGGGTCACTTCCCTGTATCTCTTACTTTTCATATCACTCCTGTCATCTTAAACTAAGACTGGTAATAATGAAAAAGGACATCAGGGAAATGTATTTACAAGAATCTTGAAATAATAGCCTCCTTACCTTCCTTTTAGACTCAGCAACATTAAAAAAACATATAAAAAGAAAGACAAGAAGACAGAAGCTTTAAGAGGTATGAAAGTTGTGATGTTGATTCCAGTTATGCAAAAATTTCTGTCAGTCAAAGAAGTAAAACAACACTTGTACTGCTTGAAAATTTATGTGAAATATTAGTTGATGCAACGGATCAATATTTTGTTCAGTTTTTACTGGTTTTCTATTTTTAGTAAGAGTAAAGAGAAGAAAGACTCTTTTTCTATTTTTGTATTTCTCTCTTTTCTTCTAAATATAGAGCAGCGTCTTATGCCTTTACTTCAAGGTTGGCAGGATTTCACTCCAATTTGCTTAATGCATTTCTGACTAATATTACTTAGTTCTTGACTTGTCTCACCTTCGACGAGTGGAGGCAAGTCATACCTCATTTCTTCCCAAACCTGATGTTGTTTTCATTCTAGGTTTGTCTTTAAATATTTATGAGGGTCAGATCACTGCTTTACTCGGCCACAGTGGGGCTGGAAAGACAACGCTGTTAAACGTGCTCAGCGGACTGACTTTGCCTTCTGAAGGTAGGATGGCAAAAGCTGGGATGTGGTGACCTTAATTCAAAAGCTGTAAAGACCAGTTCGTTCTGCTTCATCACGTTTATTCCTGTAAACAGGCTCTGCAACCATCTACAATTACAAGCTCTCTGAAACAGGGGACAGGGAAAAGATTAGAGAGATGATTGGTATTTGCCCACAGTTCAACATACAGTTTGAAGTCTTAACGGTGAAAGAAAATTTGAAAACTTTTGCAGAAATCAAGGGCATCAAGTCCAAAGAGGTAGAGCGAGAGGTAAGTGTGTGTTCCCCTGTAAGGTGTCCCCGTGCAGCAGCGCGAGGCTGCAGGCAAACCCCACCTTTCAGTAAGGGCTCCTTTTGTGCTTGGAAGCTCCAAGGGTCCACCTGGCTGTGCCTTCTGAAATCTGAAGCTGTTTTCTAGCTTCCGCTAGGTTAGTAGGCAAGCTTGTGGGCTGGGTGCAACCAGAGCGATTCCTCTGCTCAACCCAAGGAGACGAGGGGATGTAGCAGCCCCTGCAGTGGCTGCTCCTGCTGGCGGTGGGTTGGTGTGGGCAGGAGCCAGACATGCTCTTAGAAACTGTGCCTTCAGTCCCAGCCAGATCTCCCTCATGGCTAACAAAGGATGGAAGGATGACTAGTGCTGGGAATAGACATCCCTGTGCTGTTCTAGGTGCAAAACATTTTGGAACTGCTGGATATCAGTGGCGTTCAGGACACTCAAGCTGAGAAACTGAGTGGCGGGCAAAAGCGGAAGTTATCCATTGGAATAGCCATGCTTGGAAACCCCCAGGTAAAGCAGCAGGCCCCGCTCTGCAATATAGGGAATATTCAAGTCCAACATAACTGAAACCTTATGCAAGTACTTGGCTACAATTTTGCCTGTGATTCCAGGCCTCTTTAAAGTGCTCATAATTATTAAAATTACTAAATTTAATAATTCCATTTTGTTAATTTCATAACTCATCTTGCTGGTCTCATTTTAAAGAAGATAGATAGTTCCCTGACCTCTGCACAGCTCCCAAAATAGTTGCCTTTGCATAAAAGGAGGCCTGCGTCCCTTGCCTTCAGGAGCTGAGGCTTTCAGGGGAACACCAAACCCAGAAGTGCAATTACTCCAGCAACAAATCATGTCTGATTTCATCCTTTCTGAAGGTTTTGTTCCTGGATGAGCCAACGGCTGGGCTGGATCCTCTTTCCAGGCACCAGGTGTGGAGCCTCCTCAAGGAGCACAGAGCCGGACGGGCGATCCTCTTCAGCACCCAGTTCATGGATGAGGCGGACATTCTGGCAGGTAAGGACGGGCTCAGCCTGCAGAACAACCCTGGAGCACAACACCCATGTGAGGTTCCTTTGCAAATGAACCTTTGAACTGCTGCTGCTGCTCTGCAGGATAAAATCCCTCAGCTTTTCCTTTCCTTTGCAGACCGCAAGGCGTTTATCTCACGCGGGAGGCTGAAGTGTGTCGGTTCTTCTCTGTTCTTGAAGAAAAAATGGGGGATTGGCTATCATTTAAGGTATCTGCTTCTGCCCCAGAAACCAGCATCTGGGAAACATGCATGTACAAGGCGTTACCAGAACGACTGTAAGAGGGAAACTGTAGAGCAGATGTCATCAAAATAAGACAATTAACTGAATTAATATTCAGTTACATAAGGAATGAATGAAGCTGGGGTTTTCTTTTTATGCATCTTAGCAAATACAATGGTGGTTGTTATTTGTTTGGGTTTTTTGCTTCCTTTTTTTTTTTTTTTTCCAAACTAAGCATCTGTTTTTTCCAACTGAACAGGATCCATATCAGTGAGTCTTGTGACTTAGAGAACGTGACAGCTCTGGTTAAACGGTACATCCCCAATGTCATGTTCTCAGGACACAGTCAATACGAGCTGAGATATAAACTGCCATTAGAAAACGTGAATAAATTCCCAGGTAATGTTTACGAAAATAATTGAGAATTGTCCATAGAGAAAAAATAATCACAAATGTGGGGAAAGAGAAAGGAAGAGGGAGATTTTCTACTGGAGTCATATAAGGACTTTGGAACTGTTGCATTTTGATTTTTCCCCCAAAAAATTTAGCATCCATATGTTTAAGATCAAAACATACAACAAAAGTTTTACTGCTGTCTGTAATGAAAAACCTCAGGGGATGCACAGTGTGAAATGCAGGTGCTAAATAGAAAAACATCTCCAAAGAGCTGTGGATCTGGCAGTCCTGTGTTCCTCCAGACCCGCTACATCCTGGCAGCTCCCTGCTTTAGCATTTTCCCTGTGACTGGAGATGCTCCTGTCAGGCTGACTCAGCCGAGCCAAGGTCTGGTCTGGAGATACGTGTTTATGTTTGAAACCTTGAAGGCACTTGTACTATCTCTGCCCTGCAGATCTGTTCAGTGACCTCGACAGCTGCTCCGACCAGGGAATTATCAATTATGGCGTTAGCATGACAACCCTGGAGGATGTCTTCCTGAGACTGGAGGAAGAAGCCACAGTCGATCAAGAAGGTACAGTCGTGGCTGCAAATATACAATCTGTAGCCGAAGAGAACGGCTACTTTGCAATAACCCCTGGGCACGCCTCCAACTGCTGGTTATGAGGTGGCTCCTACTTTTTTCACGCATTACAATGTAGAAGCTGGTCTCAGACCTAAATGTGCATGTGGAAAACCCTCTGCAGATGAGCACGTCCTTGGGGAGGAGTGGGCAGAAGCAGGACCGCGGTGCCCCAGTGAGATGGAGCCGGGCTCCCTGCTGCTCTCGGACACCGGGAAGGCGGCAGTCGGCGGCTTGGCTCTCTGGAGGCAGCAGGTCTTGGCCATGGCATGGGTGCACCTCCTAAAGCTTAAGAGTTCAGTGAAGAACCTGCGGTCAATGTGAGTCCCAAAGTGATTCTCTCTTGCAGATCTGGAATTAGACACAGTCACAGCCGGGGGGGGGAACAATTTCACACTCCTGTTTTGATGAGCGTTTGGATTAATTGGTATCAGGTCTTGGCCATGAACGGTCTTGGCAATCTGCACGCAGAGGACAGGGAAGCTTCTTCCTTTCCAATGCCAGTAATACAAAATGTCCCTTTTGTGCATTTTTGTTTCTATACTGAGTGATTCCTGCCAGGGCAATCTACTTTCTTCCTGAAGAAAACTATCATTTAGAAACACTTTTATTTCAGATGGAGGCGAAAGTTTTAAAATAAACTAGTGTGTACAGAGAGAGGAGGGAAAAATACTACTTTCAGACTTCCTCTTTAATTCTTTTTAAGCTTCTCTCAGGTTTCCAGAGTCTGAACTCATTTGGCCCCGTTAGTCTTCAATCTGGTACGCTAGTGTTTCCTGGCGAGGCTCAAGAAACAGATGGGAGATGCTGATTTATGAAAAACTTATATCTTAAGAAAGTCTGAAAGGCATTTTGTGGCCCTAAAAAGTTGAGCACTCCACATATGAGGTCCTCTCCTTGCTAAATTTTGAGGGGCTTTGTGAACGATCACGGTTTGAGACTTCTGAAAATAAAATCACCAAAAATTTTGAACGGGAAAAAGCATTGGGTAACCTGAGTATAGTATTCCATTCCCAATACGCAAATGCGTTCTGCCGAATATCTGTTTTGAGAGTGTTTATCCGTCTCTTTCTTAATGTAGTTTGCTGCTCTATGTGGTTTTTCTGCTTCCTCTGGTTTTGCAACTGTCCCTGGTTGCTGCCTGGCAGAGTGTGAGTCTGTGGGAGCTCTCGCCTGCGCGCTACTTCTCGCCCCTGGGGAAGAGGGCTCACTCGGAGACAACCAGCCTCCTGGTCCACAACACCACGGGTGAGGGGAAGGAGCCTTTCCTCAGCCTTTCCTCTTCTGAGCCTTTTTGCTGTAGCAAAGGAAAATAAGTGGAAAGAGCAGATGGTTATAGGATGGAGGGAAGCCAAGGGATGATGGTTTTAGTGTCAGAAAAGCATGGAAATTGTTATTTTTAAGGGGTTATGAATGAAGCCTGCTTTGGCTTCAGCAGCTGGTGAGATCTGATACAATGATGTGAAAAGGGATATTGGAGCAGATGGGATTAAAAGGAGATCCAGCTCTTTCCCTGCCCCAAATCCAGATCTCTATCCAAACAATTTCTGCATTTTCCGAGTGTGTGATCCTCAAACCAGGCACCATACTCCAGAAAGGGCTCAATAGTGCTGAGTCAAACTGGCTGTCTACTTCCAGAGTTTTATCTTCAACATTCCTATGAGTGGATGCTATTTTATGTTGTTTTGCTGGAGTATGGTACTGTTGGCTTCATCAGACCGTCAGTAAGGAAAATACATTTTGTAGCAACTGAGCAAAGGCAGAACAAAAAATGACAATGCAAGATTCAGTCGATGAGACTGAAATCCATTAACTTCACAGAAATGAATGTGCAATGATCCACCACATATGTGCTGTCTGACGTCCACGGTTATTAGGCTTTCTCTGGTTTTTTTTGCTGGACATGGCTTTTTTAAAAAAAACCAAACTGTCTTGTTGTTCACTGTTATGATTCCTCTGCTTTTGGCTTTCACATCAGGCGCAGGCATTGAAGACTTTATCCACACGCTCCAGAGCCAAGATCTCACAGTGGAAATAACAAGCGAGGAAAATATCACAGAGGAGCTAAAACACAATGGGGCTATAAAAGTGTCTCGCAAAGGCCAGGTGAGGATTTTTTTTCTCTTCCTCCTATTTCTTCCCAATAATTGAATAATTAAGCAAAATTCCTCCATCAGCTTTACCTGTGGGATGGTCCTATTGAGTGAGGCCCACAGGTACAAAGATTTGAAAGAGTTTTAACAAGTAAACTACATGCTGGAGGAGACCTTATCTCCCTATTCCTCCACCTCAAAGTGTTCATATTTGTAGCACAGCTATACAGACTTCCAATACTCAGTAATTTAGTTTTTAGCAAACCAAGTATAGGCAAAAAGAATTATTTCAGGGCTGGATTCTCCTAGCATGCTCTTTTTATACTGCTTCTCTGCAGATGAGAAAACAAGAGTTTTCATCTTGTTTTCTTGCTCTTTGAAGAGCTACAGGTTTACTGTGTTATGCCACATGGAGGCCGTCAACTGCTTCCCGGTCCTTGTGAACATCATCAGCAATGCTCTGCTGAGAGCCCTCAATTCCACTGTGCACATTCGGATCTGGAATCACCCATTTTTCTCTGTAAGTGTCAGAACCTGGCAAACAGGTGTCAGAAAAGAGCTCTTAAATCTGCTTAAGGTCTCAGTAAGTCATCAGATTCTAATGGGAAGCCATGTGAGGAAAGACCCACCTTCCTCAGTGATGGCTCTGGAACCATCATGTTTAACTTCAGTAAAACTGAAGCTAATTTTTCCCTTCTGGGTCTTGAGGGCTGCTGAAAGGAGAGTGTGGCTGGGAGGGTTTCTTCAGGAGGTTCCTTATTCTCTCCGTCGTGTTATTCAAGCTGTGGCCCATCAATAGACAGAAGAGAGAGCTCACTGCAAATCTGGGGTGGAGGAGTGGGACCTGCACCACCCCCCTCTCCTCACCAGTGGCAAGCAGTTTGCAGGGCTGTGGTTTAGGGGAAAACCTTCCTCCTGTCAATATTTGGTTTCAAATCACACTTTGTGTTCATACTGCCTTGTACTTCATGTGAAATGCAGTAGGATGAATTGTGTCCAGACATTACATTGCGGCTGTTTTCTACAAATGCTTTTTTCCTCTGTTTTCAGATAGATAATCCACGATTCTGGGATTATTTTGTTTCTTTTTACCTCATTTACATGCTGTTGTTATTTCCTGGTTTTCCTCCTCACTTTGCAATGGGCTACATGCAGGATTACAAGGTAAATTCCTTGAAAAGGAGCAGATTTGGGGTGGGCAGAAGGGATTACAACTGCGTGGGCACAAGGATGTTTGAATATGATGGGCATCTTACGGACTTCTTCTCTGTATTCCAAAGAGCAGATTTGCAGCCAGCACAAAATACTAAAAGGCAAAAAGAGGTGGGACGGTAACAGCTTTTTGTTAGCTTTTTATTTCCTGGAGCCATTCCCGTGGGTTCAGTTGGCCAACCAGGCACCGGCAATAAACTGCCCTTCACATTGTGCCTTCCCAGGTGAAAGCTCGTGCCCAACTGCGGATCTCGGGGCTCTTTCCCTCGGCGTACTGGTGTGGCCAGGCACTGGTGGACATCCCGCTGTGCTGGCTCCTTCTCTTCTCAATGTTTGGGCTTCCATTTGCCATGAGCAACAAGATTTCCAGGAACATCGACAGCCTCTTCTTGCTGGTACGTCCCATTCTGGTGATTGCTGGTTCACTAGGGGGGGATTGGGGTAATATTATGAGCATGTGTAGAGGTAGCAATAAATCTTCCCTTAATATACTCCTTTACACTTATAAGTAAAATTGTGGTAATTTCTGATTTTAATGTATGACCATTTAAACTGAACTATGTTACTATATACAGGTTTCTAGTTGTTCTGATCACTCCATTTTCTCTAATGAAAGCCCTTTTTTCTGTAGATCATGGGTACTTTTGGCTATGGAATTTCTATCGTTCTCTTCATCTACTTGATCTCCTTCATCTTTCGCAAAGGATGGAACTGTGATTTTTGGTCTTTTATCCTGATAGTGGTAAGCATATGGCTAGATAATGTGCTGTAGAGTTTACAGAAATGTATTTTGAGATCTTACAGATGAACTAGAGTCAAAATACCAAGTATAGATGTAGAACATAAACACGGGCATATGTTTTATAGCAGTTAATTCTATATTAAACTCGTGTCACAATGTTCTGTTCCCACAATCCTCCTGCGACACAGAGAAATGCTTGCATCCACCCTGAGCTGGTGCAGGAATGGAGGCAAAAAAGCTATTTATTGCTCTGTTCAACACCTCACATCCAAGAGATGTAAGGTGTTGACACGAGCCAGAGGTTAGACACAGATAGCTTGAGCCTGACCTGGAAGAAGATGGCTTATTTGGCATGAACTGGGATGGGAAAGAACAAGGATGGGATCCTGTGCTTCCTTCTTCTGCCCAAAGCAGCCTTGTGTCTGGGAAAATGTTTCCCTGGGTGACCCAAACCAGCAGCCTATCATCAAACAGAAATGGCAGAGGATCTCCTGAACCCTCACTATTTCTCTTCTTTATCTTGTCCATTTTTAGATGGAAAAGGAATTGAACAGGGAATTGAAAAGGCAGACCCACACAATTTTTTTAAGATCAGTGAGGAGCATAACCCTTCCCATCAGCTAAATTACCCTCTTGTTTTATTTTTAGGTGTGCTTTGTTTCTTTTATCATCAGTAGAGTCCTGGATTTCTTAACTGATATTAGAATCACCCTCTACGTTGTGTCTCTCTTGATTCCCGTGTACCCACTGATGGGTGTTGTAATCCACTGCCAGCAGGTAAGCAGTGGCGCTGGGCAAGAAGAGGCATCCTACCATAAAAGACAACCATGTGTCCTTGTGAGCAAAGTGTTGAAACACTTGCATGCTGCATTCTGGGAAGGTGCATTAGTTTCCTCTTATGGGTGGGATTTTACAAGTGCCCAGATTGCATCTTTAGATGACGGTTTTGGATCAGATCTAATTTTTCCAGCTTTTCATTATGGTTAGGGGCTACTTCTTGTGCAGTTGAGCCGTGACTGTAGATTAGGTAAGCCCTCTTAATTCTTTCCATGCAGAGTCAGGTAACTTTGCTTGAACAATCATACAAGAAGATTTGAATTTACGCATCTGACTTTGCAGGGAAATAGAGTGAGAATTAGGAATACTCACATGACACTTTACTCCATGTCAGCTGAGGGTGGTCTTGGAAAGTCAACTAAGAATTTAACAAAACCCTCCAGCTATGTGCAAGACCACCTATGAGCCATAAATTACTCAGGAGTGAAGTACAAATAGAAGAGAATTCTCTGTCCTGTCCCACTCCCCTCCACCTCTTCTCTCCGGGACCCCAAAGGAGAAGAGACCAGATGTTTTCCTGTGATAGGCCATTACCCCCAAAAGAAGAGTCTGATGCATGTACTGAGGGCAGTGACGTTTGCTGGTATAGGACTGGGATCCCCAAAGTCAAACATCTGTGTTTGTTCATCTGTATGGTGAATATTTTGGGTAAATCAGAAGCTTTTGTACATTTTCATTTAATTTGTTGTTTGCTTCAAATTTCAAAATTATCCACAATTATACTAAAGAATTACAGGTCTTGTTGTGTTGGGTTTTTTTTTAATTCTTACAGATTTTTATAGAAGACATGGACGTGTTTGGAGTGACTTCAAATACTGACGTACTAATAGCTGTCTTTGCAGTAAGAAAACATTTAACATTGCTTTTATTTAGAAATGCATGTCTCCTAAACCCCCTCCTCAGTTCTGAGGAAGCAGACAGGACCCCTGAGCTCATGTCATGCAGAAGGAGGTTGTTGGTGGGTCCGGATGACAGATTATTCCACTGGGCAAAAATAACCTCACTCCTTTGAGATGGGGAAGGGAAAAGGAAATAAGCTCAGATCACTTAATGCTGCCCTATTATTTTATGAATTGTGGTTTTCTGCTACCATTGGTATTTTCTGCAGTACTGATAAATGATAGTAGAGTTCACAGTCTTCAGGATTACCCTGAGTTTAGATGTAAATGGACTCTATTTTTACATACTGTGGTTTTCCCCCATGTATTTTATAACACTGCCACCATCTTCTCAGCTGCAGCCATAGTAGGATGGAAGACAAGGCTGTTAATGTGGCGACCTCTTTTTTTCAGCCTTATATCCATTCTGTGGGTTTCATTTTTCTTCTTCGATATTTGGAGATAAAATATGGAAGAGCAGTTCTGAGAAAGGACCCAATATTTAGGTTTGTATAAACACACATCCACATACAAGATCAAAACTCCTACCACACTGCTTTTCCTTGAAGACAACATTTTAATCAGATATCATTGCCTTTCTAAATATTTTTTTTAATACCAATGAAATTTTTTTTATAACTAAAATACACCCTTAAGTACTTTAGTGCTGTGATAATATAAAACAGCTCTCAAGCTTGCTTGGGTCTCCACACAGTGGAGAACCACCAGCATGGTTCTTCATACAACACAGAAAGATAATAAATATAAAAAATAATAATAATAAGCTATAAAAACCCACAAAAAACATTGAACCAGAAGGACATTCACTCCTGGTCTGTCCAAAATGCATTGGTGGAGAACAAGGCTAAAGAACAAAATGTCAAGAGGAATCTGGTGGGTTTGTAGGATTTGCCCAAGAAGAGAAAGCAGCCACCAGCACCCTGAGGAGCTTGAAGAAGAAGATGAAGATGTTAAAGCTGAAAGAACAGCAGTGAGAAATGCCATAGCAGCTCCGGCTCACAAGCAGGTATGACCAAGGGTTGTCCTTTTTGGTTTATTTTATGCCAGTAAGACGCACACTGGTAGAAAAACAAACCAGCAAATATCAATAAGTACAGGTCAGTGCTCTGTCTGTACTATCCTCACCGGGAAAATCAAACTCCCAAATGTACAGTGGGGGGTCCCATCAGGACAGAAGAGAAAGCTGTTAAGAGGCACGTGGACAATAAAGTGTCCTGTTGCACCTCATATTCTCAATGAACAAATTCCAAGACCTTCAGAAGGTTTTCTGCCCTTTTTAATGGAAAAATATTACTGAAGGATGAATGTTATCCAATATAATAGACTAATCTTCCTCTTTGCTTTCAGAAATCAGTCATTATTGTCAGCAATCTGTGCAAAGAATACAAAATAAAGCAAGCTGGTTTGGTTTTTAAGAAGAAGAAGAAAATGGCCACCAAAAATGTTTCCTTCTGTGTTAAAAAAGGTGAGAACCGGAACTGTTCTCCTGGACCTGTTTTGGGCCCCCGATCATACCCAGAGGGTTAATTCCCTGCAGGTTCTCAGTTATCTGAGCAAGGGCATAAAGGTCAAATCTATTTGCTCTGTGGTTAAGGCATGTTCGGTCTGTGGTTGATGTGTTAATGAATAACATGACGTGGATGCATCCTATTATTTACCTTCGACTCTCCATTATCCAAAACAACGTAGCCCCCTCCGCCCAGGATCTATGTCAGCAGTGGCTTCCGAGAGAACTGGGACCAATGCTCAGATTTGCAGCACCAGTTAAAGTTGAAACATTATGGGCTCTCAGAGCATATATTTATACTGTTGACTTTTATCTGATCTTTGATATCAGCATGGTCTCTTTTATATTTTTTTCTTTCATGAGACAGTGCCCGTATTGTTGTTATAGTGATATATTTGTGGATGGGGAGTGTTACTAAGCAGTTATATGTATGGGTTCCAGGAGAAGTATTAGGACTTCTGGGGCCCAACGGAGCTGGTAAAAGCACAGCTATCAAAATGATTACTGGAGAGGAGACACTGACTGCTGGGCAGGTAGGAGGCGTCTGGACAAAAGGGATAGATCCACGATAAAAGTGCAAGTGCAAACCTTGCGCCGAGGCTAAGCTGTGATTTTTTTTCCAAAGCATTGTTAGGGATTAAGGTTTTAACTGAATGTGCTACGCTAATAAATAATGTATTAATAAAAAATACTTTGAGCTACTTCTAACTTTGACAAGCAGTTGCATCTACCCTAATCATCCCTGTTTGTACTTAGAAACCCTGTAAATGAGGGTTGCAAAGTCAATCCCTTGCTCTTTGGGTTTCCTCCCCTAAATCCCAATGAAGCCCATAGTCTTCCTCTGCACCATACCCTTGCCTCCGGGCAAGGCTGTGTGAGAGCAAGACCATCAGCCTGGTTGTGCAGGTGCTGATGAAGAAGGGAGATGGAGCAACCTCCCTCCTCGAGGACCACGCGCCCGCCTTCCTGGGCTACTGCCCCCAGGAGAACCCGCTCTGGCCGGACCTCACCGTGCAGGAGCATCTGCGGGTCTACGCGGCCGTGAAAGGGGTGTGCAAGGAGGATACGGCTGCTGCTGTCAACCGGTACGGATGGATGGAGGGTGTTTCCAGGGGTTGGTCAATGTTTTATACCCCAATTCCTAGGGCATGGGGAGGGGAACAGAAAGTCAAAATTCACTGTGAGCCAGAGGCAACCTTGAAAGAAACGCAGGAAACGGAGCTGCAAAAGTGATTTTGTGCTAAATGCTGTTATTAAGTGAGTGGGTTAAGAAAATCTCCAATTTGCCTAAGTGCATTTAGTGGGGATAAATTTACCACTAATGTCCCTTTAAGTATGTTATCTTTAGGAAGCATTTCTAAAATCTCTGATGTTATAGTTTGGCACTACAAGAAAGGGTGCTTAAGTACTGCCTGCTCAGCTGACACTGCCAAGGTGGAATGGATTTATAATGCTCTTGATGCTAATGATGGAGTTAGAAAAGAGCTTGTGGCTTATTCAGTACACTTTGCTTCAAGCATTCACTTACATTTTAATAACACAATAGATGTTTAATGAAAACAAGCAGGAGTCAAGAGCAAGGGGAAAAAAGTTCCTTTTTCTTAATGTTTTGGGTATTCTTAATGAGAATACTGAGTTGGGAATAACAAAAATGTTCTTTTTTTCATTTGTTTTCTTTCCCAACAGAATAGTGAATGCTCTGCAGCTTCAAGACTATTTAAAAAAAAAAACTAGAAAATTATCTGCCGGGATAACCAGAAAGGTGTGTTTTCTTTTACCTATAATGAGCAATGCAACGTTCATAACACAAATCAAAAATCCCCTCCATGAGCAGAGGGACCTACCTGTGCTCAGAGCTACGCAGGAGAGCATCATGCTGTCTACCACGGTGGGGTGATGGAAATTAGCCTTTTCCAGAACCACATTTCCTATAAACCAGAACCCTTATTCCTATAAATGTAGCCCAGAGACTGTACAAGATTTGACTCAAAACCCTTTCCCTGTGGTAGCTCTGCTTCGCCATGTGCATGCTGGGCAACCCCGCCATCCTGCTCCTGGATGAGCCGTCAACCGGCATGGACCCCAACGGGCAGCGCCGGGTCTGGTGAGTAGGACCTCAGGCAATCTGCCACCACCACGGTAAAGGGGTTGGAAGCCAAGAGTAGATGCCTAAGGTGAGGTAAAGAATGTTTTGCCCCATCTGAGGTTAGTGCTGCTCATCCTATGCCAATGGTTTTATTGGAAATTCCATTTTCCTCGTTCTTCCTAGCTGAAATGTGAGAAAAGAGAGAGAAAAACCATTTTACCTTCATCTTTGTTGCAAACTTTACGACAGTTTATATGGGATTTGGAAGAATTCATAAAGGGACCTGAGTCCGAAATATTTTTTTGGCATCATTTCAAAGTATCACCATGTGCACATCAGTCCAAAGTTGCTGTATGTGAAGTTTTTATACTTGTTTTAGAGGAGAGGCATTTAGAGGGACAAAGGTATAAGAAAAAGGGTCTGATATTCCTAGGGAGTGTTAGCTTTCTTTTTCCTCCCTCTGATCCTCAGGAAAATGATTCGTGACGCCTTGAAAACAAAGGAGACGGGAGCCATCCTGACGACACACTACATGGAGGAGGCGGAGGCAGTGTGCGACCGTGTGGCCATCATGGTGTCTGGGCAGCTACGGTGGGCAGTGGCACACGGCTGAGCTGGAAAAGCAGTCCATGCAGCGACAGCAGCTTCTCCAGTCTCACTTACCCGAGCCCATCCCCGTGGGCTTACTGAAATGCTCCCCATGATTTCACTACAATTTGGGAAGGAGAAGATGGTGGGGCATCAATGGTTTCACACTGACATCTCTTTTTCTTTCCTCCCTCCCCTGCAGGTGCATTGGCTCCATTCAGTACCTGAAGAACAAGTTTGGCAAAGGCTATCTACTGGAAATTAAAGTCAAGGATCCAGAGCGCACTGATCTTCTCCATGCTGAGATTTTGAAGATTTTCCCAAGTGCAGCCCGTCAGGAGAGGTAACTATAAAACATGGAATGAACAGTGGTTTCAACACTACCTGGTCCCTAAACATGTGGCCAGTGTGATGTACCAGACGTGGGATCTCAGCTGGAGAGGGATGAACAGCTCGGAGTCCTTGGATGGGGATCTGGTTTGATAATGTCACCACATCCAGCCCTGCTGGGATCCCTGCAGCAAAACGTCCATACATCCAGCTCATAGTGTGACGTGAAGTTTTGATCTCAGAACCTCAATACAGCGCAAGAATCACCTTTTCCTCTTTTTCTTCGAGGTTCCCCTCTTTGCTAGTCTACAAGGTCCCAATGGAAGATGCACTGCCCCTGTCTCAGTCTTTCTCCAAGCTAGAGGAAGGTGAGAGTGAAAAAAGATGACTTTTTGAAAAGGTGGAACACAGACTGCTGATTTTTGACTCTTTTTCCGTTTCTCCACAGCCAAACGAAACTTCAGCTTTGAGGAGTACAGCTTCTCTTTGAATACTTTGGCTCAGGCAGGTGATTTCAAGGCTAGACGTGCTGTAAAGGCATGAGCAGGAACAAAAGCCGCAGTGAGACTCTGACCGGCGCAGCGGCAGAAGGCTGCTCCACCAAAAAACTGCCTGGGGGTGGTGGGCGAGGGGTCCTCTACTGGGAAAGTGGTGGAATATGGTGGGATTTTTTTTCACTGCTGGGATTTAGCACGGTGGGAACAAGCCTAGGCAAAATGTTGCTGCCTGACTCCACTCACCTGAGACAGGCACACAGCACATCCAGGGATGGATGCTCTTGGGAGATGACCATGTCGTGGTTGCTCCTGAAGCAGCAGGTTATTGCTGCTTGTGCAAGGCTGGTGGCAAAGACGAGAAATGTTTATGTCAATACATGGGTGGGTAAAACCTACTCTACGATATACCTATGGGCAGCCGGTGCCTCTCAGGTTATACCAGCACCTGCGTATGTGCTCCCCGCATAAAGCTACTCTACATACCTCTCATAGGGGTTGCAGAGCTGTACATCCTGTGAAGCAGCACCACCGTGTCTAGTGAAAGTCAGAAAAATAATCACAGTTTTATTTTCCCCATTTCAGGTGTTTTTGGAACTCTCCCGAGAACAGGAAAAGGATAATTTTGATCTGACTTTGGATGGGACTTTCGAATGGAAGCAACTTCAGCAGGAGGACTGTTAAAGATCCAAAGATGCTCTTTTACTCATTACTCAGTATTAAGCTAACTGATGTGATACTGCACATATTTACTACCATTATCAGCGTACCACAAAGAGGAGGAACAGGGTCTGCCTTTCCAGTGAGCATCAGCTTCTCTCCAAGGCAGAAGACATTTCGCCTGGACTCTGTAGGTGTCTACTCTAAGTCCTGCACCCCAGGTTGCATTTCCAATGGCTGGTTGATGAAATAGTACCTGCAGCGTCAAGCAGAGCAGCATGCAGCAGAGGGACAGAGAGGTTTGCAGAAAGAAGGGTCATAACCCGTCTTTGGGGATCAAGGCTCTGCTTTGCTCGGTGGATCTGGGTGCATCAGGGAATCTGGACACACCGCCATCCTTCTGGGCTCCTCTCCCACCGATGTGTGGGACTATTTGCCAACAATGCGTTTAAATACATCTTGCTCAAATTTGCATTCTATTTTTATACCCTTCCAATAAATGTCTCTATAGAAACTGCGGTTACACCCTCCTATGTCATCTTTGCTGTGGGCCATCAGAATAGCTGAGCAGCTCAAACTCCTTCCCCTGGGGATGGAGGTGGCTGCGGAGGGCGCAGGGCTGCTGGCCAGGCAGTTGTACTCACTCGTGTTTACGATCTCCGTCAGTCAGCCTGGCTCAGGGATTGTGCTCCTCCCTGCCCTCCCTCCATGCTGGGGCCAGTGGTTGTCACTCCTCCCTCCGGGAACCAGCCTGGGGGGTTCAGCCTGGAGAAGAGAACGCTCCGGGGAGACCTTATTGTGGCTTTTCAGTGCCTAAAGGGGGCTTATGAGAAAGATGGGGACAAACTTTTTAGCAGGGCCTGTTGCGATAGGACAAGAGGCGAAGGCTTTAAACTAAAAGAGAAGATTTAGACTAGATAGAAGGAAGAAATGTTTTCCACTGAGGGTGGTGAGACACTGGCCCAAGTTGCCCAGAGAGGTGGTAGATGCTCCATCCCTGGAGACATCCCAGGTCAGGTTGGAGGGGGCTCTGAGCAGCCGGATTGAGTTGAAGTTGTCCCTGCTCATGGCAGGGGACTGGACTAGATGGCCTTTAAAGGTCCCTTCCAACCCAAACTATTCTATGTTTTTCCTCCTGACAACTCAGGCACATGTTATCCCTGTGCCCAGCTCATTTGCAAAGCTTAAAACTCTCACAGAAAACATTAAGCCCAATTCTCTTTACATAATCTGCAGCCGTGGCTGTGTTGCAATCACTCAGCTTCAAAACATATTTTGGCAGTTGGAGGACACGTATTTAGAGAGGTCGGGATTATTTCCCTCCTGGTTGCGCAACAGCTCCGTTTCTACTCCCCACCCCTGGCAGACGGGTAGGTGAAGTCACCCAACGTTTCGGTCACCTGTTCAGACGCTCAGCTCTGGGAAACGGGAACTCGGAGAAAGGGAAGAGTTTGATTTAGTGCCCTGGGGATATCAACAGCGGTGGAGAACACAAGCCATAAGTCTCCTGGTGTAATAACAGTTTATACTGTCCATTCCTGCTGGGTTTTTTTCCATCAGCATTTCATGGTTTGCACCTCTGGAGATGCTGCTGGTGAGAGGGACCCCTCTGCTGCGGTGGCTGCTGGTTTGAGTGGACTCATAAATACACTGGCTTTCCTCTCCTCTGCCCTCTGCGTCTCTGCTTTTACACACAGACCTGGCTGCTTTAACCAAGAAATCTCTTTTCTACCACACAGGACAAGGGGACCGGGTCTCTTTGAAGGCTTTTGAATGATGGAAAGATGCAAACAGTAATAAAAGCCCCAGCAAACAAATCCTGTCCCAGAGAGAGCATCTCTGGGAGCTGGAGGGGGGGAGAGGAGTGTGCTGGGCTGCAGGGAAGGCAAGAAAGCAGGGAGCAGGGCTGAGGGGTGAAATCTTCTTGTGGCAATTGCATGGTGAACAGCATATTATTGTCCATGATATTTGGGGCTTTCCATTGCAGGGGAAGATGAAGCAAGCAGAGCTGGCTCCATCACCTCCTGCTCACGGAGGAGAAAGAAAAAGGCCCACAGAGAGTCCCCCAAAGGTGAGGTGGTTGGAGCTGGGGCTTTGCATCGGGCCACAGGGAAGGGGGACAGGGCTTGTGGCATTGCCAGCACACAGTCGAGATTTCCAGGTCCTGGCCCGTGGCCAGCACTTGGAGAAAGGGGTTCTGTCCCCAGCACAAAGCAGAGCTTAGCTGGCAAGAGGGAACGCACAAAAGTTCTCAAAAAGTTCACGAGGACTCAGCTTTTTCCATTGAAAAGAAAAAGAACAAGAGAGAGATTTCCTGGAAATGAACCAGGTCCTTAAATATTCCCTGCAGAGGTCGCCTCCGCCTCTCTCCTTCCCCCTGCCCTGAGCTGAAGGGCTGTGGGCAGAATCCGTCCCCCAGCAGTGGCTCTACCTGCTCTTCGAGCCCCGGGGCTGGCAGCAGCCTGGTGGGAAGCACCCTGAATGCAAACCAGCTCCAAAACTAGCCTAACACTCCGGTTATTCTCCTTGTTTTCCAGCACAGCACGAACCCTCCGTCTCTGGCATCTTCGCTGATAAACCTGAAGCAGAGCGTTGTCTGCGCTGTGGGGTGCACCCACCATCCCCGCCCCCTGCTGCGGATCCTGCACGTTCCCCGCAGTAACTCGTGCACTAACTTAATCTTATCAACAGGGAGATTCTTATTTATTAGATTTAATAATGCCCTCTTTATGCAGAAAAGCGATGAAGCGCACAAAGGGCCATTCACCACCAGCTGCCTCCAGCGCCGGTCTCCAAACGGGCATCCCGGAGCGACAGCCAAGAGCAGCCCACGGTTAGGTGAGAAAAACGGTGCCCCCCGGTATTTTTTGAGCACTGGGGAGCAAGGCACACGTGTGCTAAGGGTGTGGGAGCTTGGGGACACAGTTTCACCTCGCAAGGATTTTGGGCAACGTTTGAAAAGTGTCTGCAGAGGAATGACAGAGCTTCCCCATTCTCCTCGTCCTCTCGCTGCTGTGACAGAGATATGAACCTTGTCTAGTTCAAATGCTGGTTAAGCAACTCCCCGTAAGTGCAAGTAAGCAACAACCACCAAAAAAAAATAGTGGCACTTCTGAGAATTTCAAGGAACATCACAAAAAGCAAGGCTGCAAGCTGCAAAATAGCTGTGAGACAAACTTCTGTGGAGTTGGAGGAGGAGGGTAAAGCGGAGTGATGTTGAGCAAAGGACTGGTGTCCTGCAGGAAACCCATCGCAGGGCTGCCGGCGGTGGCCTAAAAGATGGTCCCCTGTGGGTTGAAGCTCTGTGCCCCAGCCCCTCCTGCACCCCCCCACACAGCAGGGCCGCGTGTGCTTCCTCCTGGGCAGGCACCTCCAGATCTCATAGCTCAACTGAACAAACAACATCCTTTCTTCAGAGCAACCCAGGGCAAAGAAAAAAACACCCCAGGAGTCAGGACCAGCATCAAACAGAGAGTTGTTTGCGTCTGCTCTGGAAGGACGGGCACCAGGAACACGAGGTCCCCCATGCCGTGAGGGCAGCGAGCATCCCCAGCCGGGCAGATGCCGGGCTCCGGATGGCAACCCCCTCCAGAGGCTTTATGGCAGCGAGCACAACCCATCCCTGTGCAACACCGCTGGCCACACGTGGCTGTCCCAGAGCAGAGCCAGATGTTCTTCAAGCAGAAGAAACGAGGCAAGGCAGATGTTGGCAACCTCAACAGCGCGGGAGTCCAATTCTCTTTTTCCATTCGCTTGAGACAGAAGAGGAAATCGGTGCTGGATTACATCTCGGCATGTGAACCGTGGAGGGGGTGAACGGGGTGTATCAGCGAATGCCAACCAGCGTACGCTCTCTGGTTTGCAGCACGTGAGTACCGGGATGTCGTAACAAGCGTCTCTCAGAGTTTTTCATTTTTAAGGCATTTCACTTTGAATTACTTACGCACGTGAAAGCTGGGAAGAAGGTTTTTCTCTTGCATCGGTGGTCCTTAATTCTACCCAGCACCTCAAAACCCTTTGGAGACTCTCAGCTCAAAATATTCTCTACTCCTTTAGCAGCAGATGGATAAAATATCAGGCAGAAGACAATGTGTGGCTGTGACAGCAGCCAAACCCAACAAAATATTTACTTCAAAGCAGGCAGAAGGATAGCTTATCCAGCTGGAAAAAGCAGGAAAAGTTTTTTAAAAGAGTGGAAGAGGGGGACAGAGAGGGAGATGATTGTGTAAGTCATGATGTTTCAATTAGATCATGCCTGAATGATAACAGAAGTTCATGAACTTATGTTCTAGGCAAAATGGAAGTATCCAGTTTGTCCCTGTGCACCTTCGTCCTGGCACAGACATCAGATGGTGTTTTATGGACAGGTGAGGAGGGACGTGGGCTGTGCAGCAGCTGAGCTAGAAACGCACCTGCGAGGCCGTGGTCACGGTGGATGCCACCAGCATGAGGGCTGAGCACGTCCCTCCTGCAGGGTCTTATGCTTTTCAGAATGAATTTTGCCTATTTGAAAACGTCAGAAGTCATCTAGTCCAGTAATTAATATCCCTGGAGAAGTCTCAAGTTGGGTCACAGGTGGGTGATGGATGTCAGTGGGAGCCCAGATGCCAAAGGCAAATCCTTCCCATGGATTTGGGGCATGCTGGAGCGGGTTCTTCTGTGTCATTGTGGCAGTAAAATATCACGGGTCTGCAGGAAGAATTGTCACTACCATCATCCACCTTGTCTCTCCCAGGTAAATGGATGCAGCTGTAGGAACCCGTAATGCCTATAAATAATTAGCTCTCTTGCAGTTGGCCACACCAGCCTGACCATGGCTTTGAGTGTCTTCCGTCTTTGCAGCAATCTTCTTGCCTCCAGAGCCAGCCCAGCCATCGGCTCCTCCAACTGCAAAACCTGCCAAGATGTCCCAAGACATCTTCCTTCGCATCCAAGGATGTTATTTTTGCCCACCATCACCTTCCTCAGACCCTGGTGGGATCCCAGCCTCTAAAGAGCCACACACCAGGCCCTGCAGCTCTCCGAGGAGGTAATGGATAGCAGCAGCTCCCTGCTGTGAAGGGAGGTAGTGCTGTCAGGAGTGACTTCTAAATGGTCTTTTTTAGGTTTCTTCAGCTGTTACTGTACTGCGTCCACAGGTGGGCTGAGAGGCTAAGTCTGTACTGGCCCGCAGTGGAAATATTCCCGATCTTTCTGCAAGCATTCATTATCGGACTTTAAAGCAAGTGCCGTAGGATGGGAGGAGGGTTTGGGGCAGTGCTCGGCCTCACCTTTGGCAGCTGAGGACACCGACTTGCTGGCGCTGGCTGCTGGCACGGGCCACGGCTTCCTCCACCCACGCGCCTCCGTGGTCTTTGGCCTCACTGTGAGAAACTCATTTCATGTGCTAAATGCAAATCCTCTAAAGGGTTTTCAGGATGCTAAGTAGGAATTCGGAAAGAACAACAAAAAGAAGCATGATTTTTCTTTTTCTTGCTTTAATTTGAAAAATAGCTGGCCTTGAAACCACTGTGGTTTTTTCCCCTCTCAGGATAGAAGACTCCTGCCAACGTTATGCAGCAGGGCTGCACCTCGCTTCACGTGGGGAATTGTAATTGCCTCTCACAAGGGACTGAAAAGCGAGGAATGGGCTCCGGTGAGCAGATGGTCGCACAACATCTTCTACATCTGATTCCTTGCATTTGCAGAACATCCTTCTCCTGTCCTGAGGCTTTCCTGGAGGAGTTGGCTGTGGCAGTTACAGGGGCAAACAGATGGGGATGCTCTCCCAGAGAGCAGCAACTCCATGTGTGTCCCTGTGCCCTCCTTGGGGGTGTCCTGCACTGCCTCTTCCAGCCTGAGGTGGGAGGGCATGACATGAAGTTAGCCGCATCCCTGAGGATGCTGTGAAAGTTGAGGTGGATTTAAAAAGCACCTGGACAAGTTCCTGCAAGAAAAAAGCCCCCCATGGGGCTTTAGCCCCTCAGAGCTTTAGCAGGGGGGGCTTGAGCCAAGGAGCAGGGGGGGAAGTGGCAGCAGCCACCACTTGCCCTGTCCTTATCCCCCTATGCTCAAAGGGTCCCAACAAGGGACCAAAGGGGATGGTTGGTCCCTGTTCTCTTGGGACACCATTAAGTCACTATTTCGTTTAACTTTTGACACGCCAAGGAAGGGAAAATTGGTAGAGAAGGAACTCTCTTCTGGGAAGAAATCACTTTTTTTTATGTTTGCAAAATGGGCACGGGCTAAGTGGTGTGGTATATGGTGTACGAACAATAGCAACATATTTCAAAATCAGCCATTCAACCGAAATATTGCGAATAACTTTCTTGAAGTGCGATGTTTCTTGCAGAAGCGCAGTGAGTCAGTGTTTCGTTGAAAGCAAATCTTTCCTCTGGTCTGTACTGCCTGATCTCTTGATTCTACGTCCCCTCTTTTGCCTTTGCTAAGAAAGGGAAAATCCCCACAGTTTCGAAAAAAAAAATACTAGTTTGCCGTTTCCAGCTGTAGCACCTCAGCCCCAGGTGCCTAAAGAGTGTGCTTCTACCAGGGAAGATGGGATAAACGGGGAAAATGCACTTAATCCAATCTGGGAAGCAGCAGATCGAGACCTGGAGGTGGGAGGCTGAGGGGCCACGAGCCGTCCTTGCGCTGCTGCTGGGTCTGCGTTTGCAGGAAAAAACCTCTGCAAGCTGCTGTTCATGTGATATAAGCCATAAATTAGGTTTCCTTAGGGAATGTACTGGCAGATGGGACATCGGAGCAGTGAACGAGGGCACCCGCCGGAGGAACAGGAGTCAGCGGAGGCTCTGCTCATGCGGAAAGGCCATGGGGACACAAGACACAAGTGGACGTCCGGACCAGCTGCATGTTTTCAAAGTAAGGGGGGGGAATGTGCTCATTTTTTCCTTCTCTCCAAATAAAATGTGGGGT
>VXBO01004050.1:114015-144075 GCA_013400135.1 Rhinoptilus africanus
GAGGAACTTCTGCCCTCCTGTCGGCGCACAGGGAATCTAATTGCAAAGGTTTCTTCCTGCATGTCTGAGTAGACTATGCGAGACAGGCATTTTTTAATCACAATATTTAAGCTCTCCTTGGTGACACAGAACTAATGGAGTGGTCCTCTCTTGACCTGCCGGAGATGTGAAGGTAACAACGGTTGATAACAACTGAGTCACAAGCTGAGAATGTGAAAAAGCCAAAAAAAAAAACCCAAGAAAACCTAGCTCCTTTGACATCTCTGCCCGCCCAGGTCAGCAGTGCAGCACCCACCCCGTCCAGGCTGGGGAGATGCGGAGGACACCGGTGGACAATGTGGCTGAGGAGGCTTTGCCTGTGGTTTTTGGGCTGTGAGGTGCTTTGGTGATTGCAGACCCCCGAATCTCCCAGTCACCGGAGGGGCATCACACCCTGTGACAGCCTGGCCGAGCGCCGCTGTCCCTGGCCGAGCATTTTTGATGTAGCCACAGGTGAGGCCCAAGGCATCAGGAATTAGGTCTCCAAAAGCCCCAGATGGTAGGGCTGGACTCTGCCATGGATGCTCCCCGTCATGATGCCGCTGGTCCCGCAGAGCTGGAGGTGGCCCGCACTCAGACCTAAGATGTCTTAGGCATGAGGGGCGTAAGGTGTCTGTGGTCCCTGCAGACTTGAAAGTGGTGGCTTCCAAAGGTTTCCTCTTGCAGCCCCATTTCCTGGGCCACCCCAGCTCTGAGCAGAAGCCATGTCACCCACTGATTATCCGTTAGGCTGACAGTCCCAGCACAACGTCCAGGTCCCTGCGCGGCATTGCAACCCTCCCTTTAGAGACCGTTTCTCCGCGGGTACCTCCTTTCTCCGCAGAGCCACACAGAAAGCCACCCAGCAGCCTTTCAACCACCTCCTTTGGCTACTGACAGCACCGAGCTCAGAGCGGGAGGCTGTAGCATCGCTGTAACACATCCAAAGCATCCTCAAAACAGAGAGCTTGACCCACTTGTCCCTTCTCAGCTCCTCCAGCTGTAGTTCCCTGGGGAGCAGTCACAGGGCTCTCTTCCCTCCCTGTGCTACAAAGCTGGGCTGTTTCACAACTTCCACGTCTTCTTGTCTATCTAAGCAGGGCTGCGTGGGGATCCTTCAGCTAACGGTTCCTTGGAAAGCTATTTTAGACCCTTGGGTGAAAGATTAAATACAGAGTCGATGCGTTATTCCAGCACAAAGCGTGTCTGTTGCTATGGACAAGGAATACATGTGGGGCCATTTGGAGGAATAGGAGCTGCTCTTATCTCCTATTGCTTTTGGCAGTGGACATCATAATTATTTTGCTTTAAAATCACTCCTTTTGCAGACAATTAGGAGGAGGGAGGAATTCTCAGTGATTAGTCACTCTGAATCACGTATGAACATAAATCTAAGAAAAATTGCACCTTCTTGAGCACACTGTAATGAGGTTGGATATGCGTAACTCTCATATATTCATATTTTTTCTCCAGAGACGGTACTACTAAGGATTTCTTTTTCTGCAGTGCTGTGGAATGGACGTTTGGATGTTGTCGCTCTTCCCAAAGGTGTTGTAAGGATGAGAACTGCAACGAGCATAAAGCATTTTAAGATTGTGCACGCAGCGTTACAGGGCTCTTCCCATCACTGCCCTTAATTCTGCTGCAAGATGGGTGCAAAAAAGAAATAAGCAATGACTCAAAGCGAACAGTTCCAGGCAGAAGCTTGGCTGGCTGGGGCTTTCTGCCTCCTTAGGCTCATGCCCTTGGGTAGGACAACAGTCACGACCAGCTCGGGTTGTCTACTGCAGGGGGGAAAATACGGCCGTATTTAGACTGCTGGTGCTGGGTGTCCAGCTACCTCCATGAAGCTCTCATGATAGCTTCTTGCTCTTCTCATCACATAGATATTAGGGTGAACATTCAAAGCCCGGATCTGATGAAGCCACAAAGCTCAAGCTTGAATTTTGCAACAACTACGGGGTTGGTCCCTGCAGCCACCTCCAGCTACGAGCAGCAGGAACAAATCACAGCTTCTTTTTCGCACCTCCTCAGGGGCTGCAAGTCTGGGATGCTTTCTTAGAGACTTGCCTGTAGGATCTTGAGCTGAAATTCCCATCTCTGCAGCCAGGACAAACGCTGGAGAAGGGAGATCTTTCCCTTGTGCTCATGCAACAGCCTCCCTGCATCCTCTTAGTCTCTCTCGGTCTCGTCTGCGGCATACATCGGGATGTTGGAGCTCCCCGATAGCAGCGGGTATGAAGAAGTAGTGAGCCATGTAGGCTCGCAGTGCTGTGCTCTCTGCAGCCCCTCCACCCAGCAGGTCAGCCATCCCATCGCTCCCGCCAGCAGAGCCAGAGGGATTTCTCCCAAGACAACCATCCAATTTCAACAGAAGTGCAGAATTCGAGCCCTGCTAATTGCCAAACACGCCACGCAGATTTTTGTCCCCTGCTAGTGAAGAATGAACAAAACCCATCTCCAGGCTGCTCTCTCCCTTGCTGCCCAGTGTCTGCCTCAGACCCCGCTGCCTTTTTAGAAACCAGGTCTAAAAAATTGCATTTTTTTAGAAACCAGGTCTAAAAAATTACATGTAGAACTGCGCTGCCTTTCTTCATTTCTTCCTTCATAAAGACTTTCCTCGGATGAAATCTGATGAAGTTATTGGTCACAAGGTGGCTTTTTCAGGCCCCAGAGATATGTTTTCTCCCAAGAGGAAGCTGGCAATGGAGCTGGGACAGATTTTTAGGGACTGTCTTTGCTCCTGGGCTGCCCCAGCAGACGGGCTGCTCCGTCCGCACACCCGAGGGCAGGGCCAGCGGGCGTCTGCGCACGGGAGGAGGGGGCTGAACGTACGCACGCATCATCCCTAATAATGGAAAAATCTGCAGCTGCAGCCAGTAATGACTATTGCTGCGGTACAACTGCACACAGTGGGAGAGACTCCAGCAGACCCTCCTGAAATCTCTTTTGCATGACGAACTCCAGGAGAGAGGAGCCCTTCTGCAGGAGCAGGGAGGGCTCCTCCACGTGCCGCCAGACTAAAGCAGAACCATCTCTTTTCCTCTGCAATGAGGCATTTTAACTTCTCCATGCTGCGTCTTACAAGGAACAAGTCCTTGCACCGCAGGGGCTGCAGCATCCTCTGGGATATGGGAAGGGGACCGTGCCGTGGCTGGCCCAGGGCTCAGGAGGTGCTAAGGAAGGAGCTGGGGACACATCCCTATTCCATTATTTTTACAGCAGAAGGAGAAGGCAATGCAGTGAGACTCACCAACTCTGCCTCGCTTGCTCCTCACATCATTGTTTTAATCTGTTCCCAAACCGAGCACAGGCCACCAGCCTGTCCCACCACGGATGCTGCAAACCGCGGGATGCTGAGCAGTGTGGCACACCCAACCCCACGTGTTTACCGTGACATTAGTCACTCGCTTCCAAACATTGGAAAAAAACCACAGCCACAGGTCCAGTGCTCCAGCCTTTCTGTGGCCAGACTGACGTCAGAAGCCACAACACCCAAAGGGATCGATTTTGAGGCCACTTGTGCCCTGCAGCAAAGAGGGAGGGTGAGCCTCAAGCAGCGTCCCGTAAACCCGCCTGGAAAACAAGTGCCTTTTAACTCTTGACCTTTGCAGGTCCCCGAGTTCGTGTCATGGTCTGGCTCCTGTCACGTCAGCCCCCTTCTCCGGCCACTCTTCATTAATCAAAGGCAGGGCGCTGCGAAGCAGAAGGTTTCACAGCGAGTTCTCCTTCCCTGGCAGGTGGGCACAGAACCCCATGACTCCAGCGCCATTGTGCGGGACATTGAGTTGGAAGCCAACCTCCTCTCCATCGGCCATGCACAGGGGAGGGTTAACGCACAGGGTCCTTGACAGGTCCCAGCACAGGCTGATTGCCGCAGGATTGGGACCATCGAGGTCTGTGCGCTGGCCCAGAGTTAAGAGCTTAGCCCACACCAGCTCAAGGCTGGTTGCCATAAGGATGGCTCCCTCCGGGGACAAACTGGGTCTTGGCACCGCGCTGTGGATTTACATGGATTTAGGCTGAGGTTGCGTCTCTAGAAATCGACTCAAAGAGTCTAATAAAGCCATTTTAAAATGCATGTGTGTTATTTGTTTGTTTAAGAAGCCTCAGGAGGAAGCATGGCTAAATTGTTCTTCTCCAGCAGGGCTCCAGGTGGAGCACCTCAAAAGCCTGAACAATTCCGGTGCGGCCGTTCAAGCTGCTCCGATCCCGCTGTCAGCAACATGCCATGGACATCCTGACCTGGCGACCCACGGGAACTCCGGATCCATCGCAGCACTGGGACTTCTTCCAGTGACACCAGTGGGAACCAGGGTCCTGCCCCAGGCGTCCGGAGCTCGGCACTGAAGCTGTGAAGACACAAAACTCACCCAGTCTCACATCGCAGTGCCCCATCCATCTCAGGATACATCCCAGGAGGATAAAGTCCAAGAGCACAAGCTTTCCTGGCTGATTTGCAGCCTGTTCTCCCTGAAATAACTACAGGAGCTCCTGGGCCTTGTAGTCGGTAGCTTTTCCGAGGAACGTAGCTCACCCATTGTGTTTTACTTCACGTATTTATTTATTCTTACTTATTTTGAATGTGCGATATCACAGCCACCGAGTTATAGATACTGCCACTAACAATAGCTGGGAAAAGCTTAAGCCATTTACGGACACTGAAAAGCTAGCTAAATAGAAAAGCTTTTGAAGATTTTGCAAGACCAGCTTTAAAAACAGGATGCACAAACCCTTTATTTTGGGACATGTTTATCCCACTGATCAGATGTGCCACCCTGGTATCCCTGTCACGGCAATAAAAGTCCTACAAAAATTAAAAAAAACCAAACAAACAAAAAACAAAAAAAATCTCAAAGTACAAACTTTAAGTTGAGCCCAGGAAAAAAAAAAAAAAGGGAATTGATGTCCTAAAAGGGGGAAAAATGTGCTGCAGATTTTTCCTGGGAGCACCTTTGGGTGGTTGGTCCCCCCGGAGCCGTGGCTCGCTGCTGCCTGCACCAAACTGGGGCGTTTGCAGCTCCTTCCCCCCTTTTCTCTGGCACCAGGATGAATTAACTCCTCTTCAGGAGCTGCTTTTCAGTACAAGCCAAAAAAAAAACCAAAAAAACCAAAAAAACCCCAAAAAACCCAACCTTCTGTCACGCAGGGAGAATTTGGCGCTGTCGTTTCAAGCGAGGAAGGCGTCTCCCATGGAGGAAAGCTGTAACTGGGGGCTGGCGACGGAAGAGCCGATGAATTCCTGGCCAGGACCCACTTGGCAGGTGCTAAACACAGACGTGCTCGACTTAATACCTTGCACCGCTTGCAATGCGTGCGAGACGCAGCAGAGAGGAGGGTTCAGCCCTTGGTATCAAATAGAGGAGCAGCGCGATGGGGTCAGCGGGGGAACAAAACCGAGCTCGGCCAACAAAGCCCATCGGTAGGATGAGGAGGGGCTGCTCCGTGAGCCGTCTGAGGGGAGCAGGGGGTAGCCATCCCTGCGAACCGGCACCAGGAGCTCAGGCTGGGGGGAAAAAAAACATACCGGGAAAAATACAGAGGAGGAGAAATGGGTTCAGGGTGGGTTTTTAAATGCATTCCAAGACAGTCGCACTTGGAGGCGGTTGTTGGCAGTCTCCTGGTGTGGTGGCAGCCTGATTTTTGTAGGGATTTTGCTTCCTCATGAGCAAAGAGGCAACGTGGGAAGCTCAGCGAAGGGGGAAACTGGCTCATCCTTCAGCCTTGCGGCAGACGAGGTAAATTATCGGCACTGCCGCTGGCAATGAACTCAGGATCTAATGATTGCTGCTGGATGAAAGTGATGCTAACAGTGTGAGGCGTTTTGCTTTATAATATACAGGGTTTTTTCATCCTATCACTCCCCTCCCTCATCCAGAGTCCCTCCCCAGCTTTCCTGGAGCCCCTTTAGGGGCTGGAAGGGGCTCCAAGGTTTCCTCAGAGCCTTCTCTTCTCCAGGCTGACCCCCCCCAGCTCTCTCAGCCTGTCCCCACAGCAGAGGGGCTCCAGCCCCCCCAGCATCTTCTCCTTCCCATCCAGCAGACAACATCCCGGAGTCAAGGCAGGTTTCTCCTCCACCAGTGCGCATCTATCCCCACCCTCCTTCTTCCCCACGTGCACGCTGGAAAGCCACAACCCACCTTGCAGGACCGTTGAGGGTCCAGGGCAGCTGCCAAGGGTTAATGAGCAAAATATCCTGCATGAAGCAGGCTGTTTAACGAGCAGCTCTCCCTCAGGTAACGACCAGTGATGAGAATATGCTCTGCTACGCTCGTGCTTGCAACTTAACAGCCCGCCGAGGAGGGAGCGGGTAGGTGAAGTGAGACAACCCTCTCTCCTCAGTTGGATCGCGGTTTCAGCCAAGCTCATCTGCATTAATCTTACGCTCATTAAAATCAGTTGTTCTCTCTCTAATTCAACCGGTGCTGCCAAGCTGAAGAATTAAAAATTCATGAGCCAGGGTTCCTGAAAAAGAAAAAAAAAAAACAAAAACAAACCCAAAGGTAAGTTCATCTTTATCAGCACAGATTTCTAAACCAGTCATAAAATAATGTCTAGCTGCTCCTTTGTGCTTGAAGCTTTCAGCTGGCATTTTCATGGGGGATCGGAAAATGAACAAAAGCTGAGATTTTTACACAATCGTGCAACGCCAGAGGCTGGTGCTTCCTGGAGGCAGCCTCACAAATTGCATCACTTTTGATGAAAACCAAGAGACTGAGCAACGCAGGAGGAACGAGCCCATTTGGTTCCCCTTATCCTGCCTCAAAACAAGTGTCATCACAGAAGTGGCAAAAGCCCACCCTGCAGCCCTCAGGGCAAGCTCTCCACTGGGTTTTACTGCAGTCAGGAGCCTAGGAATGACATCAGCACTGTTTTCCAGAAGAAGTACATCACGCTCTTGGCAGCCCCCAGCCCCTCTGGAGCCACGAGAGCAGCGTTAGACCCGAAATGGAGATGCAGGACCTGGTGTGGACCCAGCCACGGGCAGGGCCATGGGAAAAGCCAAGGCACCACGTCCAACAGGCGATGCTTTGGTTGGTCTCCAGCACCCACTGCAACCCTCACGCCACCTCTGTGCCCCTCGGTCCCATTGTCCAGCTTCCCGGCACCCATCCAGTTGTTTCAGTCCTTGAAGTCTACATGGACAACACCGACCTTCCTCTCCAGAGAGCAGCCAGACGCTCTCGTGGATGCAGAGCGGCACCCAGGAGGAACATGCAAGTTAACAGCAAAAGTAAATAATTACTTTTTAATTCTGTACGCGTGAGCGACAAACTAGACATGATTTTTAATATGCTCCTAATTAAGGTCACTGATGACAATAGCTGGAGAGCTTGAGTCAAAGACAATAAACACCATTTATTTGAAGCAGATGAAAACTCAGAAAGGGCTCTCCAATATTTTTTTCAATACCCAAAACTAAACAACATTTCAGAGTGACAGAGACCTCCCAGCCCAGGAAAACACCCAAGGTCTCAAATGGCCTTTGCTGGCCCAGGCTGGAGCGATTACGCCGCTCTGTCTGGGTCTCTCTCCACAAACGCGGCCCTTTTCCCTCGGAAAAAGGCACCATGTTTACAAAGTAAAGCTCAAGTAGGAAAACATCGAGCCAGGACAGTGCAAAACCAACCCTGGGAAAAGGTTAGGATTAACTCCTCCAGAGCCGAGCAGAGTTCATTTCCTGAAAAAGAAGGAGCTTAAATAAAGATGGGTTGTCAGTGAGCACCAGTGAGAGTTGTGCAGTTATTTATAGAAGGCATTCATTTCCTTCATGATCTGGATAAATATCCATTAGATTTCGAGGTGATGAATCAAGTATTAATTAACCTGCTGGGGAAAAAAAAAAAAATACAGTTATTAATGTTTAAAAAGAAAGCTTCCAGCAGAGACAAAAAAAAAAAAAGGAAGTCTGAAAATTTCCAATAAGGCCTTATTGTATTGGAAAGGAGCAATGAGCAAAGAGTCGGACAAATTTAGTGGGAACGTCAGTCCCTGCTTTGGTAATAGGGGGAAAAAAAAAAAAAAAGCACTGGGATCTTGGCGTGTGTACAGAGCTTCAGGGTGGAGAAGAGCTTGGAGTGAAAATTGCAGGGGTGTTTTTCAGCTGGCAGCGACAGCACCCACACCTCTTGTCGCTGCCACCTCCGGGCAGGGCTCCGGCGCCCAGCCAAAGCCCCGCCGGCGCCCGGCTCCTCTCCCCAGGGAAGCACCCTGGCAGAGCAGGAAAAGTTCTCTCTCCTTCACACCCCTCATGCAGCAACTGGGGTTTTTTTTCCTGCAAGTTCCCTCTAGCTGTCCAAACTACAGACCGGTCCTTCCTTTTAGTGCAAGTAATAAATATGCAGAGCAACCCGTGAGGAAAGCAGCAGACTAGAGAGAACACGCTCTGGCTATTACACACTCACGTAAAAGGGAGGAGATCTTGACCCTCTGACTCCCCACCTTCCCTCCGTCCCCCCCGGGGACCGGCTGAGCTAATTCTCCATGTTTTGGACAACCCTCAGAGCAGCAGCATCCCCTGGAGAGCGGTGGGGCTTAGCTCAGCATAAGCATGAGTAACACCGGGAAAAGAGAAATACTCCCTGAAGAAGACGACTGTTTTCTAAGCAAAAAAAAAAAAAAAAAAAAAAAATGCCCAAATGAGATGTGACACCAAAACTGGACAGTAACAGGAAACAAAATTTCCTGGTGGCACCGATACAAGACCTGCAAGACCACCATACCATCACGCTCCCAGCACGTCGGCCCAGGACGGCTTGGCTGCATCCCTTCTCCTCTCTGCAAAGCAAGGCAGCTTCCAAGTGACATCAATCACAAGTTTGAAGTGATTATTTTGCAAACCGAGGCACAGCTCTCCCGTAGCCATGAAGGCACGGTGTTCAACGAAGCACAAAAGATCCTGTATTAGATGTCTTCAGGATCAACTTCCTTTGCGCCATGCCTGTCCTCCACTCCCCAAATCTTGAACGTCTTTGATCTTTTTTTTTTTTAATTTAAAGAAAAAAAGAAGAAAAAAAAGCATATGCAGTCGGCCTGTTCCTGCACATATTTAGCTTTTTATTTTTCCTTCTCCATATTCCCCAGTTCTCTGCCCACACGTACCCACACTACAGACAAACTATCCTAAAAAAAATTGAGAGAAGTCTAAAAAAACAACAGTAATCCAGGGCGTCATCAACTTCCAGGAATGCAAACTGGCTTAGGAAACCACAACTTCTTTTTATTGTTGGGGGTTTTTTTGTATTTTTTTTTTTTTTTAGCCTTTTACGATTTTCTGTTTTAAAAAATGGCACGAATTCTCTCCTCCTTCACCCTCCTCTGTCCTCTCTCTCTCCCCAGCTATATTCAGAAAACATTTCTCGCCAGCCTCTCTTAGCTCACATTTCAGGGCAGAGCAAATGTGTGCGCGTGGCGGGGGGTGGGGGGCAGGGATGATGAGTCAATTAGGCACCTAATAAAAATCTGATTTTAAAAATTCCCTTTCCGCCTGCTAGCGCAAAGTGAGCTGCGGCGGTCACCGAACCAGTGCTGCCAGCTCGGTCCAGCCTGCCCAGTGCCTCCCTTCCAGACCCGAGGATGATTTCCTACAGCGAAATCGCTCTCGTCCCGCATTAAACGTTGTGGATGATGAGGCGTCTGCCACTTAATGTGAAAGACACCACCGCAGCCTAATAAATCACATTGCCAGAAGGACTTTCATGCTATCATTAGTGCTTTTTTTTTTTTACTCTATGGCCTTCCCGCTCCATATGCTCCCGTTCATCACCGTCCCTTGCAGATCTCACATGTTACAGCTGATTAACTCATCCCTAGAATAGGCAGCGGAGCTAAGCTCTTTGAACCCACTGCTCTCGGAGTCACCTCTTTTGTTGTTCCCATCACTCCAGCCACAGCTTTCCGCAAAGGAAAGCCCTAGAGATGCACCATTTGTCATGCAGATGCCATTTATTATACAACCAGCACCTACCACTGCCTTTTTCCAGGCATGCCACTAAACCGGAGGGGGTGGAGGCGAGAGATGGTGCCTGTTCATTCTCCTTGCAGATGGTCAAGCCACAAAGCACCCAAGCGAAGCCACATGCTTCCTTCCAACCTCCTTGACTTGGCCAAGACCCAAACCACCCGCCGGTGGAGTCGTGCTGGGCTTGCGCGCCCTCTCACAGCGCGTAACCTTCTCGCATAGTGCAACTGTCCTGGCAGCACGTCTAAATGCATTCATCGCCCATATATGCAGTGCAGTTTGAGAAATTTGAGTGTTTCAGGTTAGATTTTGATGTCATGGGATTGGTCGAGATGGTCTAGATGAGAAAATGGAACAAAATGTCCTGAGCTTCGGCATGTTAGAGCAGCAGTAATTTCAAGCAGAGCGCAACGCTGCAAAATTCATACTAGTAAAACCCAATTCCATATTAAGAAGAGCTGAATTTTAAAAATGTCACCATAAACAGCCATTTCATAACCAATAACCCTGCAGGACACAACTGAGCTGGATGGATATAACAAAAGAGCTAAGAGACATTTCTGGGGCGGCATCGACCCTCCATGAAGCCTGCTACCAGGCACAGCGGTCAGCCGTGCTCACCAGCAAGTACTGGTGCCACTGGCCAGCGGGACTGGTCCGGCTGTGCTGATCATAGGCTGGGGTAACCGAAATCACAGTGGAGTGGAAGGCCACAGGATCATGTTGTGCTTCTTTCCATCAACAGCTTCACATCTCTCCCACAACGGAGCTGGTGGTTTCCTTTGTAGGACAGACTATTCTGATGCATCAGGAGGGCCCTTGTTTAATCTTGCCCTGGCTCAATACGACCAGTTTTGTGGCTGGGTGGAGAAATTTAACTCATTATTCAACCAAACTTGTCTGGATTTCTATTTCCTTTTTTCCTCAGTGAGCTCTGGGGACAGCAGGAGGAGTCCAGCCAGGAGAGGGCTCAGAGCAGGCAACGAGCTGTGGCTGATCATAGAATTGTCTAGGTTGGAAGGGACCATCGAGTCCAACCATTAACTTAACACTGCCAAACCCACCACTGACCCATGTCCCCATGGGCTGCTCCTCCAGACAGGGGAGCTCCAAACCCCAGAGGGGACGAGCTCCATGGGGCAGTGCCAAATGCCAGCAAAACGGAGCAGGAAGAGCATCAGCCGGGTAAGGCTTTATTAGCCAGCCCAGACTAATCCATATATTTTCCCCTGGAGAAGCCTATCCTCCTCTCACCAGCACAGCCCAGCCGTGGGAGTGCTGGTCCGCCTTATAACACCCGAGTTTCTAGCTTCTCGCTGGAGATAGCACACCCCCGAGTAACCAGATGCAGGGGAACGGCATCGCCCTTGGATCTGTCCTTTTCAGCCGTGAAAACAAGTTAATGTTGGTGTAATTAGAGAGTGACCGTTATTTGCCATTGAGCTTCATAAAAATGTGAGGAAAGATGGATGCATTTTAATTAAGTCCTGGGAGAAAATAAGGTGTACCTGGCTGGATTGCAGGGAGATGAACCCGTTACTTCATCCACGTCTCAGTCTGCTGCCCATTTTCCCAAGCAACACAATGATGAGCCTGGGCTGCAGTCAGTGACTTTAAAAAGCAAATAATCCATCCGAAAGAGCCAGGTCAGCACTTTGTAATTCCTACATCTCTGAACCGGGAGTTTTCATACAGCCACGTTTCTCATGAGACCAAGGGGAAAGCATTCAAAGTCTTAGCAATCCGAGGGGGTGCGCTCCCCAGACCTGGGGTGCCGGGAGGGGACCCTGACAGAGGTAGCTATGGATTTTTCCATCAGCCAGGCAGCTCCTGCAGCCGCCAGGCTTTTCCATAGATTGCCCAGGTCTGACTTTCTGCTATGAAACAGCCTGGGCCTGAGCTGCCCTTTTCATCCCAGGAATGCACAGCTGCGGAAGTGAGGTCTGGGTTCCCCTCGCAGAATCCGGCTCCAGGAGCGGGGATTTGGGCCCACGCCATTGAGGCTGCACCACGAGCGGGGTCACGTTTGTACCCCCACTGCAAACAACCGGCGAGGGATGTGCAAGCGGGGGGGTGCAGGCCCCCTCTTGCCTTTGGGTGCATGGAAAAAAGGCATGGCAAAACCCAACCCGGAGTTCGAACAGCAGCGTAAAACAACCTAAACCCTTAACCAGATCCAGAAAGTTTCTAGGGCGTAGAGAAAGGAACAGCAATCATCATCAGCCTCCTCTCCCCCGAGAGCCGGCTGAGCAACCTTCCACATCAGGAAAAACAGTTCCTGCTCCTCTCAAACACTCGGATCCCCTGTGAAAGTCACTGCTCCTCTAACACGGCCAGACACGGGGTCTGCAGGCTGTATAAAGACTCAATAGTCTGTTTGCTATTATTGCTCCGTGGATCAGAGCAGGTAGGTCTCATGCTTCAAGTTGATAGTCCCAGGAAACCTCATGTCCCCCCCCGCGATGGCACCGCACAGCCAGATGCACCAAGATCCCTCCCCAGCCAAACGCTTACACGTGCCTAATCCCCGAGGAAGTCAGTGAACCATAATGATGTCCTTCAAGTTAAGCACCTCCGTAAGCGTTTTGCCAAACACAGAGTCTCGTGGAAGGAGCCACAAAGGTGAGAGGGATGGTTCCTTCAGCTCCACTCACCGCGTGGGAGCACCGGGAGGTGAGCACCGGGGAGTCTCCGTCTCCAGCAAAGGGACTGGACCTGCACAACACCCTTGTGGCTAAGGAAACGTACCGCCGAGCTGCGGTCTCATGTCCTTCTCTCGGCAGTGTTAGATGCCAGCCCTGCCCAGGGAGGTGGTGGAGTCTCCGTCTCTGGAGACATCCCAAACCCGCCTGGAGGCGTTCCTGTGCAACCTGCTCTAAGGTGGCCCTGCTCTGGCAGGGGGGTTGGACTAGATGATCTACTAAGGTCCCTTCCAACCCTAGGATTCTGTGATGCTGTGATTCTGTGAAGGTGGGCCAAGGGCAGTACAGTCTGGGGCAAAAAACCTTACATTTGGAATCATAGAAGTGCCCAGTTTGGAAGGGACCTTTCAGATCATCGAGTTCAACCATCAACATAACGCTGACAAACCCATCACTAAACCGTATCTCTGAGCACCACGTCTGCCCGGCTTTTAAATCCCTCCAGGGACGGAAACTCAATCCCTTCCCTGGGCAGCCTGTTCCGATGCTTGACAACCCTTTCAGTGTAGAAATTTTTCCTAATATCCAGTCTAAACCTCCCGTGGTGGAACTTGAGGCTGTTTTCTCTTGTCCCATCGCCTCTTCCTTGGGAGGAGAGACCGACTTTCCCTGGCTCCCCCCTCCTCTCAGGAAGCTACAGAGAGCGAGAAGGTCTCCCCTCAGCCCCCTTTTCTCCAGGCTGAACCCCCCCAGCTCCCTCAGCCGCTCCTCACAGACTTGTGCTCCAGACCCCTCACCGGCTGGGTTGTCCTTCGTTTCACAAAGAAGTGACAAAATTGGGCAACATCTAGTCTCTACCAGCGACGTGGTCTTCGCAGGCAGGGAACTGAACCAGTCCCTGGAAGCTGCGAGACCCAAGTCCGCAGCTCCGAGAGACGCTGCCGTGTCAAAGCGGCGGAGGTTCAGCTTCGCCTAACGCGGACACGGGCTCCCTGCCTTTCCCGTCCTGCTGGGAAGAGCTTGGCTCCAGACCCAGAGGGCTGACCACAAAACCCTGTCTGCAGGAATATATTTGTTAAAACGCTCATTCACACTGTAGCCACGGCGCTGGCTGGAAGAAAATATATCAGCCTTTTTGTCAAACAAAACCCATTCCAACTGTCTGGGTGGAGAGCAAAATCTGCCATCGCGCTGCTCTGAAGGGTTTACAGTTCACTGCAGCACTTTATGTCTGCAGTTGTTTCCATAACCAAGTCCAAGAGAGCCTGTGAACAGGAAGGAATTAGGCACTCATGCAAAGACCATTAAAGTCGAGGGGAATCTTTCCATTGACTTGGGAACGTTTGGCTCCCGGCCCTGGATATCAAGGTCTGTTGTGCGGGATGTTGAGCAGGAAATGGGAGCGAGACTCTGCAGGTTTTCTCAGCATTTGTTAGAGAGTTTAGCACAGAAGCTCTCTGTGCCCCTTTCCCTGCACAAAAATTAAGAAGTGACTGCTCATCTGAGATGCAAGGCCCTAATTGCCCATCTTTCTGTTCAGCCGAGGCTCCTCCTCCATCCTCACCGGGGCAGACAGACCTAATCCCATAACTAGTTGGACCAGCCCATTCCCAAGGGCAACAAGATTTCTTTACAGGTCCTGATGCATACGCATCCTGATGCATAACCCATGCACCATATGTCAGTCCAAGAGGCAAAGGTACCACAAACCAGAAGCTGCAGCAGCTCTGAAAAGCTTGTTAATCCAAAATTCAGACTCACATCAGGGATGAACCTCCTACGGGGACCGAGGCACCATTTCACTGATTGCAATTCTGCATGTTCAGTTCCAGGCAACCCTTTTGAGCAGGGATGTACTGACTTTTGCTGGAGCGCCGGAGCACGCACCCCACTGACCAAAGCTCTGAGCTGCCTCCATTTACACCCCGAGAAGCAGAGATCTGATCTGCGCTGCTTGGGACTTAACCTCTAGAAACTGATGCTTTCCAAGGAGTGTCTTCCCAGGCACCCGAAATCGCCAGCACACAAGCCATAAAGCACTCCGGGAAACTTCAGGCTCTTTTAAAATACACTGATTGGAGCAGGGATGCTTCTCTGGGCTCGCAGTAAGGCGAGTCAGGCGAGTTCAGTGAAGTGCCGGGCCGGGTACCGGTGTCTGCGAGTCAGGGGTGGGGGGCACTGGCTCTTGGAAGATGTTGGTTCATTTTCCCCCTCAACCCCACTCCCCCAACTTCGTTCAGCACCGTCACTTCATTCCCTCCCCCGGGGGCAAAAGCAGGGAGGACATTTTTCCACTCTGTATGGGAAAGGTCTCACCGAAACTCCAGAGAGAGCAGAATGAGGAGGCTCGGAGCTGGAGCTGGAGCGAAGGCAGGGATCCTGGCCAGCACCGTGCTCCCCTCGGCGAGGATGCTCTGTGCTGGTGGCCATATCGGCCGTGGGCTTCGCAGGAGGCAGCACCCAGCAGTTAGAGATGTCCTTCCCTCTCCTCGTGTGCCTGGGAGAGGAGCAAAGCTTTAAAGGAGTTATTCAAACCACCGGCTTAGGGAAAAAACCTCATTACTTGGGCTGGGTTTAGAAAAACAGAGGTGACCAAGCCCTGCTCCAGCCTTTAGTGGGAAATAAAGACAAAAGTATGCTTAGCGGCAAGAAACTTGATCCCAGAAAGAGGAGAAAGGAGGGTGGAGGAGGAAATGCTTCCTAATGGCCGGGGTGACCCAAACCAAAGCTGCACAGCCAAGCGCTGCCAACAGACTCATGGAGCTGGACGGGACAGAAACATCCGAAGAACAGATTGCTTTTGGTGGCTGCGACCTGACGTAGACAGTGCCATGTTCAAAGGGACGAGCTTGTGTCACTTGTCGGAGATGACTCGACAGCAGATTGACTCGGGAGCGATGTGCCGGGCCAAAGACCCCCCTCTGCAGGGTGGTGGCCCGCAGGTTCCCTGGGCAGCAGCATCCACCCCCAAGCCCAGGAGCCTCCGTTGCCCTGCGGGGAGATGCGATCGCCCCACCTCGGGAAGCCAGGTGGGGA
The DNA here is from genome assembly GCA_013400135.1 of Rhinoptilus africanus. Classification (NCBI taxonomy): domain Eukaryota; kingdom Metazoa; phylum Chordata; class Aves; order Charadriiformes; family Glareolidae; genus Rhinoptilus; species Rhinoptilus africanus. The sequence continues at coordinate 129,673 of VXBO01004050.1, forward strand.
TTTTTTGTTCCCGGAGGGATGCAGTTTTAGGAAATGAGCTTTGCTACCACCTGCTGCAAGTTCACTGGTTTAGTGGGACAAATTGCCAGATTCGACAGGAACTAGGGTGTCATTAGCGTGACGGGCTTTGGCAGCGGGGCAGCTTCTCAGCTTCCATTTCAGGACGCGCTGAGAGGCGCCGTGGCAGCAGTTCAAGGCAGGGCGGTGCATTGTGAAGTCCAGACAGCGCTGGAGCCCTGCAAGCCCACAGAATGCCTTTTCCCTGCCCTCCCGTGCTATTCCAAACCCAGCAGCACGCCTCTACTAGGAGTGATGTGGGGAAATATTTCATTCCCTTGTTCAAACAGACACCTTTGCACCATTGTCTCCCTGGAAAACCTCCACCTCCGGAGCCCTGCCCGGAGGACGGGAGGCTGCCAGCGCTGCTGCACACCCAGCGTGGACTTCCATTTGCCCAAACGCTGCCAGGCTCCTCAGAGGAAGGAAACAGGGAAGAAAATTTTTTAAAAGTGGCTAAACCCCAAGTTTTCATTCCTACCCAGAATGAAAACAGCATCTCTGGAGCAATTCTTGAAATGTCTGCTTTTTGCTAGTTTTATTCCTCATTTTCCCTCGCTCTGAGCCGAGCGGGGAAACCCACCTGCCTGAGACTTCGCTGCCTCCGAAGACCTCCAAGCAGCACTCCCTCCCCAGCTGAAAAGTGTCCAAGCAGCTGTGCTCATCCGAATCTGCAGCCAGCCTCACGGGAGGCGTTTGGAACCCAAACCAAAAACTAATACAGATGTAGTTTTAATTTACTGGAAGATTTCTGTTGGGCCTTAACTGCTAAACGCACTTTTCACCAGCTGAGGGGCAAGATGTGCTTAGACGGCATTTCAGCAGCGCCTGAAATACAAACCCTGGGCCAGGCTGGTGGAAATGGGGCAGCACTTTTCTACCCATCGCTAGAAAGGGAGGTGACATTTGGGCAATGCCTCCCGCCTTTTAGCTGTTTGACCTGCAGCAGGGTCGGGTGGCAAGGACTCGATCATTCCGCAGCGATTCAAAGGAAAAAAATGGGATCAAATGCTGATCCTTTAGAATTTGCCAGGGTGGCTCTGATCGCACAGCGAGCACGTAAGCTCTTGCCTTAAGTGGATTGATAAGCGCTCTGAATCAGTATTAACACATGCCAGATGCTGGGGAATCATCTCCCACTTATGGCAATTAGGAGGATGTCCCAGAATCCGATAAAGCAACTGAGAAGATGAGCATCTGCTGGTGGTTGTCAGGCCCCAACACAGACAGATAAATCTACGTAATAAAGAGGTGTGAATTATTTTTTTTTCTCTTGAATCATATGCCATTTAGCACTGGATACGTGCGACTCCTCCTCCCTTTGGGGGTTCTCCTCGGGGGGAGATGAGCACAGGATCCTTCCTGCGGTGGGATGCTGAGCTGTGCCCCCCCTCCCTGCCCATTCTCTGCTGAAATCCAACCCCCCCGTGCTGATCCCCCAACCCCTTCAGCATCATCCAGCCGCTCTTCTTCAGAGGGAACTGTGCAAAGCGACCCTGCAGAGCCAGCGGGCAGCACTTCCAGCCACCGACATCACCAGGTGAGACCATCCCCCTTCTCTCTGACCCTGTCCACGCCGTGCTTCCAGCCAAGGGCAAAACCCCCCAGCTCAAGATAAGAGAATCCACCCCGTGTCCAGATTTGGTAAAAGCCATGCAAAATGGTGAAGCAGTGAAGGTTACTTCCTGCATAAACGAGCCAAAAAATAATCATCGTGCACAGGGAACACTGGGGATTACACAACAGCCATCCCATCTAGTGCAAACACATTTTAAAAATACTTAACGGATGATTCCTAGAAGTACTAGCCAGCAAATGTTATTCATGCAGCAGAGCTGAGCTATATTTAATAGAGGAAAAAAGATAAAAGTAATCTCCAAAGGTCTGGTAATGCAGACTCTGTGCTTAGACAGACTTTTGTACATCCTTATGCTGCAAATGCCAGCGTAGCTACAAGGATGTTTTCCCCAGTTTGGACTGTGATTCAGGGCCTCATTGGTTTTAAGATCAGAAGCAGCCATTAAACCATCTCCTATGAGCTGCTCTCCACCACAAGCCGAAATGTTTCATCCAATAACTGAAGAGGGTCAGAGGTTTGATAATTTAGAGCTATTTGCAGTAAGTGGCACACCAGCCTTCGCCCACAGGCAAGGGCCAGCCTAATTCCAGCCGTTCTCACTGCCGGGGCCCTTCTCCCACCAAGGCTGCTCTTTAATTCATTCCTTGCCCTCACCAACAAACTTTACTCCCATTTTCCTTCCCAGAGCTTTCTCAGACAACATGCAGAAAATGAGCTGAGGGAGAGAATAGCATGAAGAAAAGTCGGTGAGCAAACTTTGGGGAACATCAGCACCAGCAAATGCCACCCATGCGGGACCACGGGCTCACCTCCAGAGGCCCCAGCAATCACGGCGAGCATCCTTCCAGGCTCCCCTGCTGAAACACCTCCTGCCAGGAAGACTTCCAAAAGTCCTCCAGACTCAGCGGTGCCTGGAGAATCTGCTCTTCCTTTTCGTTCCATTTATCTTCGGGCTTTTCCTAAAGCAGAGCTTTTTCTCCATGTAATTTCCTACAACCACCTGAAAAGAAACATGACCAGAATCTGCTGTAACAGCTTTAAAAAGCATCGAGCAGACCCAAAGTCACTTATTAATGTACTCACAGTGTCACTTACAATGTTAACACCGAAATACTTTTAAAAGTCAATTTTGATGTAAATTTGTGCTCACCGTTTACTCTTGGTAAGACTGAAATGCTTGGCATCAGTTCCAGGTTTTTCAGAGCCGTGGATTCGGTTTGCAGAGGGTGCCTGGGAGAGAGGGCGACGTTCTCTCTTAGACAATAATATTGCTCATTTGAAACATCTCAAAGGCTACGAAACCATCATTCTGGGTCCTGGCTCCTGCGAAAGCCAAAGTTGAAAAAAAAAGAATTACATTTGGAGTCAAACTCGCCTTGTTCCTTTTCCTTTCAAGAAGCTGCTGCTTTTCTTCTTAAACCTTTGTTCAACTTTGATCCTCTCTATGTTTGAGATGTGCCCGTCTCTTTGTGTACCCGGTACCTGGGCTAACGAGTTCCCCTTCTGTCGCCTGGGATCTTTGACAGCACAGTGTTACAGCTATATTAACCACATGAAATACACTTTTAATGTCCCCATTAGGGGGACTTTAAAAATGGGCTTTAAAGGATGAATTTAATGACTTAGAATAACATTTAGATCATACACAATATTTGACTTTAAAAGCATTGTGTAAATATTTAACCGATTCTTGCACCAAGTCCCATCGCAGGGAACACAGTTAAGATATTTTGGCTCCCCTTTTTCAGAAAGTGTATCTGCGACGGCTTTCCGAAGTGTTTGATGCAAAGTGCCGTCAGCAGCACCTCTGCGAGGCTCTGCAGAGAAAGGTGCTGGGCCTTTGGGGACCTAAAAGGTCCAACGCTGGCCAAGCCACCCTGCTCTTCCCAGAAGCCCTCAGCTTAATTAAACCCAACCGTTTCACCTGGTTATTTAATAAAACATATTGTTAACATGGCCCAAGACCACCGAGTGGGGCTGCGGTGGGGTGTTTTGCTGCAGCGAGGTCCGTGCACAGGGAGGAGAGGGAAGAGCGGTGCCTCGGGGTACGTGTCTGCAAAGGGCTGAACAACAGGAAATCGTTTGACTTGTATCAGAACAAATCCAGAGAGCATCAACCCTGCAATTAGCTATAATTAGAAATCCACTCCGGCAGTGCTCCCCCAGGCAGGATCCAGAGGCACCCACACGTGCGCGGGGTGCTAAAACGATGCTGGTAGGGAAAAGCGTGATGACCACCTCTCCCAGGGCTGGCCCAAGTGCTCACGGCGTGTCCCTGTCCCCCACGAGGTGCAGGAGCCAACCTTGCCCCAGGACTTACCCGGGACCTCCCAGATGCGGAGCGAGGAAATGGTTTGTACCACGGAGTCTTTGCAACCAACCCTCCCAACCAGGCAGCCCCCTTCCTTGCCGCCCCAGTAGCCATCCCCCGTCCAGCCAGGCCAAATTCCCCTTGGACAAGCGTACAGAGTTATATTTCTAATGTCTTTCTGCACTGTAGTTTTTCTGTCTTCAATAAGAAAAGATAACCTGCTGATGTGAGATCCCTTGGTGAGCAAAAATTAATGAATTCCCCAGCCTCCCACTCAGGCATCTCCGGCCCTTCGCCTCCACCATCATCCAAATACCAACAGGCTCCTGACCAACAAAGTAGACGTGGCCAAACCCAGTGCTATTTTTGCATTGCTAATGCCCCGCGGAGCCTGTGCCAGCTCCCAGAATAACATCCAGAATAGAATGGGAGAAGCTCAGTCCAGACAAAGAAAGATTCAGTTGTCAACTTATTTTCAAGGAGATTTTGCACTTGTGATTCCCTGGCAGTTAAGACACATTTTGAAAGTTCCCTACTTAGCTGTGTCTCCAGCTAAAGCTAAACATTGCCACATGAGCAAAAAAACCCCAGCGTTTATGAGATCTTGATACTTAGGGATCCAGCAAAATGACAGCAACCTCAGCTGCAATTACTGCCCTGTAATCTGCATGTCATGAATAACTACGTTATTGCAATAGCTGCAATCACTGCACGCAGCTATTTGCTCTTTGCGTTGAAATAAAACGATGGGGAAGATGGACAGCAATTGAGTGCCATGTAAATATTCAGTAATTTTCAACCTTTTTCTATCAACAGACCCTTAATATTTTTCCTGTGGAGGCTCCACACAACAAATAGAGCAAAGACGTGCATAGACGTTCCTCGCCGAGCAACCTGCTGCCCACCCCCAAAACCACCCGTCAGCCCCGGTGCGAGTCGAGGCTGGGAGGAAAGGTGGGTAGTTTGGAAAAGGTAAAAAAAAGTCCTTAACCACAACTAAAACTGAGTCTTTTCTCTTGCTGTTCTTGCTGTTCATTTGGATCACAGATGTTTTTAACAGCTTTCAGAGCGTCAGAGTCAGAGCCAACAGGGCACCCACACCACGGCCAAGGGGAAAAATTGCTATTTTGATCTCGCTTCTGGTGCATGGACTAAATGTTCATGTTTTGTGCAGTGAAAAAGTACTGAATATTTTGATTTGGAAACCATGAGAGGCCCCATCCAACGAACGCAGCACAGTGCCAGGGTGGAGGAGGAGAATGAACACCCCTTGTACCTCCCAGCTCTGCTGGGAAAGGTTATTACTTCCAGCTATTCATCACATCTTTGCACGTCGGTTGGTTTGCTCTATAACCTATTTTTGATGAACCAAGTCAGGTCAGCTCCGCAGCCGAGCTCAGCTCTATAAAATGCCTACAACCAGCTGGTACCTTCAGTGGACTGAGGCTGGAGCAGGTCCATGGAGAGACCAGATGGACACCAACGCTGGGGGCAGGTGATGCTGAGGCTGGCACCAGCCCAGGAGCCACGACTCACCCATGTCACCACCACCTATATGGCAGGACACCCCGAGCTGCAATTCCCACGAGGCAGGTAGAGATCGACCTCTGAATCTACCCAAAAAGAAACCTTTCCACGTCCTCAGACATCAAGTCCAGCAAAGCCAAAGCGGTTGCACAGGCAACACTGGCCTCCTACAACTGCAATTCCCACCAAAAAAAAAAAAAAAATTCCCATCAACAGAAGCCTCCTGACTGTGCTAAAACTTCCCACGCAGGATGGCATCCCCAGCACACGCCTTGAACACAATGACTGAAAGCTCCACTGCAAAACAGAAAGGATAAGGCCGAATTCAAGATCTTCCGCTGCTAAATCCACATGATTCTGTTGGTCATAATGGATGTTTATTAAATTACTTACAGTTCAAGTCTTTCTTTAAAACTCGTAGTGCTTGCAAATGTGCAAATTAGAGGCAGAGGTGGAGAAAATGGACATTCGGTGATCTCACAGCTCCTTCTTTCCCAGTATCTCTTTTGCTCATAGGCTGAAGAGACCCTGGCATTAATAATGACTTATTTTAAATGAAAAGCAAGACTGGGGAGAGGAGAAAAAAATCTTCCTGAGTGTGGCAGACTTCTTTATATCTTGCTAAATATCCCCCCGGGGCTGTAGCTCTTGCTGCTGAGAGACAGAAAATCAGCTGAGCCGAGGAGGCCTCAGCCCCGCACGCTGGAGGAGTGCAATAAGAACTGTCATAAGAAATATTTTCATGCTCAGGCCAGGAGGATCACGCGTTGAGCTGGTGAGGTTTCGCTGAACATCACCCCACCGTGTCCTACAGAAACCATGTTAAACTCCAGCCACCTTCACCGAGCAAGTAGCAAAATTTGAAGGCAATTTTCATCTGTGGACCTAAAACACCTCTCATGGGAGCAGAGAGACAGGGTAAGGGAAAGAGGAGCCAAAGGATCCCAGTTTCCTGGGCAAATGTGGAGCACAGGAGAGAGCGTGGGGACAGCAGCACCCGTGCAGAGGGGAGGTTCCTCACCCCTCGGAGCCCAAACTGCCCCTCTCCCAGCAGCGATGCTCTGCCCATCGCTCTCTAGCCTTCAGAGATTGTTCCAAGGTGACAGACAGACCCAGAGGAACATCCAGAGCAGCAACAAGGAAAGAGAGAATTTAAGCGGTTTGCAGGAACAGCTGGGGCTTCTCTCACTGCCCATTAAACAGTTTCCCTCCCCATTTTTTGTATAAGGACTAGACATCCCTAGACATCAACGTGGCTCTGCAGTTCCACCAGCCAGGACACAAACAACAAGGGCTCTGCAGCCTTTTGCTTCCCACCATCACGGAAGACTAAGTACCAAGGGAAGAAGGAACACTCCCTCTCCGTGGTTACCGCGCGCAGCAGATGAACAAGTCCATTGCGCAGGAATTTGCCTGTGGATGAGTAACCGAGGCAGAAATGAAAAACCCTAGAACAAGCAGAAGCCCCCCCGACAAGAGCCCTCGCGTGACGCCGGGTAGCTCACTGGAGAAATGTGACGCTATAGAAATACTTTGGCTCCAGATGAACCCACGCGTGAATGCGAATTGTTAAGTGGCATAATTCATTGTGCGCTGACCGTCACCACGGGCCCTCCTATTCAAATCCATGTTCTTGCCAAAATTACTGTAATTTTCAGCCCATCTCCTGTGATGATGTACATAGCTAGCCTCATATTCCCCTGCGGCGCTTTAATAAATAGTTTAACCTGAGATATAATTTACTAAGATTTAAACGCGTGCTCGGGAAGATCTATTTCTGTTGCAGGAATTTGTACTAAAATTGGCACCACCTCTCTCCAAGGCTCTCTCCATCGAGCTCACTGTGTTTGGGTAGAGAAGTCTACCTGTGCCCTTTCCCATGGACCACAGAGGTTTGAAAATACGGAGAGAACAAGGTCAAAGCTGTTTTCTACTCTTGGAAGTCCTAGGAGAGGAGAAAAGTGACCTTCTCAGGACCTGGCTGCACCCCAAAAAGGAAAACCTGCAAATCTGACAAAATGCCTGAAAAATCAGTGCAGTTGCAAGCAGTCGAGGTCCTTCTGTATTCACCCTATTCTCCAGATCAACCTTTTACCTTCCAACAGCAACTCGCTTTCTGCTCCACATGGTATTCCCTGCCCTGGTGCTCAGCCGTTGGTGGTGACCAAGGGTTAATAACGAAGCCAAAGAAGGACTGAGTTGAATAACAGCTGAATTTTCTGCTGATAAGAGTCTCCTCCTTCTGGGCCTCATTAAAACTATCCTGATTGTTTTCTTCCTTCAAAAAATATCTTGTTGCTGGTTCTCCAGCAAGACGGTGAGTTTTTTTGCTCGGCATTGGGGTGAACCAACCCCTCCACGGTAACTGACCCCTAAAGCTGTAGTAGGGAGCAGATGAAGTCAAAGATCATCGTTCTGGCTCAAGAATCCATGTTTAAAACGCTAGAGGCGTTTTATGCAGAGACATTGGAACCTAGGAGAAGTCCCAGTGCCATAATTGCATCCTAATTTGATCCAAACACACCATTGTGCCGAGGAAGGACACAGGCATGGACACACGCTGGCTCAGCGGCTCTTCGGCAGGGCGCTAATTTCCTGTTAGCGTAAGAGATTAACTGATTCTCCTTATTTTACATCCTACTGGTGAAAGAAAGAAAGAAAACAACTCAACATTACCGTTGACTTCCAACAAAGCAAGAAAACAGGAAGCAAAGCTGACAAGCAGTTAAGGCCCAAATAATTCAAGCTGTTTTGATGGCAAGAAAGGCGGAGGAGCCAGCAGGCAATCAATCTGGATGTTGATCGCCCGGATCCAGCAGATACATCTATTCTGGCATCGTTAGGAACGGAGCAGTTGTCCTCCTCGGGTCCTTCCCAGCTCCTCCATTTGTTCTGATATTATTATTTTCTTTTTAATTTATGCTGCATTTATTGCAGAATAAGCTATTTAATAAATTCTTGCGGCACAGCTCCCTGCACGAGCGCTCTGTTCCAAAATTGTTACTTTTATTACCAAATGCTATGTCCACAAAGAGAGCTCCCCCAGAAGAGTTATTGCCAAACTGCCCGTTCCCGGCGGCCAGACGCCGAGCCAAGGTTAAGATGACCCCGGTGAGTGGCAGAGATTAATATGGTCAGGCGGGGGAAAAACAAATACAAACACAAAATTAAAAAAAAAGGGGGAAAAAAAAATCTCAGGAAAAACTGAGCGGGGATACGGTGCCACAAAGGCTGCCTGGGAAGAGGAAGGATCTTCTCCAATTACAGCATCCTTACCCAGTGGGAAGCAACAGATTGCTGCTGCGCTTTGCTTTTGAGCATCCCAATTTACTGCCGCTTTTTATTGATCAATTTTAATTGCAGATTTAAGCTGAAAGGCCTTTCCCCTCTCCCCCCAGTGCAACAGACAATGATGAAAAACAATTTGCGATGGAGAAATTCCCTCTCTTTTCTTTCCCTTGCACTTTTGAATCACGAGGGCATTTCCAAAAAAAAAAAATCAAGGTGTACAGAGGTGCTGGAATGAAACACTGATGATGATTATAATAATTAATAATTACTACTAATAATAATAAGTATACTATTTACTAAAAATAATAAAATTTGGCATAGGTTTTCTTTTTGAAACCCTTTACTAAGCCCCAATGCAAATGAGCGCCTGGTTGACTTCAGACTGAAGTTTGGGGACCCAGCTCTGGCCCCCCCACCTGCCTCTGCCTTCAGACAAGGTCTGAAGCATTCTGGAAGTTCAGGGCTCCGGGATCTCCTGCTCTTGCTCCCGCCCCTGCTGTGCCACAACCATTGCCTTGGCAGAGATGCCCCCACCAATGAACCCGCCACAAAGCAGTGTCAGCACAACCCTGAGGTTGTGGCTGGTTTTCACCCTTTTTGTCTTCTTTAAGCTTTTAGGGAAGGGTTGAGGAGCCACCCTCTCCTCCATCATTTTCCTCCATTCCCTCTGCAGTGCGCTTTTCACCTGAAAACACACAAAGCCAAGATTTCTCCTTCACGACGGATTCCTCGGCACTTCCCATGCCATCCAGGGTCCTTCTCAAATCCATGCTCTCAGCTATAACAGTATGTCCCCAGGATAAACTAAAAGTATCCATCCTTACCTGGTTTAACCACTTCACTTTATCTTCCTACTAAAAAACAGCCACAGTTTTACAGCCTGTCTGCCTGCGGTTCGCACTGGGACAAGATGCGCCATCGTAATAGCAAACAGCGGCCAAGATTGTATAGTTTCCTCTAAATAATGTAAAGCACCGTTCTTGCAGACAGAGAGGAGTCAGCCAGCCCTCTCCATGGAGGGGCATAATGTACTAACTACACTGAACTCATGAGATAACTTATTATCAACTGATAAATTGATGCTTTTTTTCTTTTTTTTTTTTTTTGAGAATATATGCTCTTGAGGATAAAGGCGTCCCAGTTGCTATCACAGCCTACCATGCCCAAAAACCGGAGACTGGCTATTTTCTTTTGTGGTCTGGAGGAACAGGCACAGGGCTGGGAGCCGGAGGTTTGGGATCCGTCTTGTGATTTTCCCATCAATGGAAGAAAGCACAAAGCCCTTCATTTTCTCCATTTTCTAAACACTCCTTATCCCGTCCACTGACACGCTTTTAAATCATTATATAGGGAGTCCCACACCAGCCCTCAGTGGTTTTAGAAAGCAACTGGTGGGAAGACGAGCTATTGCAAGACCTGGAAAACGTTACAGCGGCTTGGGAGGGTGGTTCCAACCCTCTGCCCTGGGTTTGGGTGCTTGGCCCAGCCAACGGCAAAGGGAACATCTGTGCCTCTTCCCAGCCCTTCTGCTCACTTTGCACTGCACTGTCTGCTAACAATAGAAAAAAAAAATGATAAAAGTTCCTCTCTTTGAAAGCCATTAAAATTAAAAAAAAAAAAAGAAAACCCTCTGCAAACAATCTGGATTTTATCTTCTTAATGGCTCTAAAGCCTCCACTTGTATCCAAAAATAATTGCACTCAGCACGGGTGGAAGAATATTCTTTTCAAATCACGGACCAGATGTTCCACTGAGACCATTACATAGTTAACTACCAATAAAAGTAATTCAGCAAACTAAATACTGATTAAAGAACGCGCGCCCGCAGCCCGGCACCATTTGCAGGCAAGAAATGTGATGTGCTGTTATTTACCCTTTAGCGACACAGACACGCTGTTCCCTTCCTCCTTGGCAAAGCCAATCCCAGCCGTCGAGTCCGGCTGCTGGAGAGGATTGGTTTGTTTTTATTATCTTGGAGCTCAGATCTCATAAACTCAACACAAGCTGAGCCACTGGCCGGGCGGCCAAAAGCCCCAGTGTTGCTTAAGAGGTCAGTGCCGTTTTCCAGTCCGTCCCAGCACATCCAAGACAAACAGCCCCACGTCACCCGCTCGGCACAGGACACACAGGCAGCGGCGAGAACAGGCAGCCCACGTGCCCATCACCTTCCTCCACCAGCTCTGCTTCTTCCAGACCTTTCTTAGGCTCCAAGGGTTGGTGTTCCTCAGCTGGGCCTTGGATGAGAGCAGGAACCTGGGCAGAAGAGTCTTCTCGGACCCCACGCAAGGGTTTCATGACTTGGTCACCATCCGCATCGTCCCTCCTGGGACAGGATGGTCCAATGCCATGGCCGGGCTCGGGAACCTGCCACAGCCACCCACGCTTTTGCTCTAAACACACACACCAGCTTGAGAGAGGCTTCCAGGGAGAGAGGTGCAGGGGGAAAAGCAATGCTGCGCTGGAGGAGACAACCCAGGAACACCCCTGGCACACAATACCCACTCTCTTGGCCCGTGAAGGTGGTTTCATCTTGTTCGCGCCTAGCAGCACAAAAGGAGGAAAGGAACCGCCCGGCCCCCCGAGCCCAGAGCAGCTGAGAGCTTGCTGAGTCCAAGGGGACAAGCCCTGAGGAGCAGGTAGACAGAGGAGGAAAATGAAACGGGAGCCGCTGCCAGGATGGCAGCAGGTGGGACAGGGAAGCATCAGGGGGTGTCGTGCCCGGGGCACCTCTCACCTTCTGCCTTCCCTGTCCTGCAGCAAGGGTGGCCTCAGAACTCATTCCCACTTCGCATGTTTCTAAACGCTTCCTTTTACACTCTATAAATTGCATTTTCGTACCAAAAAAATAAATCCTCTGGAGTGAACAGGCTTCCTCTCTCAAAAGATTCATCTCCAAGGCAAGTGGAGAGGCACTAATTTCCCTGTCAGCGTCTCCAGGGCTTTCCTCTGTATTGTTAACTAACAAAAACGTGCTCCTAATTTAAGCACTTAGCCCAAATATTTCATTTTTAATTACAAGCCGAGGCAGAGCATGAGACAGCCCAGAGCAACAGCAAGCACGGCGCAGACCAGGGAGGGATTTCACACAACCCTGGTGGTGAAAACCCCCCAGCCCCAGGGGGTTCGGGCAGAGGGGACCCCACCGAACACCCGGCGAGAGGTGACCCCTTCCCTCTTACCTGGGAAATAAACACCGGCCCCTGCAAGGGCAGGAGGGTGGGAGATGCCCCATGGGGAGCACCACCCCTGCCCCCCGTCCCTGCCTGTGCCAAGGGGGGTGCTCAGCCTCTAGGACAAAGGGGAAAAGGGGGGATGAAACCCCACGAGGGTCCTGGGCACCTCCCCGAGCCCTGAGCGCAGCGGTCAGTGCATCTGTGCTCCATCTTGCCAAAAATCCCAGTCGGATGCGACCGCTGAGCATCTGTCAGGTGGGAGCCCCAGGCAGCGGGTCCAGCTCCCGGCTCACGTTATGGGTGGACGGGGCAGGCGAGGGGAGGGCAGCAGGGGTGACCGGTGATGGAGGGGCAGCCGAATCCCGGCGGGAGGGAGCCGCTGGACACACAGGGACAGCCCAGTGAGCCCAGGCAGAACAGCCACGGGGGCAGCCAAAACCATCTGCACCCCGGGGTCAGGGGAAGATCTTGTGTTCCAGAAGAGCTGCCGATCCGCCTGGGTTTTCCCTGGGATGGTCCAAGCTGTGGCTTTGCCTCTATTTCCAGCCCTGCGTTAATGCGTCCCCAGCCTCCCTTGGTCCCTGGGGGATTTTCTCCCTCCTCACAGGGGATACAAACTGGAATAACCTTTTTTCAACAGCTCCATGTGCGGAGCAAACCCTTTTCCCCACCATACCGTGGTCTCCATCACATTCCTGTCCCCCCAAACCAGGGACGCTGCCCGCACGGAGGAGCTCCGGTGCATTTAGAGGGAGAAACTGGACCCAGTGCTCTCCCAGCCAGACCAGCTGGACCAGGAATGGGACTGGAGCCATGGGACGTGCTCCTGGCGTGCCCACGCCGTGATGTGCTCAGTCACATTGTGATAGTGAAAGAGCAAATGCAGAATTTGGCTCCTCCAATTCGTATTTTTATTTTCCTTATGATGTTGTGAAGCTGCCTTGGCATTTAATCCTTGTAATTAATTAGAGAGTGAGAAAGGGATCGTTCTCGTCTCCTCCTCCCTTTTACAAACACTATAATCTGCAGGGTGGGTCTGGGCCAGTTCTGTAGCGTTTCAAGTAGAGTAAAAAAGACAAAAAGCAGCAGACAGAGGCATTCACCTTTTGGCAAGCAAAAGGCGTCTCTAAGGAAGATGATTTAAAATCAATACTGTGTGAAAGAATTCAAATTACATACTTACATCTCCAAATATTTTAAGTCGCGTGTCTGGGAGAACAAGAGGAGTATCTTCGCTTTATTAAAAAATGACTTTGAAAATGACCTGGCTGGTTCCTGTCTGAAACACAAAGGAAGCCTTTTTTAACACGAGGTGTCATCACACATTTATTTAAAGCTTTAATGATAAGTTTTGGGACATCATCTACGCCTGACTATTTCTCCGTTGCAGTTGTCTGGAAGAGGGAACCTTTTTTATTTTCTCCCATGTTAAAATAGTAAATGAGGCCAATTATCTCATGGTAATTCCAAAGGACAATTTGATTCCGCTTTAGCTCTCAGCGTCCTATCAAAGTGGGTTTGGCAGGTTAATTTTAGGACTGCATCCCCCCTGCTCCAGAGGGGATTCCGCCCCTCTGCTCCGTTGGGTGAGACCCCCCTGCAGTGCTGCCCCCAGCACTGGGGCACCAACAGCAGAAGGAGACGGAGCTGTGGGAGCGGGGACAGAGGAGGCCCTGGAGATGCTGGGGGGGCTGGAGCCCCTCTGCTGTGGGGACAGGCTGAGAGAGCTGGGGGGGGNATGAATTGGTTCTTACCTTCCGGTGGTGGCAAATGCAGCACCGCGCCAAGAAACCAGAACGCGGAGAGATGCTGAGGGACCGCGTGTGGGATGGAGATGATCCCCAGTGGGCTCCTCCTGCTCCTACTGCCGGGGGGTGGGAGCTGGTGGTCATGCCGGCAAAGCCCAGGTAGCGCTGGCATTACCAGAGCATCGCCGAGAATTTCTAAATAACGAGAAGAGAGATTTGCATTCCAGGGTGTTAGGAGCTGGCAGTCACTAACGCTTGGGGAAGGACCGTAGTGTGCAACAATTTATTACAGATGAATGGGATTGATTTATTATTTTTCGTTCCTTTTTAATTAGTCTCATTAAAAACAAAACCATTTTCCTGCCGAGCGTGCAAACAACAGAAAGACAGAGGCCCAGCTGATGTTTTGTTCCTGGTGCATTCGGTCAGAATTAGCGTTGCAAACCAGGAAAGATTTAATAATGGTTTCTGGGAGAGATTAGCAATGGGGAAAGAGCTCAGGGAGGATTAAGAGCGAAACAAGTATCAGCCGGTTTTTTGATGGAGTGTTTGTCAAAAGTTGCCCTTTAAGTTTAAAGTGAGTCAATGAGTGCCCTTCAGAGGGCTGACGGACACGGAACAGCGTTTGCTCCTACTGGTTCATCCGGGTTTGTTGAATTCCAGAGTTTGTTAACTTCAGCTGGGTAATCTCATCTCTTTTTTTTTTTAATTTAAAAA
>VXBO01004050.1:147227-165059 GCA_013400135.1 Rhinoptilus africanus
TCTCCTGGGCACCCTCTCTCTTGGCATCCCTCCCCAGTACCCCCTGCACAGGTATCCGACAGGCACCCCCTTTCTGGGCAGCTCTCCTGAGCACCCCCGCTTATGCACCCCCAGGCTGGGCACGCACCCCTTGGGTGCCCCTGGCATCCCCAGCCCGGCTTGCACCCTGCTTCCCGGCTCTCTGCCCCACCGTCCTCCCCGTCACCCCATCTCCCCAACAACCAGCACCCCCTGGACAGGCAGGGCTTAGCAGAGGGGGCTCTGCTGGGAGGGGGCTTCATGGGGTGGCTCCTGCTCCCCTGTAAGACCCCCAGGGGAGGGGAAGGGTGGCCGCTGGGGCACAGGGGGAGACCCTGCGAGCTGCGTCCTCCCCGTGGTAAAGCACCTCCTTTGCTCTGCGTCGCCTTTTCGGCTCGCGGCAGCAGCGGAGCCAGCCCCCAGGCGCTGAACCCCAAAGCAAAGGACCCTACTGTGTCCAGCCGCCCTCAGGGTGGGTGACACCAGAGCCCCCAGGGACCAGCAGCCAGTCCCCAGGCCGGAGCCGTGCACGTCTGTGTCTGCCTCCACGTAAACGCACGGGTCTCCTCTCATCCACAAGAGCGGTATCAGGGTCCTGGCCCCCTGCTCACCCCCCTCCTCCTGTTCCCTCTGCTGACTCCTCTGCAAGAAAAGGCGCAGAGCCTTTTCCCTCTGCAGAGAAAGGGATTCCCGGCGCAGAGCCCTCTCCTTGCTGCCTCTCCCAGCCCCAGCAACAGTTGCAGAAAAACTCCTGGACTGTCACTAACCCCGTGGCCCCTGCGCTGGAGGCGACGGAGACCCTCAGGACCAGCTCCGAGCATCAGCCGCCGGTGCCTCTTCCGACCACCGAGGCTTCGCACCCCAAAGCCCCTGAACCCCTGATCTACCCCCCTCCTTGCAGCAGGGCTGTGGCCAAACTGGAAACAGACAGCGTCCCCCAGTGTCCCCCACCTCCTCCCAGCGCCCCACCAGCTTCTACCTTCATGCACAAACTCGGATCCAACAGGGATGGCCACGATGATGCAGTGCCGGAGCAGGTCGCCGTGGTGCTTCCACGCGGAGGCTCCCGTGACGCTGAGCTCACAGCATCGCCTCCTTCATGGGATGGGGACGGTGCCGACCTGCAAAGGGACGGCAGCATCTCCTGGGGACCACCTCAGAGGTCCCTGTCCTGGCACTTCCCTGCTGCCCAGGTTTGGATTCCAGCGTCAGACCCGGCTCCTGTTCCTCCCGCCACCCACATGCGGTTTGCTGAGCCATGCAGGCAGGATTTCCAAGCTCCCACTTTCTCCACTTGGATGCGCGTTCCTCTTCTTGCTGTGGGACTCACCCGGTCCCAGTTTCAGGCGCAATTTGTAGGAGGCAGCGATGGGAAGCAATAACGGAAGGGACCAAAGAATGACCTCCGTGGCCTGCAGCCACCCCCGTGCTCGGCCGGGGGGTCACCCCTGCGAGGGTCACCCCTTGCCTGAGTCAGTCTGGAGCAGGTCGGATCCTTCTTCACATCACTTGTGGTCCGTGGGCTGGTCCGTGGGTTGGGGTGTCCTCGGGACACGGGCCATGGCCGGGTTGTGCCACGGGACACCCTGGAGTGCACCTTCTCAGGGCGGAGCAATGCCTCCTGGAGACATCAGGATTTCGGCAGCAAGAAAAGCACCTCCTGGCACATGGTTGCTGGCTTCTTGAGCACCACCAGAAGCCTTGAGCACCCAGCACTGGCCTTACATCCGCACCAGCGGGACAGTCCTGGCTATTTGATAAGAAATCTGCACTCCCTGACTTTATTCACCGCGTTGTTTAAATGTGCGATTTGCGACGAAGCTGTTGCTGTACGTTCCCTTTTGTTGTGAGGTTTGGTTACGGTGTGGCCGGGAGGAAAGCTGTGGTGCCGTTTGCCCTTGACTGACTCCGCTTTGCACCTCCGGGAAGGAGAAGGGAGGCAGAAGAGTATTGATGATTATTCCCCAGCCACTTTGAAATAAAATATATGATGCTCATAAGCGGGTAAAGCCTTCAGAGAGCGCGCACGGGCCGAGGAGGCACAACCTCTCCTGCCGTTGGCGCTGCAAATTGAATATATAATAAGATGGCACTTGCTGGGGTGATGCATGTCATAAACCCGTTAAATTTGCTGAGGGCGTGGAGGAATTCCTGCCTCACCAGGAGCCCGGCAGAGCCTGTGTCCTCTCCGACGTGGCCAGTGAAAGAACCATCCCTGTAACTGCTGAGAGCGGAGCGCAGTGTCATCCTTGGGACCCAGGCACTTTCTCTCCCAATCCACGGGTTTAGCGAAGCTCCTGTGGTTGTTGAGGACTGAAGACAGTGCTGTAGGGGCAAGGACCCCCCCCTGTCTCTCCCCGCGGTGTGACCACATCCAGTACCAGGCAGAAGAGGGTCAGAGCTGAGTGTCCATGGGCCACCCTCTCCTCGGCGTGCCAGGGTGACGGCACGTTTCTGCATCGCGTGTGGGTCTGACCGCCGGCAGAGCGGCTTTCGGGGCGGCAGGATGCTCCTCTTGAGGGGAACAAGCTGTGGCTTAACCCCGTACCTACAGCACGGCGTCCCCGTCTTCATTTCTGCAGCCAGATGGACGTCAGTTGGACCGGGGCTCTCCCGTGCTTTTCCCCGGCGCTTCAGCTGGGACCAGGATTTTGATTGCAGGATGCAGAACCAGCTGGAGAGACCGATGGAGCCGCAGGAAGGAAACAGCAAAAAAATCCCATCCACACCTCTTCAAAAAAAAAAACCCAACCCTTAGAAACTCCGAAGCTTATTTTTATCCTTGAAGGAGGATAAAACCCCAAGCTCTGTAACCAGATGGGTGCTGGGGGAGGCACGGGGCCAGCGGACGCCGGTGGCCTGTGCCCAGTGTCACCCCGGGCCATGCCCCTCGCAGCCCAGCAGCGAGCTGGGGCAACCCCAGGGCTATTTATAGCAAGTTAGAAATTAACCCGGTTTTTATATCATTGGGTCTTTTTGCAGAGCTCTGTTCTTGCAGGGAAATATTTCAGGAATCCTGAAGGAAATCAGGGGAGGCAGAGGGAGCTGTATTTTGGGTTTAAAAGGCTGGAAAGGGGCTCGCCCGGGGCAGGGACCGTGTGGGCACTGGGCTGGAAGCAGCCGCCAGCCGGGAATTGCCTCCCCTTGCTTAACCACTGCATTTTTTCCCCCATCAGTAATGTGTTGCTCACTGCCCCCCCGGGATAACAGCCCGTGTGTCTCCTTATGGAGAGAGCAAATATGGTAAAATATTTGGGCACCGTCCCTAGGGAAAAACCCTGCGTCATTCTTCTAAATCGCACGGGGGTCTTTAGGTTGCACGGGGGTCTCAACCCTGGCTGCGACAGGGGGCCAGGTTGGGCCTCGAAGACTTGCCCACGCAAGACCTGGTGCACAGCAGCGGGACAGAAGGTCGAGGCACATCCACCGGAGCCGACGGCCTCCCGGGACCACATCTTTGTGCACGGCTGCGAGTTAAACCTTCCGGCGAGTCTTAGCAGGGACCTGTGTCCTCCTCCTCCTGCCCCGGGACAGCTTCCGCCTCCTTCGCAGGCGGCCCGAGCAAAGAGCGGAATGGGAGAGAAACGCTCCGGCACTTCTCTCCCTGACCCCGTGGGCTTCGTGCCGTAGCTGACGCGATCCAACTGAAAGGCAAACAAACGGGGAGAGGGAACGGGCTGCTCTGACCTGCGGATACTCCGTGGCTCGCCCTTGCCTGGATTTCTCCCAGGACATCACTGAAACGTGTCCGTCACCACCAGGAAGGCTCACCCCTCGCTCATGGTTGGACCGAACTAACCGCACTGTTTAGCCTGCTCGCATGGAAAAGGATGATGGAAAAAAAGCCAACATTTTCCTGCTGGTCTGAGCAAGGAAGCAAAAAACCCAGCAATGTCCATGAGCCCTTTCTGGCCACCAGCGCCAACTCCTTGGCCAGTAAGTGCCTCGGTGCATGGTCAGCACCCGTTTGCTGCAGCCACGGCCACGAGTCCTGCAGCGTGGCAAACCCCGGCAGAGCCCGCGGGATGCTCCCCTCTCCCACTGTGCCTCCCCCATCCTTTGAGGCTGGAAAAGCGCAGGTGCCTGGCCTCGCTATCCTCGCCAGTTTTAGTTTTTTTTGCATTGGACAAAAACTTAAAAATTAGGAAAAATTAGGAAAAAAGCAAAAGCGGGCAGGGAAAAGCCGCTTTTCACCTCCTGCGTTCCCCAGAGCGCGCTTTGCTAAGGGTCGGGATTAGCTCTAGCGAGGCACGAGGCACCTCTCTCTCTCCAGCCGCTCCATCCCAGCCTCGGTTAATGCCCCGCTCGTTATCAGCCCCCAGCTCCTGTTTTCTTTCGCGGATGTATTTTGGCACTTCCAGTGCAAACTGAACTTCGTTTTCCCTTTATCAGAACCGGCTACTCTGTACACGGCTCGGCCGGCGTCAATGAGAAACCAGCGCTCTGTCCTCCGCCGGGCGGAATAAGTGCCCTTTCGGTTGCAGTTTAGCAAAGCGTGGCTCCCAGCCGCGGAGGTCCCCAAGTTGAGGAAAATGCTGACCAAGTGGGGAGACGTTTTGGGTGTATAATGGCA
The DNA here is from genome assembly GCA_013400135.1 of Rhinoptilus africanus. Taxonomy (NCBI): domain Eukaryota; kingdom Metazoa; phylum Chordata; class Aves; order Charadriiformes; family Glareolidae; genus Rhinoptilus; species Rhinoptilus africanus. The sequence continues at coordinate 151,819 of VXBO01004050.1, forward strand.
CCTGGGAGACCCCTTCGGCTCCGCCTGCCAAAAGAGGTCTGGGTTCAACCTTGATTTTAAGAGGTGATGGGCAGGATGGGCCTCACCGCTTCCAGGCTCGCCGGAGCGAGGGCTGTGAACCCGGTCACGGAGGCAATTTGTGGCTCTGACTTGCTGAAGTCTTTTTTCCCTGCCTGGGACCTCTGGCTTCAGGAAAAAACTCTTGTCAGGGATGTAATGACCATGAAGACAGTCCTCTGCGGAGACTGACTTGGAAAACACCCTGTTGCTCTCCCAAGCTCTCCGGACACCTCACTGAGCAAACAAGCCCCAAGTTATCCACTGGCACATCGTGTCCCCAGCCCTAAGTCTTGCCCGGAGCCTGCAGTCCCTCCGGGAAGCACTTCATCCATCACACAGGGCAGCTCCTGTGTTGCTGGAGATGTGGTTTAGCTCTAGCCCTGCCCTGACACCTCTGTGGGTCCCCGTGGGGCGAGGAAAAGACTACGGAGCCCCTTGTGTTCCTGTTTGAGGCTGCTTTCCCAGGGCTTCGTGGAGGGAAGAAGGCGACACAACCTGTGAGACCTTTGACCACCTCAGTCACCGCTCCCTGCCTCGCTTTCCCCTTGGGTAGCGCCCAGAGTCCTTATCCATCCCCTGTCCCCCAGCTCTGCTCCCCGGCACCCTCCCGGCTCCGAGCGGGACAGGTTTCCATCCTGTGGCTCATCCTCATCACTGCTCTCTCTTCCAGGAGACGCAAGCTTTACAGGGAGGAGCTGAACCTGACCTCCCTGGCGGCCCCGCTGCCGCTCCGGCCGGAGGCCAGTTGGCTCCAGTTCCACCTGGGCATCACCCGGGATGGGCTCTACCCGCGCTCCAGCCCCACCATCAACAGGCTCCTCCGGGACATGCAGGACCTCACCATTGTCAGCGCCGGTGAGCACCCTGCTGCCGCGGGGATGGGGACGGAGCCAGCGGGAGCTGCATGGGGATGGGGGTCACTTTTTGCAAACTAGGCGGGGGCTGTTACTCACCAGAGGAAGCTCCGAGCCCCATGCCGGCTTCCCGGCAGGTCTTGTGCTGGGCCGTTGCCGTGCCCTTACCTTGAGATGGGAGGAAGGACCCCTCTGTGGCCCTTAATGTGGCGTGCGTTGGTGCCAGCCCCGCTGGGGACCCGCTGCCTGGCAGTTTAATCCCAACAAGCTGCCTCAGCCCCGCCGTGGGGTCTGCACCCCTCGCCGTGCACCGATGGCACTGGGGCTGGGGGGCTCCCCTGCATGCTCTGGGGATGCCCGCCGGGGTCTCACCCTCCTCCTGCCCTTGCAGACTACAGCCAGGACGAGAAGGCGCTGCTGGGGGCCTGCGACTGCAGCCAGAGTGAGTGCCACGCGCCGCGTCCCGCTCTCCCACCCCCCCCATCACTTCGGCTCACCCCACTCCCCATCCCCTCCGTCCCAGCCTCAGCATTTGGAACACGACCCCAGGCAACGCCAAGCCCTTCTCCCTCCAATTCAACCCCGCCGCCCCAGCAGAGGCTGGGATGTGGGTGCCAGGACACCAGCACGCCACTGGTTTTTACTGGAGGGGGGAAAAAGTCCCCAGGAGGACGTAGCAAATGGCTGCTGGGAGAAGTGCTGGAGGGGAATCTCCGGCACGGGGGAGAGGGAGGAAGAAAGTCCGCAGAAGCGGAGGGGAGGTGAGAGGAGCTGGGAGGAGTGATGGGATGCGCTCGCCGGGGCAGAAAGCCGGATGGCATCCGAGCGCGTTACCGGTGCTGCAGCCCGTGCCCGGGAGGCTTTCCGGGCGGCTGGTGGCTAACGGCCTGTTTCCTCCCCAAGTCGTGAAGCCCAGCGGCGTGCACCTGAAGCTGGTCCTCAGGTTCCAGGACTTTGGGAAAGCCATGTTCAAGCCCATGAGGTAAGGCACTCCGGGAGAGCCCCCCCCCAAGCCCCCTCCGCCCCGCAGAGACACGAGCCAAGGAGGACGAGCATCCTTGGCCAGGACAGCCAGGCGTCTGTCCTCTCCTGCCCTCACCTACCTTGACAGCTGAAAAGTTTTAATTATTATTGGCTGCTTGCAGCATCCCAGAGCCGCGCGAGGATAAACACCGATGTTCCCACACTGCTTACTGACGCTGGAATTGTCTCAGTTCATAGATGCCAGGCGGCGAAGGACCTTGGGACACTTGTTCTCCCAAGAGCTTTGCCGTTAGGGACTGCCCATTTCCAGCTGACTCTGTGTTTTACCTTGTTTCTCCTTGGGTTCCTCAGAGTATTTCTGAGAAATAGCCATCAGCCCCCATCACCTCAAAGAGGAGTTTTCAATTGCTTCTGCACTTATTCCTACCCCCGTGGGACTCCTGACTGTTATTCCCCCTCACTTTACTTTCCATGCCCAGGCAGGGCAGCCGGCAGCGCCCCGACAGCGATGGTTTGCTCATCCAGAAACAGCCAGCTCCTCTCCCACTGGTTTCTATCCACCTCTGCCCAGTGTCAGGCAGGTCCCGGAGGAGGAGGAAAGCATCCAGGGGCTCAGCAACGCCTGCGGGCTTTCCAGTGATACACAGCCGAGCATGCAAATTCACGTGCCACACATATAGGGGCACTGTGTGACAGCCAGAAAATGAGAAGAAATGAGGAGCTGCTGGTGTGGCTGTCTCAAGGACAGGAGAGCATCAAGCCTCAGCACTTCTCTGCCTCCCATGGGGACCTGAGAAGCACACCATGGCCTCCAGCATCCCCTCACGCTCTCCTAAGCGCATCTAAACCCTGGCATAAAAGGTGTTAAAGCCCCAAGTCCGCCCTTCTGCCTCCCTCGTCCACCCAACGCCGAGACAGGGCACAAGCTCCCTGTCCTGGCGGGTTGGTCCCAGCTCAGCACCAGGCACTTTGGGTCCTGACCTGGCCACCAAGCGCTGCAGCTCTGCCCGGTGGCCCTGGCACCAGTGTGGCCACGCAATTGCTGTCCCCAGGCTCTCCCTGGGTACACTGCCCTTGTGCCGCCACCACTCTCTGTCCAGTTAGATTAACCCCCTGGCTCTCTCCCAGGCAGAAACGCGAGGAAGAGACTCCCGAGGACTTTTTCTACTTTGTTGACTTCCAGCGGCACAACGCGGAGATCGCCGCCTTCCACCTGGACAGGTAGGGACCTGCCTCAGTCCTCTGCCCAGGGAGAGCTCGGGCAGGGGAAGCGCCGCGCTGAGCCCTGCAGAGCTGCTCGGCCTTAGAGAAGCGGCTGCTTTGCAGCACCCCTTCGGGAGCTGCTGCACGACCTGGGGACGGGGTGGCTCTGGCTCCTGTCTGAATCCCTGGAGCCAGCTTTGCCTTGGCCACTTGGCTGGCAGGTGAAGGGCAGGCTGCAGACCGGCCGGGTATTTGTCACACACAGGGTGGGAAGGGCCCTCTGGAGATCCCCCAGTCCCACCCTCCCCAGAGCAGGGGGCACAGGAACGCCTCCAGGCGGGTTTGGGATGGCTCCAGAGACGGAGACTCCACCACCTCCCTGGGCAGCCTGGGCCAGGGCTCTGCCACCCTCCAGGGAAAGAAGTTCCTCCTCAGGTTTAGATGGAACTTCCCATGGTCAAGTTTGTGCCCGTTCCCTCTTGTCCTGTCCCTGGGCACCACTGAGAAGAGCCTGGTCCCATCCTTCTGACACCCCCCTGTCAGTATTTGTAAGCATTGATAAGGTCCCCCCTCAGCTGTCTTTTTTCCAGACTAAAGAGACCCAAATCCCTCAGTTTTCCTTCACAAGAGAGGTGTTCCAGTCCCCTCAGCACACGGCCACACACGCATGGTCCCTCCCGAGCATCGAGAGGCAAAGACGAGCTCTGGGCGCAGCCTGGCTCCCCTCCCGCTGAGGGAGGCACACGCTCCATCAGCAATCAAGGCGTGTTTTGGATGGAGATAAACCACAGTGATGCAGTTTCAAGCCCTCAGCTAATGAGCAATTAACCTGGCACCTCTTCCCAGCAGGCTTTGTATTTAATAAAATCAAAAATACCCTTCTTAGAAGAGGAGGGCAAGCAGCCTTCATCCCCTCCACGGAGTGCTGAACACCAAGGGGAAGGGATCCCTGATGAGGATGGTGGATGGGGGTCTCCGGCTCCCAAGCCCAACTGACATGACACGTACTAGACTGTAAATCCTGGAGCTGAACCTCTGCGCGAGGGAACGAAGAGAGCTGAATTCCCTTTCCAGCTCTGCCCCTACCTCACCCCAGTGACTCTGCTTGACTCACCCACCATCAGCTGCATCCCAGCTCCAGAAAAAATGAGGCCGGACTGCTTTTCTGAAGTGCTTTGTGGTTTTCAGAGCTGAAAGATGCTAGATGAAAGCAAACGTTGGGTGGGTTGGTTTTTTTCTTTAAACATTGCTCAATAAGTAACAGGCTAAATCCTGTTTTGTGCCTGCTGCTCAGAAGCGGAGGGCACTACCCAAGGCGCAAAGCACTGCATTAGCTGGTTCACCCCGTGTTACTGACTCAGCAACCAGCAGCGGCTTTCCATCCTCTCCCATAAATGCCTTCCTGCCCCAGGCCCTGATTTTTTTTTTTGGAAGAATATTTGAAATGAATCAGCCGGCTCCTCCGAGTGGGGGTGATCCCCCCTCGCCTCCTGCTGTCTCAGCCGTGTTGTATCAGGTTCAACGCGTCTTTGCTCCGTGTCAAACCCAACATTGTAGAAGGGCCTGAAGGGCTCTTCTGCCTCCCCAAGGACCCAGCTTGCGTGCGAGGGGATGGGAGAAGCCAGTTCGGGAGAAGGCATGAATCCTGGAGAACGTCCAGATTGTTCCAGGCAGCAGCTATTAAAATAGCAAAATCTGAACTCGGCTGCATTTTGGTCCAGGGGATAAAAATCCCTCTATTTGCTAGAAAGAAGCCAGGAGGAAAAAAAAATAATCAATGTGGGTGCAGCCATCAAAAGGCCCCTGTCTTACCATCGGGAGGGAGGAGGCAGCATCTGCCGCCCCACGTTGCCACCCTGCACAGTAACGTCCCTTGGCACCGCAGGCTCCGAACCACTGTCCCTTTTCTGCAGGATCCTGGATTTCCGGAGGGTGCCACCCACAGTTGGGAGGTTGATCAACGTCACCAAGGAGATCCTGGAGGTCACCAAGAACGAGATCCTGCAGAGCGTCTTCTTCGTCTCGCCAGGTAGGCGAGCGCCTGGCTGCCGCCCGCTGGGGTTGGACAGGCTGGCCCGCGGCGGCTGGAAGGACAGGGTCCGCATGCAGAAGGGGGCGGCAGGACCCGCGCTCTTGAGCGGAAATTAAATTCTTGGGTGAAATGTGCACAAAGACATCGTTACAGTAGAGGTGTCCCTGAGCCAGATCTACTCGCCTGCCCAGTTTTCCCCACTCTTTCCCCTAGCTTGGGATCAGGTCTGTCCATCGACCAAAATCCAGGTATTGTCCATGATGTGGCAGTTTCGCATCCACGATGTGGGTACCTAAGCCACAATACACGCAGTCACTGTCAGGCGATGGGGAAGAGGTCAGTCCAGGCTACCTTGCAGTCTCCTGTGGATCGTAGCTCCTTTTCCCTCTTCTCCTCTCTCCTCTCCTCCCAGCCAGCAACGTTTGCTTCTTTGCCAAGTGCCCGTACCTGTGCAAGACGGAGTACGCGGTGTGTGGGAACCCTCACCTCCTGGAAGGGTCTCTCTCCGCCTTCCTGCCATCCCTCAACCTGGCGCCACGACTCTCCATCCCAAACCCCTGGATCCGGTCCTACTCGTTTGATGGAAAAGAGGAGTAAGTGGGTAAATGATGATGCTTCCCATATCTGCCGCGCAGGGAGCATGTGGGAAGGAGAATGAGCAGGGTACAGACGCACAGACATACGTACAGAAATTAGACGTCCAGGCAAAGGAAGGCCAAGGCTCAGAGATTGCCCATAATTAATCTAATAATCCTTAATGCTTGGGCATTGGCTAGGTCTGACTCCCAGTCTCCTGCACGCACAAGGAGAGATTTAAGCCCTCCTCCTCTCCACCTCCACACGGGAGACCGGCTTTGGGGTGCTGTTGGGGCACTGATTGCGTCCCCCCTTTCTCCTCCATCTCCTGCAGGTGGGAAGTGAATCCGCTCTACTGCAACACGGTGAGGGAGATCTACCCCTACAGCAACGGCAACCGGCTGCTTAACATCGTGGACATGGCCATATTTGACTTCCTAATAGGTGTGATGAAGGGGGCAATAACGTTCTTTCCCTCCGTCTGGGCCATCAGCACCAGTCCCTCTCTGCCCTCCCCTGCCAGGGTGTTTCTCAGAGCCCTCCCTTCGGCTCCAGAGACAGCACAACCCCCCCTGATGTGCAGGCACAGGGCAGCCCCCAAGCCCACCCCCACCCGGGGGGACCAGCAAGACAAAAGCAGCATCTCTGAGCATCTTAGACACTTCCAGCACAGCAACAAGTATTTCACAGAATCGCAGGGTGGGAAGGANCCGGGGAGCCCAGCACTGGACACAGTATTTCACCCAGATCTGAAAGAAAACGTAGGATAGTTTAGAGAGTGACTTGTTCACACGCAAGGGAAACTGTTCCTCTGTCTGCCCTTTACCAGGGAACATGGACCGTCACCACTATGAAATGTTCACCAAGTTCGGGGACGACGGCTTCCTCTTGCATCTGGACAACGCCAGAGGGTGAGGAGGAGGACGTGGGGGAGGACATCGGGGAGGGGGGACGGTGGCGGGCAGGCACTGACGCTCTGCGCTCTCTGCTCCCCCCCTCCCAGGTTCGGGCGGCATTCCCATGACGAAACCTCCATCCTGGCCCCGCTCTCCCAGTGTTGCATGTAAGTGCCGGCTTCATCTTCCTTCCCAGGCGCGTCGGCAGCGTAACGGACTGGCAGCGCTGGCTGCTGGCAGCCACCCAGGCCTGGCTCCATCCAGGGAAGGGAAGACCCCTGCGAATTCCCAGCCAAGGGCGCAGGCCAGGTCACCGGAGCATGGGAATCACAAGTTGTCCCAGAAACAGGGATTAATCTTTTATATTAATTAGAGTTTTAAAGGGCTACGGTGTCAAACAACTGTCCTGCCTGAATACCTTCCCGTTGACGCTAAAAGGCCTTGAGAGTGTAAAAGCTGTCACTGACAGACCAGGAGACACTGTCCGTTGGATCAGACCCTTCCAGAAGTCTCTCCTGGCATTTCCCAGCCCATCGACGTGAGGCTCTGTCAGCCCCAATCGTCTGACGTGAAGCTCCGAAATCTCCATCCAAAAGCCCGGTAGAACTTTAACACAGCTAATCAGGTTTCTTCCTCCCATGGCATTAAGCAGAAGCTCATTAATGTTACTATTTGAAATGCTATCTGCTCCCTTTATTCATTCACATAAATCGCCAGCTGAAAGTTAAATTTAAGGGGCAGAAAAAACCTGCTCTTCCCTGCGGTTTCTCTTCAGGAGATGCCTATCCCCTTTCCTCGCTGTACCTGCTCCCTCTCAGCCTCGGGGCACTCGCTGCGCTCTCTCCCCCTACACCCCTGTCACTGGATCTAATTTTAGGAACTGCTCTTTGCACCCAGTGAATCTTCTCCTCTATAACTGCAGCCCTGCGGTCAACCCTCCTCACAAACTCCCTATTTTGTGCGGTTTAAATTAACTCTGCCTCTTAATTTGACCTGTATACAGCAAGATCCACAGGTCAGATCCTTCCTATTCTTCCAGATCCACTTCCCAGAAGCTCTTTTTAAATTAGCCCTCTTTGTAAGAAGACCTGCAAGTTACACCTTGTAATAAGCCAGCTAGGGCCAAGAAGAGTGTAAAAGCAACTCACGCTGCCCGAGGGAGACACGCTAAACCTCGTTTCCCACAACAGCCAATCCATTCCGAGTGGAGGAGCATCCAAAAATGCTCAGGAAGGAAATAAAAAGGTTTCTTTGAGCAAGCGCAGAGGCCACGGATTTCAGCCTGCCCTGGCCAACCAGCTGGACTCCGAGCCACCTCCTTCTTCCTACATAAAGCCAAGCCACGTACACCTAAGGAGGAACAAAGTTCTCCAGCGGCTCCAGACAAGAGGGACCCCTCAAACCACAGGCTGCTCAATTCCCTGGAAATCTCCTGCCCAGCTGAGTTCTTCTCCAAGCCTGGCTTCCAGCAGATTTAAGTCTTTTTAGCCACTTTTCTCAGCTCCCGCACCAGTCCTTGTCCCCCACGTTGAAGTCCGCTGCTCTCCTCTCCCTGCGTTGCTCCCAGTACAGCAAATGGCACAAATACAGCCATGGTCATAGAACCACAGGATGGTTCGGGTTGGAAGGGACCGTAAAGATCATCTATTCCCATCCCCTGCCCTGGGCAGGGACACCTCCCCCCAGCCCAGGCTGCTCCAAGCCCCGTCCAACCTGGCCTTGAACCCCTCCAGGGATGGGGCAGCCACAGCTTCTCTGGGCAACCTGGGCCAGGGGCTCAACACCCTCACAGCAAAGAATTTCTTCCTAAATTTTTTCCTGAAAGAGTCAAAACCCTCGGCAAGGCGCAGACAGGCCTGGGAACAGCCCCCGGCTAGCCTGGCTCATGTATCTTCTTGGCTGATGAAGTCCCTATAAGGCTCCGAGTCAAACCTTCAACAACTCAGCCCAGCAGCGGGGTTCCGACCGCCCTGTGGGAGAGGAGCGGGGCCGGTGGCAGGATTTCCATCGCACGCCCCTCTCCATCTTCCGCCTGTTCCTTACGTCGCCGTTACGGCATGAAGCCATTCCCCGTGGGGTCAGACCGTCCCGCTCCCCACCTCCCAGCGCCGCCGCCCTTCTGACCGGAGCAAACAAGCTGGTGTTTGCCCACGGAGTCACCCCCTGCCTGGACGGAGACGGTGTGCAGGCTCCGTCCGACCGAGCAGGAGCGAACTGCGGCACGGCTTCCTCGGGCGGCAGCAGCGGAGCCTCACAGCCGTATTCCAGCAGTGATTTAAAACCTCACTGCCGCTTGATAAATTGATTTGTTTTTTGCGGGAATACAAACACAAGCCTGGCCCTGGGCAGCCAGGACAAGGGCCGCAGTTTAAGGTGCCTGCCCCCTTGCCAGCGCGGCGCAGGAGGTGGTGGGTGGTGGCAGCACCTTTCGCATAGAATCACNCTCGTGCCATGCGACGGGCATCACCGACCAAAGACACGCACCTCGTTTGGCTGCTCCGGAGCGGTACCCGCACCCGGCGCCGTTCAGGGACTGCTCGTCCAGGCACGGCAGCAGCAGCAAGCCTTTCACCTGGCATCTGGAGAGCACGCGTCCTCCCGGAGCTGCGGAGAGCCAGAGCACTGGTCCCAGCCGATGCCCTGGGTAAACAACAGGCACACAAAGGCAAATTCTGGAGCTGGTTAAAATGTTTCCGACTACACCTTATTCCATCTGAAAATTCTGGCTCAGCTAGAGGGGAACGGCTCCACGAAGACAAACTACTTCATTTACAAAATGTAAAGGGCGATAATTAAAGCCGTTGATTAATTTCAGTATTAGAGACGCTGAAGTCAAAACACTTTTGCTGAGGATTAAACAAATGATTTCAGAATACCGAGCTGTGTTCCCAGAAGTGTTCCAGGACTATAGCTTTTCATCCCACTTTCTGTCAAAGGGAAATAATATTTAAGTCTCAGTGCCTCTTAAGGGGAAAAGTCACAGTTAAATCACTTTTAATCCCTCTTTTTGCTCAGAGTTTTGACATAAGGGTTTTTTCCTCATTCATGCCTCTTCATTTTACCTCCCCCTCTGCCCCGATCCCATAAATGTCACCCTTGGAACGTGGCACCACCCGGCAGTAATCTGGGGAACAGGGTCATCTCTGACTCAGAGGAAAAACACTCATTACCGAGAACTTCTATCGTGGTTTTCTCTCCGATGGCAGAAATCTGCAGTACAAATACTCTGCAGTCTGGAAAAACAAAGGAAGCAGCAGAGGTTTCTGCAAAAAAAAAATTATTCATTTCCTTCGGAAAGAGAAAGCTGTTGTTCCAAATTTCTTTGTCAAATATCTTCACTCCTCTTTGCCCTCCCTCCTTCCCCTCCCACCCAGGAGCTCAGACAGCTGGTTCTTGCCAGGATGCTGCAAGAAGGTTGCTTTAAGGTGTTTGATTTCTTTTTTTTTTCCCCCAGAGTAAAGAGGACGACGCTATTACGCCTCCAGCTCTTGGCTGAGCCCGAGTATCGGCTCAGCGATGTGATGAGGGAATCCCTCCTGCAGGACCCCCTGGCACCAGTCCTCACCGAGCCCCATCTCCTGGCTTTAGACAGACGGTTACAGCTCATCCTGAAAGCTGTGAGGAAATGCATAGACACATACGGAGAAGCCAAGGTGGTGGCCAACGACACCATGCCGCCCGAGGCTCCTGCATCTGACAGAGTGAAGCTGACCACTTAAACAGTCCTTAACTCATGCTCAGAGGTAGGGAAAACCCCTGCCAGCCAAGTGGCAAGTTTAAAAGCTGGTAAATTCCATCCACAAACGCTGTGGAGACCAAGAGGGGAAACTCTTCAGAAGATTTTTCAAGAATCACACCGGGCATCTACGCTGAGTGCTCAAGCAAAGTGTCTGTGCTTGGCCAGTGTGTTGGTAAGTTGTGGTCTGACTGCAGCAGACCTTTACACCCCAAATACCAGCTCTCTGGTGGAAGAGCAGTGATCTCCTGCCCTGTAGTTGGCCATGCCCTTGGGAAGGGGGGGGGGAAAGCATGGCCGTTGGTTTGCTCAACCTGCACGGGGTCTCAGCCTTGCCAGTGAAGGACACAAGGATGAGGCCCGAATAAAGAGATGCCAAGACACTTTTCCTCTTATTAAGTCTCTGTTCTGTAATCAAGAAATTCTGTAATTTGAGAAAAGACCTGCCGCTAAGCCGAGACAGCCCGGTGATGCAGCATGGTCAGACTGCACATCTGCCCAGCATTCACCATCACGGGTGGCCATTGTCCCCTGGGCGATGGGCCCACTCCGCCTCGCTCTGTGCGTGTCGCTCAAAAGCCCGCTGGCTCACAGGGCAGTAAAACCACTTCTGCTTTTACCTGCCTCGTGAGCTGAAGAGCTGGTCTGGGTTACACGAGAGAGGCAGGTACGGATTGCCTTTGATCCCAAGGGGGGAAAAAAACCACCAAACCAAACTGGTCAGAGGCACAGGACCGTATTTACAAATCAAGAAGCCATTCACTTCTAGTGAAAACATTTTGCCACTGTAGGGAGATCTCTGAGGTCCTTTTCTCACAGCTTCAAAATCCCTGAAGTTGTCAGAATTCCCTGGAAGCTAGAAATGGTACCCTGGCCCCCAGCTCTGTGCACTTTGAGATGTAATAGGAACTGGAGAGGGAAAAAAAAAAAAAGCTTGGGGGGAGTTATCATAGATCTTCCAATGTATAATTTTCCCCTTGCCTCCCAACAACGAGGCTGAAGAACTTGATTACTGAAGTTCTCTTTAATCGCTTTTTCCTTTAACTGCTGAAGAACGATTGCACTGAGCTTTTTGGCAGCGTAGGCAAAGCAGCCGAGAACTTTGTTGATAATTTATCATCCTTAAGGAAAAAAAAAAAATAACATAAAGAGAACCCACAGCCAATTTACTAAAGCTTACTCGAAACTAACCTTTAAGTTAAACAAAAAGCCACCTACAGCACTGCAGACCTTTCAGAGGAGAATCCTAAAACCCCAGCAGAAGTGTAGTCGGGCAGCTGTTAACAGGTTCTCAACAGGCCACTGCACCTTCCACTGGCTCATTTTCTCCTGGGCTGGAATTTTGCCCGACCTAAAGGGACCTCGGTGACACTGGCAGTAAGTGCCTGGATCACGCAAGGAAGGAACAAAGCTCGTTTGGCCACAGCTATCGTTTTTTCTTAGGGGACTGTACGGACGCTTAATTCAGCTCCACAATAATTCCACGATTCACCTGTCTCCACACTGTACAACGGCAGGAGAGGCTGGAGCTGTGAGCATGTCCCTACAGGGGCCTATTCTATTCGTTTGCACTTTTGAGCAAGTTTGGAGTGTTTCTACCTACCAAAGAGACGCCTCCAATATTTTGCAGACACAAAGATTAGCAAAACACCCCACACAAACCCAACCAAACAAAAAAAAAACAACCCAAAACCCCAGACAACACTCCTTCAGCCCCTCTCGACTTGCGATTCAGCCATGTCCTTCCCTTTCCAGCTCTCACAAAAGCAAGGTTTGGGATAACCTCAAACAGGCTTCTTGACGTCGGTGGGCTTACAGACCTTTTTACTCTCGTTGAGAGCGAACAGACGGAAATAAAAGGATTTAACTCACACTCTGCATGCGCGGTGCGGCGGTTATTTCCGTGCCAGACGCTGGATTCCCAGAGTTGCATCTCCCTCTACCGGTGACTTTTTGTGCACTTACCACACGTGCCAAGCCCAAAATTAATTTGGTCAGTGTCATGGAGTTCTTCCTGTTGGCTGTTCGAACAGGAAGAACTGGGCAACAGAAGATAAGCTTACAAGTAAAGTTACAAGCTTGGAAGTGGAAGTTTTAAAGTTTCGGTTTAGGTAATAAAAAAAGAGTTTTCAGCCTTCTTTTTTTTGGTCAAGGGGACGGGGGAAAGGGAGTGCAGGATGAAGGAAGCAAACCCATGGATATTTAAATAGTTGGTACACTAATGGGGATTGCAAGGTCGTTTTCTTCTTATTTTTATTCGCCTTTACACGGAAGCTTTTTAATGTATCTTCAAGGTTGGGCGATAGCTTTCTCAGAGCTGGGTGTGAAACACGTCCAGTCTGAGCCACTCCACATCAATGCTCTTCACATTTTTTCCTACTTCATCATAGTGTGAAAATCCCCCCCTTCTATTTCTTGCCGTCTGTTGACCAGAACTCATTCACCATTAACTATCACATGTTCAAAACTCTCATTAAGGGACAGGAACAAATAACTTACAGAAGCGTATGAGCTCCAGTAACGGCAGCTGGGCTGGGAATTAACAACCCTAACAGGAGATCAAAGCAGGAGGAGTTGCTAAGAGGCACTAAGACAGACACAAGTACCTTCTCACATCAAAAGCCGAGCTTCTCTCATCTGCACCCGAGGCCAGGACTCCAGGTTCCCCACCAGGTTTGGGACACAGAGACCAAGCTCTCCCGCAGGCTCCGGAGGGGGAGGTTCGGCTGTGCTGTCAGCTAGGGCTGGAACTCAAGCCTCCAGAGTTAACACAAAGCTAAGCCATTAAACTTCTTCGTTTCTACCATCTCATTAATAATGTATCCTCTAAGGCCAAAGGAAAACACAATATAGGGATGGGGGAGAAGAAAAAAAAGGATGGAGGGGGAAAAAAAAAAAAA
>VXBO01004050.1:165075-179860 GCA_013400135.1 Rhinoptilus africanus
AAAAGAGACTGATTGCATTTAAGAATTTAAATCATTTTATTGCTTTACCTGCCATTAGGACAATCTATAACAAAAGGAATCGAATATAATATATTAGCACATACAGTAAGTCAGACTTATATAGTCAGGTAACAATACAAAAATGGTCCTCTGGTTGACTATAGCTTTCTAGGGCAATAGACTTCATAAATTCGCTAAAGGTGGACTAGCAAAAAATTACTTCTAAAGCCCTGAATGTTAGCTAAGGCAAAACTATGCCAATTGTGGTTTCAAACATATTTAAATTGCACACAAAGGTAAAGCTATAACTGTGATTAATATTTAACTCAGACTTAGCTGATTTGTCTTAAAATCTTGTAGGTAAAACTACAAAAGGGAGTAAACAGCAAGCTAAAAAGATGCAGTAGTGAAACTTGGTTAGAAAGCCTTATATAAAAAAATGTGCATTTTGTTTGTGGAGCTCTAACTAGTTTACACAGTTTTTGGTGCTTTAAAGTAACACAAAGAACACATACAAAGAAAAAACCTGGATAGAGTCAAAACTTAAGAAAATAGTTTTACCAAAAAAAAAAAAAGAGAAACAAGGTAGCATTTGCTTACTCCTTAAGGACTCTGGCAGCAATCCTCTACTCAACATCTTCTGAATAGAGAACCCAAACCACAAGCGTTTAAATCCCATTATTGGGATTTCAGGTTCAGAAAAACCCTGAAACCTTTCGTAAAGGCTTGAGACCCTCAGTGTTGCATCAATCAGCAGACGCTTTCAGATTATCTACGTGCCTGCGAGAAAGAGCATCGAATTTGAATCCGTGTCACCTTAGAAAGGAAATAAAAAGAGGGCTCCATCGTTAGAAGTAGTTGCACAACAAATGCAAAACTGCTTGCTGTCACTCCCAAATACAAACCTACGCTACTTTTATATAAATTACAGTTTAAAGGAAACCTTAAAAACTGCCTACTATTATTGAACCGTGGAATTCAGTAAAAACTTTTGGGAAGTATTGGTGCGCACAGGATAATGGAACACAAAGCTGGTAAATACTGAAATACATTTAAGACTCCGCAACATATTGAACTTGGAAAAAAGAGTGAGCATGAAATACGCGTCATGTAAATTCCATCAGCAAGGAAAGAGAATGCACCTTTTGTACTTGAATAAACCAATAGAAAAAACTTAAAATAACTGAGTGTTGCAGGAAAGTCAAAACATTCACTTTTTCTGCCTCACGTTCTCCACCAAGAATAATGGCATCTTTAACAGACCAGCAATCCTGCCACCTGCAACTGATGCTGGCCATAAATACTCAATATTTAGTTTCCCTGGTAACAAAGGGCCACCTGAACTGATGATAGTTTGGTTTTTTTTTTTCAAAAAGTCAACTGAGGAGCACATAGCAGGCAAGAGTCACAGGGAAAATAAAATGTTTGCTTCGGATTTCTACATCAATCTAAGTACTTGAACATCACTAACAGCTGGACAGCTGCACCATTCTTACACCGATCTATGTCCTAGAGACCAACGTTAGGCATTTAGTGTAACATTTGGTTCTTCCCCCTTTAAACGGGAAGAGTTTTAGATGGCATATCTACCAAAGAAAGAACAAGAGAAAAAAAATCAGTTGCGGCAAGTCAGCAAATTAAGTAACAACTGCAGTAGTTCACCAGAACTATTAACCTTGAAAGCTTTGATTTACACTGGACAAAAACATAATCAAGCAACCTTAAACCAGCAGACACAGGAACGATTATACTGTTTAATTCCTACTGTGGCTTTCTTAGCAGCTGATGCCTCACAATTGAACCCAGGATTACAGTACCCAGAAAACAAAAAAACAAAAGAAAACCCCAAGCCCCAAGAAGCTCAATTACAAGGGCAGCTCTCATTTGAAAAATACAGCAGATTATGACCCACAGCCTTAAAATCTGTCCAACAATTTGAGAAACACCTTTAAAAAAAAAAAGTTCCCCCCCCTCTCTACTGTCACCTCCTTACTTTATGGCAATTGGCATGGTGCGAGGAGATCTCTCCCTCCCTGAAGCAAGGCTGCGTCTGCCTGAGTTGGACACTGTTGCACAGAGAGAAGCTGTAACAGCAAACATCTCCATAGAACTTTTTCTATAAATTTAATGGGACAGAGAGCACAAAACTAATATGCTCTAAATTAAAAATAGTGCCATGAGAAGCAAACTTTTCTTTTTTTAAACAGACAGGAAGCTGCAAATGCCAGTGGCAATGTGGCTCTGCACAAGGGTAATAAAGCAGTCTGCGTTCATGAAGCGTTTTGGATAGGGAGGAAGGTTTCAGACAGACAGCGATACAAAACTGTTGTACTGCTGGATGTTTCGCTTGAGAATATCGGAGCACGGACCCAGGACACGTTCAAATCGGGGTCGATCAAGCTTTACACATTTCAACAGGCCGCGAGCAACAACTGTGGCAGCACGGGGACGGTTCATCAGCAGAGCTATTTCACCTAGGGCAACACGAAAAGTGCAAAGAGTGTTAAAAATCAACGTGCAAAAGAGCTGAAGAAATTACCCTGTTGTACTGCAAACTGCTGCAGAAATAGAACAGAAGGTAATTCACGTTTTAACGCTGATCAGAACAAATACCTATGTAGTTACATTAGAAGGAACTGTGAAAGCAGTTTAAAAAAACTGTTTTTTTTTTTAATTAAAATCCCGTCTGCATTCAAGTCTCACTGAAGAGGGCTTAAAGAATTTTCAACATTGGTTCTACCTGGGAAAAGGTCATGTTTCAATTAACCATGTAACTTTCCTAGTCAACAAGTAGTTATTTTTCTAATACGTAAGGTACGCTGCTGTTCAGTTCTGGTATTTCTAGGAAACTCAGGACAAAACGACTATGGTACTGGAATAAAACACATCAATGCCCACACAGTTCCAGGGTCCCCAGTACAAGATGCTGACAAAGCACAGAAAGTCCAGCATTGCCACCGAGATGGTTATGGGACTGCAGCACAGGACGTACAGAGAGATACCAAAAGAGCTGGGTTAGTCTGACCTGCAGAAAAGGTGGCTAAAAAGGGAACCTTACTGCTGTCTTCAACTACATAATGAGAGATTGTAAAGACAAAACTAGACTGCTCTCTGCACAGCAAAAGGCAGACAGAATTCGACAAGTTGCAGAACAGGAAATTCTTGTCAGGCATAAAGAAAATAATACTTCAGAACAAGGCTGGTTTAACAGTGGAAGAAATTGCCCAAAGAGATTGTGGGATCTCCATCCCTGGAGACGCAAGAGACTCGACTGGACACAGCCCTGAGCAATACGACACAATTTCAAAGTCAGTTCTGCTCAGGGTAGGGAGGTCAGACCCTTCTAAATTAAAGTACTCTAGAAGGATCACATTTCTGTGACGTGCATGCAAACCTGAACGCCAAGTGACCCTGATACTCACCTGACATTCAGTGAAGCCACAAGAGTTACCCAAAACAGTAATTAAACAAACTCATCCGATCACCATCATCCACAGCAGTCATCCACACAGCACGGGAAAAATGGTGACAGCAGTTTGCGTGATCACAGTTGTCACTACGTAACTCACCAAAATAATCAGAAGGTGCCAGTCTGCCCACTTCAACAAATTCTTCATTTTCCGATCGACGCTGTAACACTGCAGCTGTGCCCTTTAATCAATCACAGCAATTAAACAATTGGAGTTTCCAGCATCACTTGAAACACTGAATTCCACACAGAACCAGCTGCTTCACAGAAATAACTGTTATGTTGCCTCAGTCACAAACCACTTCACAGTCCTTCCATAACTCCCCAGTCTGCTCTATGAAAACAGCTGGTCCTCCCTCCTCTCTAAGCATAAAATGTCTGGGGTATTTACGTATCCACAGCACTGATTTCTTTCTGTTTTCCCTCATAACAGTAAGAACGACTAGCAAAAAAAGCCACCACCAAAACACGCCAGAAGACAGCGATACCAGCGATACGTTACTAGCTATCTAGAATAGGCCTCCACTCTTCTGAAAAAGATGGTTTCAGCCAGAAACTAGTTACTTTTTTACTGGGAAAAAAATTGTTTACGAATAGTTTTGCTATTTGTAAAAATAGCAAAACTAAATATAAGCTTCTGCATGCCTGGTAAGATCATGTTTATTTCAGAATTCCCTATAAGTACATTCTTACATTTCCTTTTTCTCCAAGTGTCTATTTAGGGGCAGAATAAGCTATGTTACAAAAAAAAAAAGTAGTGAAGTTCTGAGCTTTTAACTTTGACCTTACTTACCTCCAAGATAATGAAGAACTCATCTCCTGGCTCTCCCTGGACCACAATCTTTTGCCCATCTTCAAACTGTACTGGTTCCAATGCATCAGCTACAGTGAGACGCTCCCACTTGTCCAGAGATTCTATAGAGTTAATAGTTCATTAACAGACTATCTTTGCAAGGAACAAATGATATTTTTTGCTCTGTCTTTATACAGAGGTCAACCTATTTCTGGCTACATTTGTGCATCGGATAAAGACTTGAATTAGAATTATTTGGGAATGATGCAGAAAAGCAGTATAAGCTTTGCAGCCAGTTTTAATGAATTGCCACAAGAGCCTGCAATCATAATAATGCTGGGTAACAGCTCTATTACAATATGGCCATTTATTCCACTTCAGAACACAAAATCTTCTCACTTACCCAATATAGATACTTTACTAAGGAACTCCTCATACATCTTTCTCTTTCTTAAAGTACTTCCCTGCAAAAACAAAGATAAACAAGCACACAAAGTCAGTTTTCTTTCTACCTCATGTTCTACAGGAGGCTTCAAATGAAAATCAAGACAAAAATAAGTTTAACCAGGCATACCTCATCCTGTCTCACAGACCCATACTTGCCATCAGGATTCCCAAATTTAATTAGTTCAGTGATATTTCAGAGTTCAGCAACCCCCATAAAGCACTTAGCATTTCTTGCAGCCTTAATGTTTCTCAAATTCATACTTACTGTATAACCTTATCAAAATCCACCACACCTGCTCAAGTTAGTCACAACTGCTGCTCTCACACACAATACTTAAAAATAGCAAGCTGAATAGAAAGCAGCTTCAAAACCTCTGAGAAGCTAACCAGAAGGTGTTACATTTTTAGTCCAGTTTAATACTGCATTGTTATCGTTCTACTCACTAATGGAAGATTCCCCCTTGCCCTGTGCCTGATAACCATATGCTGAGTGATCAGCTTTCTGATTACAAAAGAGATAGCAGCACTTGCAGTAACCCCAGCAAAGGACAGGCACAGACAGAAGGTCAAATGACCAGTATAAAGTTGAACAAATAGTAAAACCAAAAGCATAATTCCAGGTTAGCACACGGCTACTTGAGTCGATGGCATATGCCACACATCAGCTAGAAAAAATACTTGCCATCAGGATTCTTCTATAGCTATCTCTGTCGATGCCCCACAACTTCACGTTCGTCTTGGCTTTGACAGTTGCGGCACGGGGAGTTCCGTATATAAGGGCAAGTTCTCCAAAGCTCCCACCCTCACCAACGCTGGTTGCCCACTCGTTGTTCACGTAAACCTGCAAGGCAGTGCATGGTGATAAGCCAAGGCCCACAGTGTCTTGTGAGCTGATCAGAGACAACGCGGAAGCTTGTATTTCCCTGACAGTAAAGGGAAATTCTTGTGTCTGTACAGTTGACCATTTCAGGGTTTCATCAACACTTCCCAGTCAACCCCAGTCCCACACCTCAACTAGACTCCACCCTGCACTCATAGAGCGTTAGTGTCTGCATCATTAATTTTGAAATTCCTCAACACAACTCAACAGTCTGCAGCCAGACTGAGCCGTTGAGGAGCAAAGAGGCTCCAAAGCAAAATAAGCTTCTACAAGTGAAAACTTATTTTGAGAAAAGGTACTGAAGGAAGGACCTATAGAAGAGGCTTAAAAATATCAGGCTATTCTTCTGCTAGAGATGAACATGTCATTAATAAACTATCAATAATGCTTACATCCATTTCTCCTTGATCAACAACATAGAAGTTATCACCTTCATCACCTAAAGAAGAAAGAAAAAAATTGAATACATGCTAAAAAGAGAATAAAGCTATGCAAGCATTCACATGTCACAGAACTGCCATCTCTGCCAACTCTGACCTTTAGAATCTAATAAGGTTTGCAAAGACAAATTTTTCATGTCTTACAGAGTGAAATTTCACATTTTGCTGATTTCACTCTCCTCTCAGTCCTGTGAAAGAGGACATCTACTGGTACACGGGAGATCAGCAGCATTTCCAGGATTACTGGAAAGGCATACCAGATCCGTAAACTGACATAAAATGTTCTACAGTCATCAAAAGACAATCTTAACAATAGATAACATAAGCAACAAAACCAGATCTTCCTACAATTGCTCCACTCCTCACTTTAGCACGAGATGTGCTTCAGATAGCAGAGCGAGAAAGGGTCACTGCATCCAGACAATGTCTGGTTGTTTTGTGGTTTGGGGGTTTTTTTTGGGGTTCCCCTAAAAAAAAAAAAAAAGAAACCCAAAAAGCTAACAGGAGCACTAGGAATGAGTCCGCTCACCATCTCCAACCTACGCACCAGTGTAAACATTGTCACTTGCCTTGCTGTATGACAGTCTCTCCTGCAATGTAAGTGACGGGGAACATTGCATCAAAGATGTCACTGAAGAAAAGGAAACCAAAATTAGACAATGGCGTGGACAACTGCCACGCATCCATCCATACATCCGTACCACCAACCCCTCTACTCTTCCCGCAACCTCTCTATGGTTACACTGACCGCTGTAAAAAAAGGCTGAGCAGCTTTGTACATTATGGCATGTTGAACACTTCTGAACCCTGCACTTTAAGAGTCTTTCTTTAAGACTACAAACAACTTATTCCTACCTTCTTTCGTTATCATCAAGATGGGCAAACAGCACATTCTTCTCAATAGCTTTTGCCAAAGCAGCCATAGTCTTATAATCTTTTGGAATAACCTAGGATATAATCAGAAACATGCAACTGACTAGTTTTTTGAAGAAACATTTATGCATTTCCCTGTGTAAATAAATTATTCAATTACTACAAAAGATTAGCTCGGTTTTTACAGTTTCTTTCAAGCATTATAGGTCTGAAAACCGAATATAGCCACGTTTATAAGGTTTTTTGCAAGAGTACAAGTATCCGCTCTGCCATTAGGCTAAACATAACGTTGTTGCAGCTGTTGAGTAACTGGAAGCACTTTGTTTATATATATATATAAAAAAAATTTATGCACATCTAAATATATATTACTTCAAAGGGAATAGGTCCAAATTATGCATAAATGGCTTAATTGCATGACAGTTTATTCTAACCTCCAATTACACATCTCTACACACAGGTCTGCTCTTTACAGTGAGCACAAGATGTAACAGGCTACAGAAGCTCGGTTTTATTTAATACGCTGGTTAAAAAGTGGTCTTAGATAAACTCTTGCAGACGCAATTCTTAGGAACATTTAAAAGCTAAAGCACCTTTCTAACATAAGATGCAGCATCCTCTTCCGTATAGACTTCTGCGCTGATGGCCCCGCGCCTTCTGCGACCCTTAACCACAGGGTTCATGGGAGGAGGAGGAGAGATTTCATCCTCCCGTGAGTCTGAGCGTGAACCAGACTTCTGTTGATTCAACAACTGTTTTGTTTCCTCCTAAACAGGAAGGAAGACATGTTTGTGTCACATAATCCAGTAAAGCATGACATATTATATTACAATTTAGTCTGCCAATGCAAGGGTGCTTCCTGTGTACTGCCACATTAAGGCAGACAGGACGAGAGCAACTGAGATCAAAGGCCTCTTAAAACAGATGGTAGATATGCCTTTCATTCATAACATTCATATCACAATGGTGTTTATTTTAATAAGTTACACTAAGAGTTTAATAAATTAAGAGGTATAAACAAGTTGATTCTACTTTCCGCTACTATATTCAACAGGCGATGAAGAAATTCTGCAAACGATAAATACATTTTCCCAATGGTAAACCCAGCAGTTCTATCCCTCAGCTGGGAGGTGTTAAGCCTTTTTCTGATTTGAAAGACAGAAGAGCAATTCCCCAGAAATCCATGTTACATGAGAAGCTTTTGAAACAAGGTGAAGTCATGGACCAACTCGATACCCAATAACCAACAGTTATTTTAGGAGAAAGAAATATGAACACCACCTACAAAAGAGCTGGAGGAAGGATGCTAGAGGCCAAACAGTAGGGTTTTTTTTTCCCCCACAAGCCACAGATATGTCAACTTTGCACGAATTTACACATTTTCCGTATTTCCCTCAGTTACCTGTAGTGCTGTGCTGTGGCGATATTGTAGAAGACTAGTGTACTTACAATAAAATGAAGTCTAACTAGTTTGACGCACAGAAACACGATTCTTCTATGTACCAGAAGATTTACCTTACTCAACTAAAAATCAGATTAAAAACAAAACAAAAACGCCAACCTTGGAGCCAAAGCATTTGCATCATAACAGATCAAATTACTTTCTCCCAGTGTTAAGGAAACAGGGGTTTGGGACATGCCTTAATAGAACAAGGAGTCATCTGTTCTCCGAGAGCTTCCAGAACTTTCAAAAGCTGGGTTTGTCCCAGTGTCCTTGATGAAACCGTCCCCTGCCCAGCGGGGCTGCTTGGCTGCCATGCTCGGCTCCGGAGGTGCACAGAGGCTATGTATAACACCACCGCTTTGGGGAAAGGGACATCAGATAACCATTCCAGTGAGCTTACGTTTTACACCTCTCAGATAGCCAAAGAGCAAGCACTGATCCGTCGAATCACATTTCACTTCCTGCCTTTTGCCCATTGATAAAATAGTGCTACATTTCAAAATGATGGGGGCAAAACATATTTAAAACTTTGTTTCTATCTTCCGATTTTAGAGAAGCAAGTCTCAACCCAAATCTTTTTAAAAATAGCTTGAGTAGTGGTAAGCATTCAGGTTAAACTGCCTCTCTACAAAGCGGGCAACACCACCAACCATGGAAACGCACTGTTCGTTCATATACTGAATACCTAACCCATAAAAAAACTTGACACTTTTGAAATAAGTGAACACCAGCTGCTGTATTTTTTCCAGTAACACATAAAATATGAAACACTGAGATCCCGATACTTTCGGGGTAGAAGCACTTCAGCAGCATTAAGGAAAGGAGCTGCATATCAAAACACCGCTCAACAAGGGACTCACCAAGGTCCCACTCACGAAACGGCACTAATAGAAAAAATACAGCTTGTAATTTCTGCCTGATCTGAGATTTAACATTACTATACTAAAAAGAAGTACATGAAGGTAGGGCATGGACATAGAAACAAGTTACAGGTGGGTTGGATAAGACATTGATTTAAAACATACCGGCTGTTCTCAGCCGTCTCTATACACACTCATCAAGAGGAAGATTACCCCCAAATCAGGCAAATCTCCACATATTCATATTACACATCCCAAGACAACACTGTGCCATGGAGTACGCAACACGCTAAAACCTCATTGTTTGCATAGTAGTAGCTTTTCATGTATTCATCTTTTTAAAATACAGTCTTGTATCATTACTGATACTAAACCATATATATTACACCACCAGAAAAAATGATAAATTACACTAAGCCCAAAAAAAAGCATAGCAGTTGTTATTCTCAGTTACCTTAAAAATCTAGCCAATGTTTATGAGAGAGAAAATGTATTTGTTCAGGTGTAGAAGCTCCTCAAATTAAATATCTATTGGGCAAAGGCATTCATTTTGCTGATTATACTGGTCAGTACAACCAACACCTGGATTTTAAAAGGGTTTACTATAAAGTTACCCTATTTATTACATCAAAGTGCTGATCCTCATCTTCCAGCTGATGGAGCAGTGCAAGGAGTTTTCGGTGTCAGCGACCACTAATTGTGAATTTCATTTTTCCTGACAAGTAAGAAAGTTATTAATCCCATTTAAATTATTACAAGAAACATTGAAGTAACGAGTCTATCGGCTACTGAAGATGAACTTCGTAATTTCAGAATTATGTTTTGCACTGTATAGTCTGGCATGTGGTAATTGTCATTACACCAGAAACAGTCTCAACTTCTTCGTGTTAATTTGTATTTAATTTAGACCAGCTCTCCACATATATAAAAAAAAAGCGCTCGGAAGCTAAAAACACAGTGTTTAAAGTGCTGCCATAAATTCACAACTGCAGAGCATATCCTTCTTAACTGCTGTGTTTTGCAAAAGAAACACTTAGGAAATAGGAAAATATTCAGGTGTGTATGTGTGGAGGCAGGGAGGGTGGTGTGAACAGCTACACTGACTACATGTCAATCGCGCTTCATAATCCCAACTTCCTGTAAAGTCTAACATGCACATTAGTGCACTACACACAGTATTTCAAACGTGCACTAATTCCAGTGGAGAGCCATGTCCAATATCCAAGGTTCATCTGGCAGGATGTAATAATGACCTCTACATTAAGTTTCCATTGCTCAAACTGCACCACACAGCCAAGCCCAGCACTGGATAGCTATTAGCATCTAGTACGCATTGGTGTTACCAGGTATGTTTCCACAGCAGAGAGAACCCAGACCTCCATACACCACAAACACTATGATAAAAACATTTATACAACCAATTTCTAGTAATTAGATTCATGTAACAGCTTTTATAACACAGAAGAGGACACCTGAATTCTTACAGTAGCCACAACGTTCTCAGAGGCAGCAATTTTCATGTTTCTGAACATAAATTCAAAAGCATGTTTAAATGTCTTCGATGTATTTGAGTAACATGACAGTGAATCAGCTCTGTGTGTGCACGCTGTGGAAGAGATGACTTGTCAGAACAACTAGAGAGAAAATAGTAAACTTGATTCAGTTTTAAATGGTGTTCCTTCAAAATTCAGTCTTAAAAAAAAAATACTGTATCACAGCCTCAATTTCATCCAGTCTAACGCATGAACAGATTTAGAAACTATTTTGAAAAGTTGCTCTGCTTTATTAACGATGTAACAGAAATTACTTCTGGAAGGTGAAACAGATTCTGCTTCAAAGACTTTTGCTCTACCTGGCTAAGTACTGAGTTAGAGCTGGTTAATATTACTACTAAGCATTTGTGCTTTCCAGACGCGGATGTCAGGAGTTTGCTAAGGTAGCACAGGATGCTCACTGCTCTGTTACTTGATAGCTATTAAGGTACCATGTTACCCAGTTAAACTAAGAACAATCCATTACACCGAATGGTGAAATTACCTAGAGAAAGCTGTAGCAATTTTTAAATTCAAGATGACTAGAAGAAAAAGGCTACAATTTCACTTTTAGCTACAGCTGCACTAGTAGGCATGTATAACCCATGCCAACACAACCCACAATAAAGACCGTGGCCAAAATTGTAAGAGCAATTCAAGGGGAAAACACAATACCTAACCAGTTCTCTTTTCAGCTTCCTTGTCGGTTGACCGAGTGCACAGACCAGTATTTGCACCAGAATAAAATCATCAAGAGTCATTCAACTCCAGAATACATGTGATCAAGTTCAGAGCTAGACTTGTCTTGCTAAAAACAAATTAACTTTCCTTTAATCTTAAATACTGCATGTTGACCGTAAGTCCACCACACAAAAGCATTCAAATATTCCTATTTTATATCCATGCGTATGTATTGGTTTACAATTTATTCTAAGTGCAGTAATGCAGTTTACTTTGTAAAGTTTTGCATATCAACACTTGGGGTGTTATTTTAAAAATTATCTATCGGTACTTAGAAACTCAAGAATCGAAGGTGGGGAAAGAGGCATAGTAACTAACAGGGAGGGACAACGGATTTTTGAGAACCTGATTGTGATTGCTACGTGGTTTGCTGCTGGTATTCTCTCTGACAGAGAATGTACTCAAGATGCAGCCACCCATAAGAAAGTCAGGCATATTACAGAGTTCTTGTTCACTTAATAAGCAAAATATTCCTCAAATACATTGTGAGCATAGGTTAGCTTGCAGCATTTGCTCATTTTCTAGTATCTACCTTGAACACTTCCGCTACAAGTTAATTTCCACTACACACACTTACGATCTCTAGCGTTTATTTCTTTCTTTAAATCAGCAATTAGTAAATAGCTAGAATAAAAAAAAATAAGAAAAAAGAAAAAGATATACCTCCCATATACAACAAGTGCTGAAGGCAGCACCTGCAAACAACTGCTGTACAAGGTCACAGCTGCATTATTTACTAATGGAGTACTCTGAATGGAGTCCTTGTATCTAACCTTTCCTCTGCATTAGCCTTTAGAATCATACATTTTCATAGCAGCTTCTTTTCCTATCTGCTTAGATATCAACATATAAAATGAACAGTTCAAAAAAATTTGAAGTCACCGTCTCAAATATGAGCACCGAGATGACAAAATGCTTTCCAATTCCAAAATCCCAGAATGCTTCCAACAACAACAACAGAAACACCATAGAGACCTTGAGGACAAACGCAAGAGGAACAACAAAGCAAAACCCCAACACCGAGCTCCCAAGAGAAAGCAGAAACAGGCTTGCTTTCCTGGAGATCTGGAATGCAAATACTTCCACTTGACTTCAGCTAGGCCTGGATAACTACCACAGGCCTACTACTTCTGTGCTGCACCCAAATTATAGTAAATTATTTGTCTCAATATAAGAAACCAAATGTCTATCACAAGTGTCTAACTACGGTCAAACAACACAGTTACCATCTAACTACAGACAGGACCGTGTATGCTGTCTATCAGCTTCCATGAGTAAGCATGAGATGGGATCACATCTGCACCCCAGCTGGGTAAGTCTCCCTGTCAGCTTATGTCCTGCCCTGCATGCTTTGTTATGACAGAGGTGCTTCTACACCGTGATTAACTGGCATAAACTACTGGAAAATAGGATTTGTTTTCTAAAAGCATCAGTTTCCATTTCAAACAGTCGATATGAACACTGGTCAAATCTGAAGCTCAGCCTCACAAAGAGACAACATAAACTTAGATTGTTCCACTCTCCTTCCCTCCCGCTATGAATGTTTACCTTCTCCAATCTTTCAAAGTATTCTCTGAGGAATCCCATGGGTCTTTCAGGTCTCACTGTGCATAACTGTACGATGCAATCTTTCAGAAGTTGCTGGATGTTGTGTTTTTGGACGTAAAGTTCACATTCCCGAAGACTACGCTCCTCCTCGCTGCTGCTGCTAGAAGCTGCCATTGCTGAAGATAAGAGAAAGAGAAGGTTAAATAACTACTAGAAATGAAGATGATGCTGCCCGATATAGTCAGGCATGTTATGCCGCATTACCATATCGCTCATATCACAACATAAGACTACCTTTATCTGTAAGACTAGTAACTAAGCTAAACTGTGAAAGAAAAAGCTATGAATTTACCTAGCACTTGGAAAGAAATAAAAAATTTGGGCGCTCTATAGCCACAGGCACAAAAGTAAAAGCAGTTGATTGAGCTGGGAAAGCTTCAACAACTCAAGCCCTCTGAGCGCACAAAGTCAGGGAAGCTTCCACCTGAACTTTCTGCTGATTAAACCTAGTAATTCGTAGGACTGGAGGCTCACTGCACAGAGCTGTATGGGATCATGTGGATGATGACCAGGAGCTAGGTGGGTGGAAGCTGGGAATCCGAGAGGCAAGTATGAAAAGTATTAGGAAGTGAAAGTTGTTAAGGCTGAAGCCAAAGCCAGTTCGCCAAATGCCAAGGCAGAGTTCACTAACAGAAATTAGGGAATTAGGGGCATTTCTCCTGAAAAGCTACTCTCCGGTTTAAATCGGTCCACTTCATAACTATCTCCATGGATACACTGCAATCCCCGAAATATTTCTTCAACTGTAAAAAATCAACAGTACGTCTTTAAGCACATCTGTTATGATGTCAGTTTTTCAAGAGACTTTAAAATTACAGTATCAGCTGCATCACTTTCAAAAATGTTCTTAAGCAGGTTTTTTTCCCCCTTCCACATTACAGAACCATTTTAAAATACATTTTTACATATGAATATTTCATGCCATTTTTTTCATAAAGCAACACTGAGACAGCTAAAGAAATAAAAAAGAATTTATCAGGGCATTTTTGATGAACTATAAAGAAGGTTACCTGGTACAGGGACAGTGGCAACAGTTTACGAATATGCAGTAAGATACGTTGATCCCAGGATCAGCTTTGGAAAAGGAAAAAATGGATTGAGATAAAATAATTTTGACAGATGGAAAGTCACTGAAAAGCGAAGTGCTGCAGTTGTATTATACGTTTTATCCTACTGAGGCGGGAGGTTGAGAAACATAGGCCACACAGGCAACATAACACGGAGCCCCTTTGAATTACGCTGCTGGAGATTGCAGGAGGCCTAGAGTTAATACGAAATTGCTAACACTTCAAACAGGTTTCACAGTTAATCCCCGCATAAGTACGCACAGACAGATGCATTATGCGTTGCATAAACACCAAGCATGGACTTCACGTGGACTGAAAAAGCGCCTTAAAGTTCTCCAGTTACTTCTTTTGTTTTGACAACTCGCACAGTGAAGGTCAGTCCTAATTAACAGCCCCAGAGAAACCCGGTGGCTCCGTGACAGCCCACAAATTACTATCTACGGCAAAAGCATCGCGCTGCTGACAGACGGCAAGACACGGGCCACGGCTGCTCCCGAGAAGAGCAGTGCAGAAGGCACCAAAGAATAAATGAAAACTCCAGCGGTTTTACATGGTATTTTTTCTGCACCTTGCCAACCTGAAGCTTTCCAGAGCCCCCTAACGCCACCAACCGCCCGGGCCCGGCCCGCCC
>VXBO01004050.1:190705-218574 GCA_013400135.1 Rhinoptilus africanus
CCCCGCCGTGGGATCCCCGGCCCCACAAGGCCCGGCTGGCTCCCGGGAGGGACAGCCCCGCCTTAGGTCTCTGGGGCGGGGAATTCAGGAGGAATCACCCGTTTTTACCTCTCCGGCAGTTTGGGCAGCGTTGTTGGATGGTCAGAGGAGTGTCTGTGAGGGCTTTGCCTGCTGGCCTCTGCTGTGGCCACTTCCGTAGGTGGCGGAGTTGCCCAGGGCTCTGGGGGAGCAGCCCCTGCTCAGGTACGGCCCCGCCACCGCCTCAGGACAGCAGAGGGTTTCCCTGGAGCCTCTCGCCCTTACACCCTCTCCATCCTGTGGTTTCCCTGCTCCAAAGCGCATCATTTCCCAGCGGGTTTCCAGCAAACAGCCCGAAGCAGTGAGCCGCGCACGGTGCCTGGCAGCCCTAGCCCAGAGCCTAGATCAGCCCAGATCACGGGGAAGAAGATAAGAATCACAGATAACCAGCCTCACACCTGGAAATATCGTTACCTTTACAGCACTGCCTTGCACTCGCTGTGTTTAAACAAAGAGTGCTTTGATGGGTGGCGATGCGCTGCCGACGTGAACCTGCTGGCCACCGCCACCAGCACAAATGCTGTGTGTGTTGGTATTTGGGCTGGCTGCTGATTTCAGACCTAGATGTTGCTGCTTACTATATCTGGAACTGAGCAGAGCCAGCTCTTGGCATGACTTGCTGCCATTAGCAGCCAGAGCAAAGCTTCCACAGCCCTCACAAGTCAGTGTGTCAATGTGGATGGACCAGTTTAGGAAACGGCCCCCTTCTTACATCCTAAAGGTCCTGTCTGCTGCCTCCCAGGTAGAGATGTGCCTGTTTGTTCCTCCAGCAGCCACAGGAACATCTCAATGGATGTTAGTTTGCTGTCCCACAGGGATACTTGCCTTCCGTAGGCTGCAACAGCCTCACATAGAAAGCCGGATTCTTGAGTTTGTTATTTTATATGCTTTAGGTTGAGCATGGACACTGAAGTTGTGCCTTCACAGATCGCTGTACCAGGAACTGCACATTTTCCCTATCTGCAGGGACTCTTGCTATCACCTGGAGGCCTTAAGAGCTGAACTAGCAGGTTTTTGTCTTGTCTCTGCAGCTCCCTGGCAATTGGAACCACAACTGGATACAGGCTTTTCTCCTTAAGTTCTGTGGAGCAACTGGACCAGGTCCATGAAAGCAGTAAGTCTCCTGTTTCACTGCAGAGGAATATCTGCCTCGAGGGGGTGATCCTGCTCGCTGCTGTTGTGGAGATGGCATCTGTTTCTGCTGTACCCATATCAGGAGAGGAACAGCTCTGGTTATTGCCCTGGGCACAGCAGATTTGAGAGTGAGCTACAGCCTTGGAGAAGCTTCTGAACAGTCAGCACTGCATTAGCGAAGTTGAAGGACTCCCATGAGTTTAGTGTCCAGGTTCTTTTTCACTGCTGTCAGTCTGTCAGCAGCAGTTTCAGAGGTAGTTTACCACTAGCATGTTTCAGATACGAGGACAGGAGTCTGCAGACTCCCAGCACAGATGCTGGATAGCTTGCAGTCTTTTAGTCCAACGTGGCATTTACAAGCAAGATGTTTTTAACAGGTTTTCCATGTAAGAAGGTCATTCACAGCAGGCTTTCAGTTATTAGCTGTGCTCAGAGCAGCATGCAGTGCACTTAACAGCCCGAAACAAGTCAGGCCTCATGGAGCGTGTACTCTAGTCTGGTTCAGGCTACAGCCAGAAGTGTTTCAGCTGAGAGGCACTAGAGATACACCTTGCAGCTGGGATACACTAGTCTCTCTCCACTGGCGATAGAAGGACCCTCAGCAACAGACTTAGCTGCGTTCTCTGGAACAGCCTCCAGCTTTCCTTCCTCTGTGCCTCACAGGGTAACTAAACTGCAGTGCAGCAGTAAGACATAGATTTATTAGATTTAGGAGTTTAGATTGCCCCCCGAGTCAGGCCAAAGGGAAACAGGTCCCTGCTGATGACATGCTCAAGGTGGTGGACTGAGCCATGAGCTGTGGAGCAGTCCTTGTACCTCCAACACAGCACAGCCCAAGCACTGAGCACCATTCAGGGCTACCTAGATTAGAAGTCATAGTCCCCAGTGATTTAGGTACAGGTCCACTACGACCATTGTAACGGTGCCTTCTCAACACAAGAGGAATCATTCCAAACACAGTCTCTGCAAGACACACCACACTGCTATTCACCACAGCCATGCTAGAGCTCTCTAGAGACTACAACCCCAATGACAAGGGGTTTAAACACATCATCCTTCCCCAAGAAGATTGGGAGAAATCAGACACCCTGCAGAAGAAACAATTACATACACAGCTTGCTCCTTACCTCAGCAAGCCCCAGCTTATTCACTCCTTCCAAGAAAACCCCTGACCAAGTTTGATGAGCTCCTCCTTTTTATATCCCCTTCCCAAGGATTAGCTTCAGCTGGAGGGCCCTGCCCAGGAGAGGCACAACAGCACTGTCAAAGGGGGCTGGCTTAAATTCTGTCTTCAGGGGAAGGTTCATTAACCCCTTCCTGCTCTGACCTAAATGCTTTGTGCCAGATATGAAAAATTTTTAGCAAAAGCAGATGTTGAACACCTTAGCACTGAGCATTCCCACTCAATTCCCTCTTAGGGTGTTCCTCGTTGGTGCAATCAAACCTACCATAAGCCAAGCTAAAGACTCTCTCTTGCTTTCCTTCTGTGCCCAGATGAAATCCCAGATGTTTACATCGTGGAGCGTCTGTTCTCCAGCAGCCTTGTGGTTGTGGTCAGTCATGCCAAGCCACAGCAAATGAATGTCTACCACTTCAAGAAAGGGACAGAGATCTGCAACTATAGCTATTCCAGTAACATACTGTCCATCCGGCTGAACCGTCAGGTAAGAGGCTGGGGAAAGGGGTTAGCCAGAGTTGTCCCGCTCTGGCTCTTTGCTGGTGTTGACTTTCCAGCTGGGATGCCACTGCCTAGCAGAGCAGCGGTAGCCTGGGCAGCTCTGCATGGAGGCTGTGAATTGGGACTGGAGGGGCAGGTACCGGTCATCTCCTACCAGCTCCGCTTCAGGCTTGGTGACCTCTCAGAGAGGAGCAGGATGGCTGCGGGTATCATCTGCCGCAACTGTTTGCTTCAGTAAAATGAAGCGAAGTCCTTGTTTTCGTAGCAGTTACACAAAGGCTTTTTGTTGTCTGCCTTCTTGCCTATTCAGCATTCAGCTCTGCCAAAAAAACACCTTTTCATCTCCCTCCCTCCCTTGGATTCCACATCCTGACTTCAGGCGCACCTCTGCCATCTTGATTGCAAATGAGACCTTCAAAGTTGGTAACAAAACCCAGGAGTAACTTGAACTCCGTGGATGAGGTGAAAGGCTGCTTCTCAAGTACTGCTAGCAGCCTTGTTTTATTTTTAAAGGTGTAGAAAACATTCAGACTGCTTAGAAGAAGGCTTTGAGAGTGTTATTTATTCTCTGAACTGACACAGCCTCATGCAGCCCTGAGCCCTTTTGGAGGATTTTAAATCATCTTTTCTTTTTGTCCATAATTATTTTCAAAGTATATGCCCTAAGCAGCAGAGGACGTTTTACAATGAAGAAATAAGCAGTCAGTGTAATTGTATATAATCAGCCTCTCCTCAGTTAGCAACAGTGAGTCCTGCAGTAAGGCTCCCCCATAAGGAAACTCTGGGTTGAGTTTCCAGTAAAGCTGTGTTTGACCAGAAGTTCCTGTACTACAATTAAATCTGTCCTAAATTGATTTTTTTCATTTAAACTTACAACGGAGCTGGCAAAATAAGGACTTCCTTTGAATTGCAGATAGATGTATATGGGTAAAAATAAACTGGGAGGTTCTGCTTAGCAGCTCTAGGAGATTAGTGTGAGAATAAAATAAGTTCAGGCTTTTCCCCGTGTGCCGCTCCGGAGGTTGCCTGAAGGTGATGCATAGGCCCAGCTTTGCAGGCGTGTTCCTTGACTGCTTTATGAGCTTGGGTTCAAATGCTGGGCTGAGCTCATCCTCCAGCCGTAACACAGACAAGTGTGGGGAGATTTGAAGATGCTACAGATACTTGGGTAGACAGAAATGACTGTTTCAATCTGTGTTCATCGCGTAAACTGCTGGCTCTCAGGTTCCGCGTGCCCACTTGAACCCCTTGCCTGGACTTCTGTACGAAAGCTGTACTTCATTAAAAGTCCATAGAAGGCCAAATCTCATACAAGTCATTAACACAGGAAAATGGTGGCAAATAAAACAGCAACAGGTCTCAAACAAATGGTGCATGTTTCAATTTGATCTTTCTCTGAAAAAGCCTTCGTCGTGTAACCGAGCCAGTCCGTCAGTTGTTGTTGATCCGTGGGAATTCTTTGTTCCAAGCTCCATCATAACTCTCAAGTGTGTTAAAGTAGATCGTGATTTGTCTCAAAGCAGGGCATTGGGCTGTGCTGTGGGGCCCATGAGAAGCTCTCCCGCAGCCTCCCTGGGTTTTCATTCACGGCTGAAACACCGCTGAGCTCTTTGGAGAGGTTTGGTACTCTTCCCTGGCTGTCTCCGTACCCGACACGTTTAAGTCCTCGACACGCAACTCAGTTATCTAACCTGATTCGTGTCAAACTGAAATACTAGAGACAAATCCTGGTGAGCAGTAACATTTTGTACAAGATGCAGTGCCTTGGACCCTGTGTAGCCATCACAACACCAGGTACCTTCTCTGAGGCTCTGTCTGTGCGCAGAGTGAGGATAAAACCCATTCCTCCTCTCAGCAGGGCTTGCACTGATGTTAGCATGGGCTACAGGGCTGCATGGAGAGCCAGAGGCAGAGAACCAGCCCCCTCCAGCTCCTGCTGAGCTTTTCCAGGCCTCCTTGCTTGTTCACCTCCCACTCCCATCACTTTCCTGGATTTTGTCCCTGTCAGTGCCACCATCTCTTGCTGCAGCTCTGGTTGTTGCTTTGCCGTCATCTGGAAACCTCCCTTCACCTGTACATCAATAGCAGCGCGTTTTGCAGTTCTGGGAAAACACATGGTGGCTTTGCCGAAATCAGCTGTATAAATATTACTCTGACGGTCTCTGCTAGCAAGTTGATGGCTGTTACTGTAGAAATGGCTAAGTCTTCCTGGAAATGCAGAATGGCTCTGACACAGCCCCAGATGCTGTGGTTAGCAGGAATAGAAGTGGGAAAGAGTTTGATCCGAGAGTAATGGTGGAGCAAGGCAAAGATTTTCTAATGTGGGTGTTTTAAGTTAGTGACTAAGCGCCACATTTAGATACTAAATCAGCGGCCTCATTTCTAAAGAGGTGGAGGCTTCCTGTACATGGATTCGGGTGCTCCAACTTCAGGAGCCTGGATGGAGTCTGGCCTTACATTTTTATTGGGAGGTTTTCAGCGCTTCCGACCGTTTGGCACTAACGTAGGTGGAACTGTGCACTTGCTGGACTTAGGAAGCACAACCCTTCAGCCGGATCCAAAGCTTGGTCCCAAAAAAAGCCTCTGTGCAAAATGCCTCCGTGGTAACACGCAGAGATCTGGACCAAGCGGAGGCACAAAGCTGAGTGGTCACGGAGATGGTGGCCCAGTGCTACGGTTACAGCGTCCGGGCTTCCTTTTTGCTTTCTGCCTTTGCTCCCCATCGCTTGGCAGCTCCTCTCGTAGCAGCTGTCTCTTGGCCGGGTGGGTGGCTGTTCCTGACGAGGTCAGCAGAAGAGGTACAAGCACGTGAATTTGGAAATGCCCTACCCGTCGGCCAAGATGGCGTAAATGCTCGGTGTGAAACAGCAACTGCTGTCACTGTCACTGAACAAACGTTCCTCTGCCCAGTTTTTAAGCATTTCTGCTGCACAACTCAGGGCACGTAAAGCAGATTCTTGCCTGCTGATTCAGAACGGTAAAAGAAATATTAATTTGCTGAACAGATCCCTTAGGGTTAGCAGCAGTAGGAGGCCCGTCACCTAAATATTGGCTCTCAAATCAGGGAAAAAGTCAGGGCAAGAGGCACTTATTCCCATCTGTGGGCATACTGACAAGCAGGACTGGCAAATTTTCTGCTGCCTGGTCTTCATGATCAAAAAGTAATTTTCTATGAAAAGTTAGGGTAGGAATGGATGGCTGTCAAGGCCCCATAGAATCATAATTGTCAGGGTTGGAAAGGACCTTAAATATCATCCAGTTCCACCCGCAGGGACACCTCCCACTAGATCAGGTCGCTCAGAGCCCCATCCAGCCTGGCCTTAAAAACTGCCAGGGATGGGGCTCCCACCCCCTCTCTGGGCAACCTCTTCCAGTGTCTCACCACTCCCATGGGGAAGAACTTCTTCCCAAAGTCCATTCTGAAATGACCCATCACTAGTTTTAATCCATTCCCCCCAGTCCTACCGCTACCCGACATCCTAAAAAGTCCCTCCTCAGCTTTCCTGTAGGCCCCCTTCACATACTTAAGATAGCCTAACCCATGGCTAGAGCATAGCCCTGATGGGGTCTGGGGATGTGGAGGATGAGCTCTTAGAGCAGCAGAGTAGTAGTCATGATGTTTTAGCCACTTTCTAAAGCAAGACCAGGTGCGGGCAGCTCTCAAAAGCAGAGTCATACAAAACCAAAGGCTGTCCAGTGAGGGGGGATGGAGAAGCAGAAGAGATGGTGTTCCTGTTACGTTTCAGTGCGCGTGAAATTCCTGTTGAGTTTTTCTGACAGTGAAGGTCTGGATGCGAGCTGTGGGGGCAGCAGACAGAGGCACCGTGCCCATGCTGGTGAGGTTCTGTGCATGTCCCTTGTGTCCTTGCAGAGGCTGGTCGTTTGCCTGGAGGAGTCAATTTACATCCATAACATTAAGGACATGAAGCTTTTGAAGACTATTCTGGATACGCCTCCAAATACAACAGGTAAGCATGGGAGAACTGTGTGAAAGGGAGAGATCAGCTCTGCAGGAGCTTTGTAAAGCCACAACGCAACACTCATGTTAGAATTTAAACCAGCCTGTGGCTTGTGTATCCTAATGTAACACTGGGAGGGCCAGAAATGCATGGAGTCATTCAGTCGGGCTTGGGAGAGCAGAAACCCTGCTCTGTCCTGAGCAAACTGATCACAGAAGGGCAGAAAAGGTCAGCGTGGTTTGATTTCACCTCCCAGGTTCGGTCCCTTCCTGCCCTTGTGTGGGATGTCTGTGCAGCTCCCAGCTTCCCCGCAGCGTGCCTTTATTCTCCTTCACAAGCGGAAAGCTGTAAGACAGCTCAGGACCGCAAGTTTCCCTCTGCGTATAGGGCAGCTTGAAACTCTCCCTCCGGGGCTCCCTGCCCTTTCTTCACCATGCCCTGCGTCAGAGAGTCCGGCGGTGTTTTTGCTCTCCGGACAAAGGAGCCCCGCTTCCCTGCGCCGCCGGCATGAGTCAGCTCTGCAGCGTCACGCTGTGCTGCGGAGCTCGGCGCTTCCTGCAGACCTGCGGTTTACCCAGCTTCTCTTTTGGCCATGGACATGCACTGCTCCACTAAGGTAGAAAGCTCCTGTGATTACTTATGGGTTTGGGGTCAGCTCCCAAAGGGATTAGCGCTGTGAAGATCACCCAGGGTGGAAAACGCAGCCAGGCACAGCACTAATTCCCTGCCAGGGAGTTCCCAGGAGCTCGGGCTGCTGCCTGATATTATTCCACATACACTGCAAACCCAAGGGGCAGGGCAGGTGGCTGCAGAACAGATCCTCTCTGTGCAGCGTAGGGTGAATCCGGCTTTCCTGCTCATAGGAGAGGAGCTATTTTTAGCCGCGGATAGGGAAACTTGGCCGAGCGCCTGCGGCAGCGCTGCCGCGCGTTGCTGTGATATCCCGGTCGGTCGCGGGCTGCAGCATCGTTTCACGGGTGGTTAATCGGGAAGTTGCTGATGTGCTCACGCCTGCCTTCTGGGCTTTCAAGGGATGCTTTTCCGGCAGCTCCCCTGACCTACTTCAGGTCTCAACAGATGGCCTCTCCATGTGGATTAAACATACTAAATACTGCAAATATAATTAAAGTTTAAAACCTTCCCGAGAAAGGCCGGCAGCGGCAGGAAGGGCAGGGAGACCCAGGCCTGAAGCTGTTCTGCAGTGGGGCTGAATGGTCAGGTCACGGTTTAAGAGCAACAGCAATCAGCGCTCACCGGGACAGGACTAGGCTGCTCCGGATCACAGGACTTCATACAGGCTTAAGTTTTTAAAACCGTTTTATCACAGCAGCTGTTGCTGAAATGAGCCGAGTGACAAGCGCTGTGCCACGCGTGCTCCCTTTGTCCCTGGACCATCTGCTTTGGTCCCAAGCGTGACCTCGAGAACAGCGTGTCCGGGAGGTCAAGGCAGTCCGGCCTCAGCGCTCTTTAGACCAGCCTTTTCGGAGCGGGGAGCTGTGGTGGCGGGGTGTAGGATCACACCGCAAAGCGTGCACCACGGGCACGGTAACACCAGCACAACGAGGACTGGGGTTTGCTGTGCACCCCCCAGCCAGTCGCAGTGAGATCCCTGGCTGTTCCTGGCCAGGACCTGGCTCTCAGTCCACCTTCCTCCATGCAGGAGAAGAAAATGCCCACAGTGGGCAAGCCTCTTGTTTTTCCTGTGTGCTCAAACATGCTGTTTTTCACGTGGCTCATGCCAGGGGCAGGATTTGCAGTGAGGGGGTTGCAGCACTCGCGCTGACGTCCGTGCCACAAGGGCGCCTCTTGGGGATGACTGCAGCTTTGGAAACCACCTCCCGTGGCTTCCCCAAGCCCCAGATCTGCCTGGACGTGCTGGCTTGAGGGCAAAGCCAGGCTTCTCGGATGTGATAGCTTTTTTCCATGCTGCTCAAGGAAGCCACCTGCGATGTGACGTTCCCAGAGGTGCCATCCTGAGCAGCACCAGCCTGCCTCCTCCCTCCTGAGCCCGCCGCTGCGTGCGCCAGCCCTCCTCGGGGCTGTAGGGCTGCCAAGAGCAGAGGAGCATCTTCAAAGGCTGCCCGTCTCCCTTGTGATCCTAGTTCTTTGTGCGTCCCTGAGGTCAGCCCAGTACACTCACATCTGTGTTTTCCCCTGGCCCGGTTTCCCGTCCGCCTCTCCCAGCTAGGCGCGGAGCAGAGGGAGCGGGTGACTCACACCAGCCGCTCAGAGCTTGCTTTGTTTGGCTCCAGCATTCCCTAGATCCTCCACTTAGAGAAAGGGCCATGCTGATCCCCCCCGTGCTGCCTGGGCTGGGGGGGAGACCATCCTGAAAAGACACCCTTGCTCATCACGAGCAAAGTCTCTGGGCTATCGCTGCCTTCCTCCCATCCCTCCCTCTTTTGGTCTTTTAATTGCCTGCACTCTGCTGCTGCTCTGCCTCTTCTCCCCGGTGCCTGCCATCCCTGGCATGATGTAAATGCCTCTGATTGATAGGGAGTGGATCCCTGGGGCCCCTGGCCGATCCTGCCGCTCCTGGCTCCGCTGCGGTCTCTTTGTTTAGTTATAAACAATGACCTAAAATGAGAGCTTCAGCCGATCCTTCCCCGCTGCTGGGCCTGGGCCAGGGCCGTGTCCTGACACGATGGGTTGCATGGCATGTGTGCGCACGTCCGCGCGTATACGTGCACGCGTGCGGGCGTCCTGTCTGGGGAGTCTGGCAGCATCCCCAGCAGCCTTTAACCCCGCGGCTTCCTCCCCATGGGGGACTAGCTGGGACCCCCCGGCGGGGGCCAGGAAGCTCAGGTCACGCTGGAGCCTTGAGTTGGATTTGGGAGGGCTGTGAGCACACGGATGTGGTGCAGGAGGCAACTGAGACCCGTTTCTGTATGTGACAGGATTCACTGGGATGGGTCCTCAGCCAGCATCAGAAATGAGAGGCAGGAAGAGATGCTTCTTTCCAAGGTCACCTGGGGGACAGGCGGATGAAAACATCCATCCATCCCTGTCTCATCACGTAATTCCTGCTCAAATGCTCATGTTGGCATAAAAACAGATGGCTGTTATGAGGAAGAACTCCTGCTGTGGTTAAAATTTAGCTAGGTTCAAGCCGGAAACTCCCTGCACAACTGTGGCATTTCCTTTGTCTTTCTCTGCTTCCCTTTTCCATTCAGAGAAAAAGGAAACGGCGCTGCCCAGCCCCACAGCCGCTGCCTTGCCGGGCCAGGCTTCGTACGGGGGCTGTGTCCACACTGCGCTGCTCATCTGGGCTGCCGACCCAGCACCTACACCCTGCGCACATCTGGAGCTGCCCAGATGTGCCCGGACAGGAGTCCTGCTTAGCCCTGAGCCCAAGATGTCCCTTGCTGTGTTTCACGCACCTATTCTTGCCTTCTCAAAGGAGATGATGAAGGGGGAGAAGCCAAGTGTGCGCCCCAAAGCAGGGCCTGGGCTCCTTCTGAGCAGGGTTTGGGGAGGATGGGGGCTGGCGGGAGGGAGCCGTACTGTCCCATACCAGCAGGTGTCCCCATGGCCGAGGCATTGCCAGCACACAGCCGGCCTGCGCCCGGTCCGGCCGCTGCCCCAAAATGAGACAGAGCCTCAACCCCCTGCCGTGTCCCTGGCTGCGTTTCTGCTTTTCGTCCTCCACCAGCAAACAACCTCAGTTGTGTCCTTCTTGCCTTGCCAGGTCTGTGCGCTCTCTCGATCAACCACGCCAACTCCTACTTGGCTTATCCCGGCAGCGCGACCAGCGGAGAGATCGCGCTTTACGACGGAAATACTTTGGTAAGTGCGAAGCTCGCCCATTTGGATACCGGCAGGGACTGAAAACAAACAGAACCACAGCAAAGCCAACAGGGCCTTTGGGAAGGATGAATAAATATCACTCCACCGAGCTAGACTGCGAGGGAATTGCCTGGGGCAGGCGCGTTCCCCATCCCCCTTGCTTGGACGCCATGCAAAGTAGACAGTCTCCTTGAGATCAGGACATCCATCTTCCAGGATGGGATATTGAGGGAAACGTGACCCTTTACCCTGCAGCCCGAGGGCCACTGCCAGGCTGACACAGGGCTTCCTACAGGGGGTTCCTGTAGGGGCTTCAGGAGCGTATCCCATGGGATTGATGTGACCAGGGTGGCTCAGGGAGGGTTGGAGCTGCTCCAGGCTCAGTGCAGGACCTGGAGCAGCTGCTTTGCCATGCGGCGGGCTGGAACGGGTGCCGGACCCGAAGTCACGGAGAGGGTGAGGTGTCCAAAGCCCCATCAGGAAATCTGTCCCTGGCTGGAAGCAGGGTCATGATTATCTGCTGTTTGTGCCAGGGCTTTGGATTACATAAGGCTGTCGCTCTGTACGTGCAGCGGGAGCCGAGGATCTGCAGCAGGGGAGGAGCAGAGCACAAGGGGAAAACACGCTGCTGCTGTGAGAGGTACTAGCGAGGGCCTGGGCTCCCTGCAGGCATCAGGGTGGTGTCGCTGCAGCAGGATTTGCTGTACAGCCGAGTGAATTGCAGGGAGGCGAGCTCTGCCTCTGCACAAAGAAACGCCAGGCTTCAGAGACGGCGCAGTCACCATCCCGCAGCCTGGAGAGGTGGGGAGCTGAGGACCCCTGCCCCTGAAATCAGCTCTCTGAGATCACAGTGCCCATAGTAGGTGGAGAGTGAGCTCAAGGCAGGGCAAAGATAAGAAACGCTGAGGATGTTGAAGGGGTACCACAAGTGCGATATGATCCCATGAATCCGTATCGGCAGGCCGGGATAGGGCGCGAGGCAGGGAACACCCTGCCCTTAACGCAGGTCGAGGAGCGACGTGTCTCTTTGCACTCACATTACCTTCTGCCCTACAGAAAACAGCCTGCACGATTCCTGCCCATGACGGGCCTCTGGCTGCTCTTGCCTTCAACTCCACCGGCTCGAAGTTGGCAAGTGCTTCTGAAAAAGTGAGTGAGCGCTGCTGCGAGCACCCTCCCTCCTGCCCGCGGCTGGCAGGGGGGTCCCGGTCAGCTCAGCTGCCGGGAGCACGGAGAGCAGGACCTCGAGCTGCCTGTTCTTAAACACAGCCGAGAGAGGAGGGGCACTGAAGGGACTCTGACTTGTAAGAGGCCAATGTGTCGAGTTCAGATTGACCCTGGCTGGCAAACAGGAGGGGCCTTTGCCACGTCCCGAGTTTCATGGGTGTGTCAGAGAAAGGGCTCACGCTCTTTGCCTTGCTGCTGCCTGATCTTTCCGTTTGCATTTTTTGCAGGGCACAGTCATTCGTGTATTTTCCATTCCTGGTGGGCAAAAGCTCTATGAATTCCGGCGAGGGATGAAAAGGTCAGTTAATTCTTCTGTCGGTGACAAATACACAGAGGGCTCCCGGAGCAGAAATATAAACACAGGGACAGGGCAACGTCAGATCCTGGTGGCTTTGGCATCTTTTGCAGAAAGAAAACAAGAGCGAGCGTATCAGATAGAAATGTCATTGTGCCAGACAGCCACGCTGCGCCCAGCTGCCTCCGGCAAGTTTAGGGGTTCCGTTCAGTGTGTCGCAGAACAGGGCGATTGCAGAGAACAGAGGTAGATTCTCGCCATTTACTCTGTCCTTTCTTGTTTCTTACTTGAAATAAAGAAGTCCCCAAATTTATCAGCCCAGCTCTTACCGTCTCAAAGGAGGTGTTTTGAAGCTACTGAGTCATTTCCACAGAGCCCAAGTCTCGATGGCAGGGATGGGCTGTTGCTGCTCTTCTGCAGGCTCCCTCAGATGTTTTCAGTAGCCCTTTTCCTGACTTTTCCCTCTTCCCCATCCCTGACCTTCCTGTGATTTTACACCCGCTGCTGCAAAAACTGCTGTGACTGAGGCACCCGGCCCTGCTGAGCCCGCGCAGGAAATGCCGCATGGATCCAGCTACCCAGCGCTTTGCATATCCTCCCTGGCCTTTGCAGTACCAGAAGTTTTAGCTGCTGTAGTGATGCCGGCACAGATGTTCACTCCACAGACAGCTCTGTGAGCAAGGACATTTCCACCTCTCTGGCTGTTAGTCACTAACTTGAGGCTACGCCGAGCTGTGCTGAGCAAAGGGATGAAGGAAATGCTCGGCAGCCAGCCCGCAGGCTGGGCAGCAGCCAGGCAGGTTGCTCCTCAATGTGCGTGGGTCTCTGTGCACAAAACTTAGCAGTTCCCCTTGAACAGTATGCCGTGAAGTGACCAGTCTTGTGTTTGCTTGCCCTTAGGTATGTGAACATCAGCTCTCTTGTGTTCAGCATGGATTCCCAGTTCCTCTGTGCTTCCAGCAACACGGAGACCGTGCACATCTTTAAACTGGAGCATCTCACTGACAGGTGAGGGGTTAGCCTGGGTTAACCTGCCTGCCTCAGGGATGTCTCTGCTTCAGACATCTGCCTTTATGCAGCTGGCTTCCATTTCCTCACCACATGCCCTCCATGAGCAATACCAGCTGCAAGCCGTCTTTTTGGCTTTGTGTCCTGCGGGATTCACTCCTTAGAAAAGCTACACACTGAGCCCCTGCTG
The DNA here is from genome assembly GCA_013400135.1 of Rhinoptilus africanus. NCBI lineage: Eukaryota > Metazoa > Chordata > Aves > Charadriiformes > Glareolidae > Rhinoptilus > Rhinoptilus africanus. Next base: position 204,061 of record VXBO01004050.1, read on the forward strand.
TCAGCCTCTCCAGGCCTGCTCTGGGTTTATTAGCTGCCACCATCCCCTGCCTCCTTCCCGTGTATCCAGCTAGGCTGGTGCACAGTGTGTGCAGGTCCTCCAAAGAAAGCCTTTGCGTATCTGAGATCAGGATCATTTTGGCTGTTCCTGATGTCTTTTGTCACGGCTGATTGCGGTAGTCCCACTGAAGCTGCTTTGTGACCCCCTCAGCCGGCCAGAAGAGCCTCCAACCTGGAGTGGTTACATGGGGAAGATGTTCCAGGCTGCTACCAACTACCTCCCTGCTCAGGTATCAGGCATGATGAACCAGGATCGAGCCTTTGCCACTGTCCGCCTGAACATCTCCGGACAAAGGAACATCTGCGCCCTTTCCACGTATGTACTGACATCTGCCTCCCCTCTGCCACGCCAGCCTGTGAGCAGACACAACTATCTCTGCACAACACCCCCACCGTGGCCCCTTATCTTGCAGCCGTGCCTGCAGAGCACGCAGCGCGGGTGCGTGCTGTGTCTGTGTGCCAGTGCAGGTCTGTTTGGACTCACAATGCTTTTGCTTTTCTCATTAGGATTCAGAAGCTGCCTCGACTGTTGGTGACAACATCCGATGGACATCTCTATATCTATAACTTGGACCCGCAAGATGGAGGGGAGTGTGTCTTAATTAAGAAACACAGGTAACTATACCTCCAGACACATCTGATACAGAGGCTGATCTTTTAAAAGATTCAGGGAAGTTTCACCTGAAAGCACAAAATGGAGCTGTAGGAGCATGAACATTAGAACCGACTTTAGGATTTGAAGTGCCTGATCCGACAGACGTGGGTGGGAACCACGTCAGCAGGCAGGGACGTGGGGCTTCTTGCAGAAGAAACCAGAGACATCTCCAATCCCTAAGACAGCTGTGGGACATCTCAGCTCACAGAGCAGAGGTGCGCAGGCTGTGCCTTAGGAGATGCCTCCAGTGTCAGAGCGCTGACCACCACGGTGGCCGGAGAGCAGAGCACCTCCTCCAGGGATGAGTGGGTGCTAGAGAGCTGATTCTGGGGGTAGGATGGTGTGGAGTGAGACTGGGAGCTTCCGTAAACAAAACCCCACACAGATGCACGCCTGCAGGCATGCACTGCCAAAGCAGAGCCTTCCGTGCTGCTGTTCAGTTTGTGTGCAAATTTGATTAAGCACGTAACACCCCCCCACGCACACACACAGATCTGGGCTACTTGGCTCCAGATGTGAAGCCTTTGGGGTGGGGTGCGATGTAACATGTGCTCGAAGCCGGGAGGTGGCTGACAGCCAGGAAAATGCCAGCGGTTGTGTTTTGTTGTTTTTTTTTTTTGAAAAGCCACAAAAACAAGGGCACTTGAGAGCTCTGCTGTCCAGCGTGCTCCGGCCGCCCTCCGACACCGCGCGCGCCCGGCCCACAGCAGCCCTCCAGAGCCGGCGGGCCAGCTTCATATGTGGGTTCCTCTTAGCATCAGAGGACTGAAAAGGGCCCTTGGGTCATGAGTTACGTTACATCATACTATATCTCTGCTCAAACTCCATCCTAAACTAGCCAGGGCTGCTTTTCCCATCTAGTCCGCTCCTGTTGGAAGCCCTTTAGAGCCCCCTCTGTGATTAGAAACACTGTTTGCTTTTGTAACCTAAAGCTTTTGTGGTCAATCTGTTCCCTTCTATTCTCGTGCCAGCATTGTCCTCTAGCCGAAATAGTGCTTTCCCTATCTGCTGCTTCCCCCCCTGCTTTACTTGTAGAGCACAATGCTCTCCTCCTCTGCAGCGCTGCTAGGGCTGCAGGCAGTGCCTGGATGCGGTGATGTGCTTCAAGGAGACATGGATGCATGGAATCGTGGAATGGTTCGGGTTGGAAGGGACCTTAAAGACCATCTCATTCCAACCCCTGCCCTGGGCAGGGACACCCCTCACTAGAGCGGGTTGCTCCAAGCCCCGTCCGACCTGGTCTTGAACCCCTCCAGGGATAAGACACTACGTGTGTGCTTGTCTTAGCCAGTGCGGGGGGAGGAATGCTTGTGATCAGAACTGACTCTTCTCCCCTCTCTTGCTCCTGAAAATTAGTCTGCTTGGCTCAGGAAAGATGGAGGAGAACAAAGAGAATGACCTTCGGCCTCCATTACCTCAATCTTACGCAGCAACTGTAGCCAGACAAAGTACAGTGCCTTCAACTTCGACCATGCCAGGTAAGCATCGCGGCTGCCCTTCCCCAGGCAGAAGCAAGAAAGCCACCCGGGGCAAAGTGGAGTCTCCCAGCTTCCGAGGGGCCAACCAGAATCCCCACTCATGCAATGCAGACGGGGGCAGCGGGACTCTCTGGAGCTCACCTGCTTCATCCCCAGGCTTCTGCTCTGCTTCCCGGGCCCCCTTGCCAGTGCGGCTCCTCCTTGTGCAGAGCTGCCCTGCAAACGAGCTCACCAGCAGTGAGCACATCCCAGCTCCGCAGTTTGTCAGACAGCAGCAGTTGAAACTGTGGGCGTGGAAGTCACATCTCGCTGGTTGTGTAGCAAGATCGCGACAGATCCTCCGAACCTGCTACACCTCGCCCTAATGAAGCTGGCACTAAATTGTTGCAGGAGAAGACTGGGTGACTTAGTATATTCCCAAGTCTCAAGATGTGGATCTTATTCTGAAATTGGTGCTTACATTCATGGTGGGAGGAGGAAAGCTTCTGCCACAGGAGCTAGCCACGTAGTCCATTCCCTAATCTGGCATGTCAATGGGGGTACTTTTCTCTTCCGCAGTCCCCTGGAGCTGTGCCAAAAAGCCAGAGAAAGCAGCTCTGTGCTAAAAAGGTGATAAAGTAGTGTCTCTGCTCTTTGTTTCCAGCCTCCTTCCATCCATTTATCTGTAATGTTTTGGATTTTCACTTGGACAGGTTATTCGGAGGACGGCGGTGCCCTGCGAGGAGAGGTTATCCCAGAGCATGAGTTTGCAACTGGACCAGTGTGTCTCGATGACGAGAATGAGTTTCCTCCTGTGAGCATTCGGGACCCCTAAAACTGCAATTCGGCCCTCATGCTAAGAAGAAAGTATTAACCTCTTACAGAAGAGATACTGTTGCCCCCACCTTGTCCCAGTTCACTGTGAAGCCTGAAATAACTAATTAAGTTATAGGGACAGTGCCAGGAAAATTACACCCCCACTAAATGGCAGCTGGGAATGGGGCAAAGATGATCAAACCTAGTAACTAGAGACAGATCTGCACAACCTTGTTGAATGAAGTGATGTTCGGATCCAGATCTAACCTTTGTGCCTTGCACAGATTTCTAGTATTGCCAGGAATAGCTTTAATTTGAACAATACCATCATTTAGAAATAAAAACTTAATGCTCCCTGCTGCATTTACGGTCAGTTGTATTAGCTTATGGAATGCAACTGGGCCATACCTGAGCCTCACCAGTCTCTTCATTTCCAAGCTAACTGAAAACTCCTTCTGCCAGTACGAAGGTGAAAGGCATAGCAGAGTTTTAAACCATTTTATGATTTTTATACGGCACTTTCTCAGTTACTGTTGGAAGAAGATACTGGCTTTTTAAAGTCTAACTTAAGCCTGGCAGTGTCTCTCCGGCTCCTTTTCCTCTTACATTTATTGTGTTAAGTATCTAACCCCTAAATGGACAGATGTTGGTACCGTGCTGTGGTCTGGTTGTAATCAGCGGTGTCTTCCTAATAGTAATGCAGTAACACAGCGGAATATTGTAATAGATTTCAAGTTGTAGTCTTGGCAGATTTTTTAATCCCTTACTCCATTTTTACGTATCCTGCTGTTGGAGTTTTGCCAGAGGAGGAGGAAGTAAAAACGTTATGGGGATCCCAGGATTTGTTCCATGTGCTGAGGCTGACCTCTGTGAGGCACTTTCCTCTTGCCTGATGCAGAGCATTATTTAGATAAGAGGTGACTATAGCTCTTGACTCCCTTGGAAACGGCACCGCCGAAACCCAACTCGAGTTGCATAAACCTCAGACCGATTCTTTTCTCACCTGGAACACAACCTGCTGCGAACGGAGAACAAGAGGTTTCTAGTTCTCCTGCTCCGTTACCCAAGAAGGATATTTAAAATGTCCCTCCTCTGCTCAAAGCTGTGTGGCCACGGAGAAGCCGGTGGCCCAGGCCCCTGGAGGGTGCAGCAGGGGCCAGAGAGAAATCCTTTGCTTCCTTCTGAACCTGCTCTCCAACATGTGGTTTGGGGACAAGCAAATGCCAGCGAGCAGGAATCACGCTGCTCCTGAAGGAGCCTTCCTGCTGGGACTGCGCCCTGTGAAAGCAGCCCCAAACCCCTGCTGTACAACAGCAGGCGCTTTATTAAATGACCTTTGATCTGTCAAAATCCTGTGCTGTAATTAACCTGACAGACTAACTGACACGTGTAATGTTAGGGAGGAGGTGGTGTGGGAGGGAAGGCGCTTTCCAAAAATACTCCCTGATACGGTGCTGCTTCCAGAGAAAGTCTCTGCTGCCGGGGCTTTGTCCCTCCGTTGCTGATGGGAATGTGGTTTGCATCCGGTTCTGCCGGGTAGTGCGGCGCTGGCTCCCGCTGCGGCAGTGCGCACGGAGAGTCGGTCGGGCTGTTTTGATGCTCTGAATTTCGCTGAACTGCGCTGTTTGCTCAGCGCTGAGATGTTCGGTCTCGATGACGCTCCAAGGGGGGTTTCAGGCATCGGTCACTTCTGCGCGGAGAAGGAAGGGGAGAAAAACCTGACCTTATCCAACAAAAATGTTTTGACAGCGTTCTGCTTTGCGGAAACATGGGAAGGGTTTTGTTTGTTTTCCAGTGTGCAACAGAAAGACATTTAAAAACCTCAAAACTTGTGACAAAATGGAATATTCACCCACAGCCCACGCCACGAGGATGGCTTTGAACTTAGACATACTTTTGGAGGAACAGCAGCGCTCAGACCCAGCAGTTCCTCTCCATTTTGAGACATCTTGCCTTCCCCTGACCTCAAGCAAGGCTTCAGAGGCTCAGCTGTTAAGAGCGAGGAAAAGCAGCTTCAGCCTAACGTCAAATCCGTGGCTGATTGTGGAAAACTGCCTCTTCATTAACCAGGAGGAGGGACGGATCAGAGGAGAGAAGCCCAAGAAGGGCTCATCAAAAGTGGCCTCGACAAGAGTCAATGTGGATGTAGCTACTGCTTGTGCCGGGACTGCTGAGGGATCCCGCGGCAAGAGGTTAAACGCGTTCGATTCCGTCTCTTCCTTGCACTGATGGGGTGGATTAAGCGCTTTCAGGGCTGTTGTTGCTCTCAGGCAGAAAGGACTGGGGCGTTACTGAGACGGCGAGCAGGCCAAAGCCGCCAGTGAGGAGAAGGTGCCGCGCTGGAGAGGAGCCTGCTCTGCATCCTGCTTTGCGGGATGGGAAGAGCAAACCCAGCTCTGCCCGCAGGTGACGGCGGCGATTACGGGTGTTTTCTGCCACCTTTCTCCGGGTTTCTCGGCGTCGGTGAGGTTTCCAGCGGTGTTGGGAGCTGGTGGGGTGTGTGTGCGTCGGGCCAGGCAGGGCACCGCTCGGCCAGCTCCCCTTTCGGGAGCCGCCGTGGTGGCTCTCCCCACCAAGGCACGGTCAGGAGAGCTGTTGGGTCGCGCTGTGAGGTTTGACAAAAGAAATCCGACAGGCTCCAGCAAGCAAGATGGCCTGCGTGGACCCGGGGAACGCAACCAGGGGATCTTCTTAAAACTTCTGGGCTTCAGATGATTTCTTCCAGCAGATTGCTCGGTGCTTTTCCAGGCATACGTGATCCGTCCTGCAGTTGGCTGCACGCGGAGGCTTCTCTGCTTAGAGACCAGAGCCGATGTGAAGACTCTCGGGAGAGCCATTTCATTAAGCTCGGATAGATTGCATACAGCGGGCAGCTCTTCAAAGACAGCTTCCCACCGCGGATACGCAGATAGTCTTTAGAAACCTCTCTTTCACAGCGATTTTTGGCTACCACCAAAACTGTTTGGGCAGCCTGTGCTGGCGAAGGATGCTGCTGCCCGTGCGTGTCCGTGGCTCCTGCCTGCAGGGTTCGTTATGGTGGAATAAAACCCCGCGGGGCAGCAAGCAGATGCTGTCAGCAGCTCCCGCTCCTGCCTGCTCCCTGGAAGGACGGGCAGGAGCACCACGACGTCCTCACCCTGGCAGGGGGAGAAACCAGTGCCCCAGCCCGGCATCCGCATGCATCCCCGCTGCTCCAAAGCAGGGCTCGCAACCCAAGCAGCCAGGCTGCAGGCGCATCTTCGGCTCTGCCGGACTGCTGTCTGCCCAAGTTCCTCCTCGCTCTCTGCTGGCTGATGTTTCACTCCTTCTGTTGCGTGAACATGCGACTCTGATGATTTTAAGTGATTTTGTCTTGTAACAGCTGGCTGTTAGCAAGGGCAAGACCGTAGATTTTGCGGGGAAGCTTTACCAGTAATCCTGTTTCAGGGGGGATGAGCAAGTTTGGCAGAACCTGATGAGCCTCTTCTTCCTCATGGCAGCTCCTGCCCTGATAGCTCAGACGGGCATTTTGGGTGGCTGGGGCTTTCGGGATTAAGTCCAGTTTATCAGGATGTTGTCTGAGGTCCCTTGGGAAATGTGCAATCCAGTGCCAATGCTTGTGCCTCCAGACTGGGCAGGTGATGGTCCTGAAGGCTATGGAGAGACAGATCCCGGGAGGAGGAGCTGGCACAGACCAGCTGGGGCCGCGGGGATCGCACCCATGCCGCCAGGAGAGGCAGGTCCCGGCTGGCGGGGCTGGGGGCGNNNGAGGCTGGAGCCGGTAGCGGGGAGACGTGTCCCTTGGCTCGTGGTTGGCGTCCGCAGGGACGCCCGCCCCGGGGGCTGCAGCAGCTCGGCCCAAGCCCCGTCCAGAAGCGGGTGCTCATCTTACCCCGGGTCTCCAGCCTCCTCCCGTGGCACCAGCAGCTGACATGACGTGGCTCAGGGTCCCCGCTGCTCCCCGTTCTCCTCTGCACCCGCTTTCCTCTTTCACGCCGAGGTTTTCCTGGTACTCGGGCTAAGCTTCCCCTGCCCTGAGCCGATCTGACACGGAGGTCTTGAGCTCTGGGCTCCATCTGGAGACCCTGGAGAGACAGGGTGATGCACGGCGCACGCCTTTCCCCTCCCGCCATGCCAGGAGCTGAACTTTTTGGGAGGACTTGAGCGAGACAAACGGCCCTCACCCCCAGTAATCGAACTCCTGCCAGCCTAGCGGTGCTCAGCCCAATGCCAGCTAGAGGCAAGGCACCCTTATCACCCAGCCAGATGGTTCCCATTCCCAGGGACTGTAAATTTGGGGAGGGGGAAAGTAAATAAATAAAGCGCTCACAAATCTGCCTTTGAATGGAAAGTAAAACACTGCGGGACATCCCTCCCCCTTCTCCTCCCATGTGCGTAAAACCAACTTGAAACACACCCTGTTGCTGGGAAAAGTAAGGCCCTTCTGTTTTGATTTTGGTAGATAATCTTGTGCCGTGGAGGTCAGCCGGGCAAAGCGAAGAGGTCATGATGAGAAGCAAACATCCGCGCTTAGGACAGCTGCTGGGAAGTGCTTTGGAAAAGCCAGGAATTTCGAAGAAAAGATTTGTGAGTCCCCAAGACGAGAGAAAAAAAATAAATAAATAATCCAAGGTGGGCCAGTGCTTTTTCCTACGGTATGTTGAAGTGGCTCCCTGGCCCCGCTAGCCCCTTGGTTTAATTGGTGTCCGGGGGGGTGTCAGTGTACTGTATGCACATCGCTATATTTAACAAACTATACGTTAGAACCACAGTGTAAATGCTAATTTAAGCAGATCTGTATGTAACCAGAATTTTATATACCCGTTTGTCCCCTTTTCTAATTTATGCTGTTTTATGTGTATAAATGTACTTACAGGAAGATATATTAAACTTATGTCTTTGTACAGTATATACATACTATTTTACCCAGGCGAAGTATTTTTGCAGTGATATTAGAGGAGATGCCATTTGCTATGTTTAAAGACAGAATAAAGTCACGGTTTGTCCCTGGCAGCTCGCTCCCCGCGTTCCTGCTGTTCTTTGGGGGGCCCTAAAGATGTCAGTCTTGATTAAGTTTCAGGAGGGGGGGCGTGGGCAGGGGGCTGGTGCGAGGGCAGCCGCTTCCCCCTGGCCAAGGTCACGCAAGTGGGCTTACGGCTGGTCCAAAGAAAGAGCTGGGGTGCGTCAATCGGAGCCCAAAATTGCTTCAGAAACCCCTCCCTCGGCTGCTGAGAAACCCCGGTGGTTTCTGAGTTTCAGTTGCGCCTTCGATTTTGCTTTTGCAGCTCCCCAGGGCTTTGCACCTGCCCAGAAATGGCCCCCTAAGAGCTGTTCTGCCCCATCTACCCCCCCAGCGTCGCACTGGGACCAGCTTCTCTGGAGCCCCTCCTGACCTTCCCCCCCCCAAAAAATGCCGTTACACCACAGGCGCTCCCATGCAGAGCTCGCGGGGAGCAGCTACCCCACTTCTGCACTGCACCTCTCCCCAGCACCTTCCCAAAACAAGCCTTTTCCAAACACTGGAACTTGGGTGGATGTCTCGGGGTGATCCCAGCATCCTGCCCACGAGGAGGGCAGCAGCCAGGGAGAGCCCAGGACACCCCCATTCTTTCACAGGCGGCTGGGTCTTTAACACAACCCCCTTAATAAAGCTGCCGGGCAGGTGCTGCTTCCCAGAGCTCTCACCTCCGGCTGGCCAGGAATTTTCTCCCTGCAGCTGCCTTCTCCAGGGTCTCAGCAGCAGAAGGGATGTTTGCTGAGAGGCTCTGCACCCCGACCTCCCCTGCCTTGTGCTTCCCCCCATCCCACTCCTCTAAGCTCCATTTTAGAGGAAAGCCAAGCAAATTTCCCAGAGGAATTCTCTCCCAAAGCAAGCTCTCACAGAAGGTAGTTTTAATCCAAGAGCTGGCTCTCTCTCGGCGAAAAGAGCCCTACAAAAAGCCTGTCTCTTCCATGTGCCCAGAGCCACCAGTGCCCTGCTCTGCCAGGGCGAGGGTCCTGCTCTGCAGCGGGGGGGACCCTCCGCTCATCCAGCCCCACAACTAACTCACCTCCCGGCTTCACCGCAGGGACCGCAGCCTCCGGCCCTCTCCTCCCCGGGCAGCCTCCAGCCTGGAGCCAGCAGGCACGACAGTCCCGTTCACACAAAAGGAGCAACCCGAGCAATTATTTGCCTAAAGACAAAGCCGCACGGCTCTTCTTCCCGCGCCACGCTCCGACGGGGCGGTGTGAGTCCCGGGCGCTCAGCACCGGCAGGCCACGTGCCGCGGGCTGCAGCAGGGAGTCACGGCCGGGTCTTTGGAGTAATCTGCAACCGAGACGTTGTCCGTTGCGATGTCCTCCAGAGCCTGGGCGTAAGCCCTGCTGATGGCAGGCAGCACTGCCTGATACTCTCTGGATGCCACGTCCAAAGGTTCCTGCTCCTGGATATCGCGATCCAGATTGAAAATGAGGGGGGGCTGGTGATGCTCAGCTGGCCCAATGCTCCCATCGCACGCCATTGCCCCTCCTAGGGAGGAAAGGAGAGAAAAACAGCGGGGTCCCAGGCTGTCCAGGGATCACCTCTCTATTCCTCACCCATCCGCGGTGGCCCCATCCCACCGTGTCCCAGCTTTGGGAGCCGGGGTCCTGCTGCTTGTCTGAGAGTGCCCCTGAGGGCAACAACCCCGAGCTGCAAAGCCCGGGGGGGGACACAAACCTCGCTGGGTTTGCTCTCGCTTGAATTAACCTGAGCTGGTTTTCACCTGTATCTGCAAGGAAGCAAGAATTCCAGATTTTTTTCCCCCAGACTTCAGGATCCCTGTAAGGGACATGGTACCTGTGGTGTAAAATGCCTTGTACTGAGCCAGCCGGAGCGTCTCTATCCCGCCGTCCTTCCCAGCTGCCCCACTGTTGGGGTGCAGCAGAACCTGGAGGAAGAAAAGTGCCCGTCGGCCCACTGCGGAGCAGAGCCGCTTTGTGAAACCTGCTCCCCCCCGGAGGAGACCACGTCCCACCCCTGCGCACATTCAGAGGCACCGTCCGGCCCCTGGACTCCGCAACCAGCCGAGCTGTGCTTGCTGAAGGGTGGGGTGACAGCCAAAGGGCACCGGGAAACACCAGCATCTCTCCGTGCCTTCACCGAATCACCGAATCACGGAATGTCAGAGCTGGAAGGGACCTCTAGGGCTCATCCAGTCCAACCCCCTGCCAAAGCAGGATTGCCCAGAGCACATCACTCAGGGCTGCATCCAGATGGGGCTTGACAGTCTCCAGAGAAGGGGACTCCACACCCTCCCAGCCTGTCCCAGGGCTCCGTCACCCTCACCGGAAAGAAGTTTTCCCGTGTATTTGAACGGAACTTCCCATGTTGCAACTTGTGCCCATTGCCCCTCGTCCTGTCACTGGGAACCATTGAGAAGAGCCCGGCTCCATCCTCCTTCAACCCACCCTTTAGATACTTCTATGCCATAATAAGGTCTCCCCTCAGCCTTCTCTTCTCCAGGCTAAAGAGTCCCAGCTCTCCCAGCCTTTCCTCATAAGGGAGATGCTCCAATCCGTCCCTCATCTTTGTTGCCCTTCGCTGGCCTCGCTCCAGCCGTTCCCTGTCCCTCTTGAACTGGGGAGCCCAGAACTGGACACAGTATTCCAGTCGTGGCCTCCCCAGTGCAGAGCAAAGGGGGAGGATGACCTCCCTCCACCCGCTGGCCACACTCTTCCCTCTGCAGCCCAGGATGCCCTTGGCCTTTTTGGCAACAAGGACACATTGCTGGCCTCCTGCAGGACCCTCGGGATTTACCTCCCCAGCCCAATTCTACTGCAAGAAGGGGATCCCGGAGGTGCGGGGGCTTTCAGCAGAGCAGGGTGGGATATTCCGGAGCTGGGCTGGTCCCAGGTGCTGTACGTCACCCACCGTCCCGCGCAGAGACACCCATCTCCCGCGGTGCTCACAGCTCAGCCGGTGGCAGGGACATCCCAGGGAGCCGACTGGTGTCCCGGGGCCGGCAGCGAGCCGGGGGTGAGCTCAGGCGAAGCGCAGAGGTGAGGTGCTGGAACATCCCTCCCGATCCGTCTCCGCCGCTGACTCACCCCCCTGCGGGAGCGCTCCCTGCCCTAACAACAGCCCCCCCCGGCGCAGGGAATGGGGGTGAGGAGGAAGGGAAGGAGGGAAGGGTGGGTCGAATCTCTCCCGCTCGGTATTTGGGACACTCGGTCCGCACAGGACGGCTGCTTTGGCACACGGGAGCGAGGAGACAAGTGAGGGGGACGGTTCCAGCGGCCTCATCTCTCAGATAATATCTGCCGGGGAGCCAATGGCTTGGCTGAGGGATGAGTCACTCGAGGTTTCCTCCCTGGGAATTGAGTTTAAAAGTGATTCAAGAAATTTCCACTGCGCTAAAAATCAGAAACATCTGCCGGAGTTGTAGGCAGCTGCGGTGCCAAGTTTAGTAACAGCGTTGGCAGCCGATGAGCGCGGTGATGCCTTAGCAGGTGCCCGGCGCGGAGCCCTGTCCCGGCACGCAGCACCCCGGGCACCCCCGGCCCCCCCGGGGCTCAATCCCACGCCACCTGGTCTGGATGCGGCCGCCGACTCCGGGGGCCAGGCGGTAACTCATCCAAGAATCGCCAGGATTCAAGGTGAGGGGTGATTTCCAAACGCTCTCCGTTTCCTTTACTGCCCTCCATTGCAAGGTAAATGAAAAAAAAATTCGCCTTCTGGAGTTTGGTTAAAAAGTCATGTTGTGGGGAAAAAAATAAAGGGTGTAAAGTGGAAGAGGTGGTGCAGAGCAAGCCTGCTGCGAGGAGGAAACCCTGCTACAGAGTCCCCTGGTGCTCCTCGGTCAGAATAAAAGAGCTCCAGAGCAGGAATCCGCAATTATTCAGGGGCCCGTGAAGCCATGGCACCAGGAACTGAACTAGTTTCCTGCTTCCAGCCCCAAAGTTTTGCCTACCCCCCCTCGCCAGCCGGCGTCACCTTCAGCAGCGCAGTTGGGATGCTGCCATCCGGCGCCAAGGCTCGGACTGACCAACCTCCCTCCCAACCCGCACCTTCCCAAACCCGCCTCCTCAACCCCCCCACGGAGAAAAAATCGCTTATCATTTACTGCGTCATTAAGGAGCTTGTTTCAACTGAGCCCTTTCAAGAAACGTTCCCAGGTCTGCAACCTGTCTATTGATCTTTAAATTTGTTATTTTAATTTAACCATAAAAAGAAAAAAAAAAAGAAAAGAGGGGGAAAAAAAGCCTTTTCTCCCCAGAAAACCTGTCTGACCGCGGTGCTCCGGGCTGTCTGCACAAGCCAGCAAGCGTGGGGGGAGCAGGCGCGGGCGGGCCCCTCTGCCGTTAAGCTCATGGAAAGAGCTCATTTCTCTGACACTTGTACCCTTGAGAGGTTTTGTAGGATGTGTTTATTTTTGCTGTAAACAGCCTTGGCTCCAAGCAGGACCTTGGCATCCCCCCAGCCCCATCCCAGGTCATGCCGGTGCCGGCTGCTCGGGCTGGGGACCCTCAGCCACCCCGGGGACCCCGGCAGGGACGGAGCCGTGGGGGGCAGCGGGGCAAAGGAGCCGCTTTTGGGAGGGTTTGTGTCAAGGAAAACCTTGTACCATCGAAGAGGGGGGACGGTTCTCTCTCGCAAGCGGAAGAGGAAAAGCAGGGAGCCAAGAGGGGAGGGAGCGGGGACAGGCGCTTCTCCCCATCGCCCCGCGGGGCTGGAGGAGGTGGGCGCTGTGTGTCCCCCCGCAAGGCCACCCCATCCCCCGGCAGCGTGGGCAGATGGATGGTATTCCCTGGGGATGCCCACCCCACTCATGGTGGCCGGGATGGGCAGGAGCAACCCAGCTGTGCCCCCCGGCTCCCAGCCCTGCAGGGGTTAACTCACCCCCAGAGCTGCACAACCCCCCAAAAAAGCACAGGGAGATGCTGGGGAGAGCCTGGGGAGAGCCTCCTTTTAGCTCAGGACATTATTCCTTGGTCTGAAACATGTGGGAATGGCTGGCATGGGCTTGTGTCCCTCCACAGTGCCCTGATGCCCAGCAAACCATTGCTCCCAGCAAACCATGGTTCCCAGCAAACCCTCATTTATTCCCAGCAAACCATGGTTCCCAGCAAACCCTCATTTATTCCCAGCAAACCATGGTTCCCAGNAGCAAACCATGGTTCCCAGCAAACCCTCATTTATTCCCAGCAAACCATGGTTCCCAGCAAACCATGGTTCCCAGCAAACCATCGCTCCCAGCAAACCATCACTCCCAGCAAACTGCGGTTCCCAGCAAACCATGGTTCCCAGCAAGCCATCGCTCCCAGCAAACCATCACTCCCAGCAAACCACGGCTCCCAGCAAACTGCCCGTCCCCCGCTCCCGGCACCACACGCGTGCCGGAGAAGAGGGTTAATCCCGAGGAGCACAGCGGAGCGCGCTGGCCGCATCCCATCCGCTTCCCCGCTTCATCTCACGGTTCAGCAAGGGTTCCGTAAATACAAGGCAAATACCAAAACCCTGATGGACACAGAAAGCAAATCCAAGACCCCCGCTGGGAGCTGGCTCGTGGTGCTCGCAGGAGGGTGGACTTTAAAAGCAAAATCAGGCTTTATCTGTGGGACCGCTATTAAAGCCACTTTTTTTTATTATTATTATTATTTTCTTTTCCTTTTGGTTCTGCAAAAAATCTTGTGCAACTCGGAGAAAAATGCATTGCCATACTGCTTGTCCCGCTAACTGCGCTTTTTTAGGCTGAAAGGAGCTGTCAGCAGCTCCTTTTGTCTGGGCAGAGCTGCGGGGGACGGGGGGGGCTGCCCCACTTGAACACCAGCAATGGGCACGTTCCCCAGCCAGGGAGCTGGGAGAAGGAGGGCTTCGTTGTGTCCCGACCTGGCGAGATGAATAAAGCGGATACAACCAGGTCCGAGCCCCTGGGATCTTTCGTTTCCCGTGCCGGCGTTCCCATGCAGTGGGAGAGGAGACCCAGTGTGCACCCAAGCATCATTCCCTGGGACGGTGTCCCCCGGGAGAGCGGGCGCAGCCCTGCCACGCAGGGGAGGGGATGCCAGGCTGCGGGCACACGCGTCCTCATCCCGGATTTATGAACGGAGCATTGCTCTTCGCTAAAACAACTCTTTGCTAATCCAAAAGCCCTTTTACCCCGGTACCCCAAGCCTCGGGGCAGCACCTGACCATCTCTGACTCTCCTCCTCCTCCTCCTCCGGACCAGGGGATGATGCTCCCAAGGATCCGCACATTGCCAGCTCTGAGCCTTTCCGCCCCCACTTACCTGCTGCAGCTCGGAGGCGGTGGGACCTGCTGTCAGGAGGGGGATGTCACCGGGAGGGGGGTGGCTCTGCCTTACCTTGTGCCCCACGTCCGACCACCCAAAGAGAACCGGGGACACGTCCACGCCGTCGAAGCGCCTGTTCGGGGGCAGCGCTGCCCCAGCCAGGGCCACCAGCGTGGGGAAGACGTCCAGAGTGCTGGGGAAAGAGGTGGCTTTCAGCAGAGCGAGGAGAGAAAGTCCCCAGAGGGTCCCCCCCAACCCCCCCTGCACCCCGCCGCCCCTTGCTCAGGGGGGGCACT